>JANAVB010008799.1:887787-1337310 GCA_029216955.1 Iris pallida
TACTAGACACTCTGACATCATAGAAGGTTACTCCGATGCAAATTGGGTAACTGATTCACTATGATGTAAAATCAACTACTGGATATGTTTTTACCCTAGCAGGAGCTGCAATCTCCTGGGGATCATGTAAACAAACTATCATAGCCAGAAGTACAATGGACTCTGAAATGATAGCTTTGGATACTACATGTACAGAAGCCGAATGGCTGAGAAATCTTATTATGCATATACCTGTTTCTGTTCATCATATTCCTGATATTTCTAGAAACTGTGATAATAAATCTGTTATAGAACTACTAAAGCATGATTCTGTGAATGCTAAGATTGAACAGGCACATGCAGCTGCGCTTCAAGTCAATAAAGAGCCTATTGGGCAAATATGTGGTTCTTGACTATATAAAGTCAGAAAAGAACCTTGCAGACCACTTGACGAAGGGTCTGTCTAGGACATTGATCCTAGAATCATCGAGGGGGATGGGGTTAAGCCCATAGTATAGTCACCAGCAGTGGCAACCCAATCGAGACTGACTGGAAGATCCCAAGAAGCCGGATCAATGGGTAGAAACAAGCTGGACTAGGTGACTATTATGGAACACTGACCTGAGATTAAATTCTCTTTAAAATAAAAGTCCAGGAGGCTGTACATATGTACATTCATACCTCATCCCTATGGTGACAGTGTTCCTTTTGTGATATGGATAGGGTGAGTTAAAACTCTTAATAAGTCCAAGCATATTATGCAGGGTTGATTCCTATCACCAACCCTTAAGGACTTACCTATATGAGAGGTCGTGAGGGCCGCGACTATAGGACAGGGCGATCCTAGACAACTCTCATGAATGTGTAAAAGTGCGCATGGCCAACCAAACGCGTCACCCGATAGACCCAAGTACCTCTAGCGTACTATGTGTGCTATTATCTGAGTCTGGTTCAAGAAGACTGATTCAAGCGTAGTCCATCAAGCTCTTTTCAGACAAAGATAATAGTCACTACGTGAGATTCAAGGCTGTAGTCCATCTCATTTATGCATAGTATATAACTGCCCAGAAATTCTCTTACTCGTCTTATTCTCCTTCTTTATATTATCTTGGAAATTGAGCTTTTGGGGGGGGGGGGATTGTTAGCTGAAGCTGTGAAATATCAAAAGCTCAAACAAACCTTTTAGTCCCACATCGGCTAGTACATAGCCTCAACAGTGCATATATTCCTTTCTACTCCTTTGCTTCATTAAAAATGTGTGTGGGAGCTCCATGGGCCACACGCGCGCGCCGCCGCCGCCGCCCGGCCCGGCTCGGCTCGGTTCGGTTCGGCGCGCGTAACGGGTGCGGGCTCGTACCCACACCTGCGGACGCCGAATGCCGATCCGATTCCTTCTTCAGGTTCGGGCTGAGACCCAAAAATTATTTTTGCTCCTATTAAGTTTTTTTTGACCGTTACAATCATTTAATTCTTAAATGTTTACTATTCAAAATTGCGTCCAGATTCATTGTACCACGTTTTTTGTATTTCTCATTATTTTGTAACGTTAAAATATTATTGCTCATAAATTCTGAACGTTACAAAGAGCCGCCATTAGCCTATATAAATCAGTTCTTCTTTCTCTTCCAAACACACAGACATTCTTCTTCTCCAAACTCTCTAAAATTTTCGTCTCCTTCGTATTACGCTGTTCTTCTTCATTGCTCTGGGCAGAGCTAAGTACGTGGTCACTCTCTCCGACGTCGTGTGCGACAACGAGATTCCGGTGGAGCGGGGATTTTACAACTAGGAGCGTTCGGATACGGTCTGCACATAGACCCGAGCTAACTCTTAGGACAGTGCTTCGTGCACGACTTCCTCGGAGGCCGGTAACATTTACGTAATTTATTTTGTTTGCAGTTTTAAGTGAAAAAAATTGAAGAATTTCCAACAATATGTAATCGTGATCTAATATATTCAAATGAAAAAAAATTTAAACTGGTCTTAATCTAAACAATTAGATGAGTCATCATTAACATAATGTGCACTGGTATCACCAGAAATTAAGATGTTCATATTGTCGAACTCCCAGGTGAACACTATGGACATACAGTAGGATTAACAAACTTTTTTCTATTTTGAAAATTAACTCTGAACTAAGAAAATATGGATCTCCAACGTGTAATTGCTTTTCTAAAGAAAATTAAGCAAGTATTAGAAGAAACAAAACTATATAGCTCGAGGACATATTAATCAAGTATACCAAGAGTTCACAGTGAACTTGTAAACTATTCTACTATATAATATAAAATCTTGGTGATAAAACTTTTGAATTCCTAAAATACCTTCAAATATTTTATAAAGACTTGCATATCATTCATGTTTGGAGCATCTCCAACCCAATCGTGAGTTTGGAAAAAATGGTTGCCACATAGGAATGACAACCATTTTTTTTTCAAAAAGTATTTCTCCAATGTAAATGTGAAATAAAGTATGGAGTTGACATGGCAAAGACAATGTGAAGTTGGTTGTCTAGATCTAGACAATGCACTTCACAATGTCTTTATGTCCACATCATCATTTGTGAATAAAAATATTTATAAAAAGAAGTAGAAGAGTAAAAGTTGCCTTGGAAGTTGTAAAAAATTACTTTGTATTGTCTTCTCAATACTTTTGCATTAGATATGAATTTTTAAACTCATTGTCATTTGTGAATATAATCTTGTCACCTATACAAGACATTGTCTTGTGTCCCATGCCACCTAAGATTCACAACATAAAATAAGACAATAGGGTTGGAATGCTCTTATAGTCAAAGCAATAAAGTTTGCATGCTATGAAGTTTATTTTTTCCATACAACCCTTCATGTTCCAATGATAATAAATTTTTCTGCCCTTACCATTTTTCAAAGGTTATTATTCTCAATAGAAAATTAAAAACAAGAACAAAATTCGTACTTCGAAACTCTTGGCATTGTAAAAAAAACACACACATGAATAGTCACCTAAAAAAAACACAACAGTTGACCTTATGATATTCTAATTAAAATATGTGCAAAGCACGTACATATAGACTAGTATCTATAATGTAAAGATATTATATACACCATGCACTAATAACAAAGTTTGTTCCCTTTTTTTTTGGGCCTCCTACTAAATTTGAAAAAAAAATCAAAATGTCATGCAAACATTAATAACTCGCAAGATTGTATTTGTTGAGATCCAAATTAAATTATAATAATAAATAGGGTTGAATGTGTACAGTGATGACCAATTGGTTAGTGATTACTGTATTTTATGACCAGTTCACATGCATAGGGGGGCCAACAAGTCAACTGTTGCTTAGCTAAACAAGGTGGAAGTTATAGTTAATCAAAGCTCATCTGGATCTCTTCCAAACAAGGGCAGATACAGGAGGGCAGACATGGGACTGATCAAATTATTGTTTAGTAACCTCATTATGCAAGTCTTAACCTAATATTGTAAAATCTTAAATGTCTTCTCTCTTTCATCCATTGTAGCTCACTCAATATAAGATCAAATTGTAGTAAATTCCAATTTTTAATCTTGGTTCCGTCCTTGCTCCCAAACAAAGTACCAAAATCTTACATGCTTTAACTGAGTTCTCATTAAAGGAAGATGCGATGAAATTTGATTGCAGATACAATAAAAGACACAGACAACAAGGACAAAAACATACATTAGCTACAGTTGAGAATAACAAGAAGTACAAAAATAATATGAAGACTAATTGAGTGATTCTGATTCATTGGTATTAACGTGCAACAGAACCATGAATTTGACAAAATGCTGGAAAAAAAAGTAGAAAATTGCATCTAGTATGAAGCTTCATTTATTTCACATCATAAGAAATTTCTCAACAACCAGGCACATAGAAGTTCATAATTTTCGAGTACATGTTATTGTCGGACACCGAAGGTAGAAAATGGAAATACAATAAACGAAGGAGTAACTTGCCCGTCATCTTAAAAACAGACGGGCCTGCCTCCTTCCAGTAATATATACTGCAACATGTAAAAAAGAAAGTAATGCCAAAGGGCACCACTGATGGTGAATCTGCCTATGGAAGAAAAAAAATACCCAAAGGCAAATCAACACACCAACAAACTTTCAACTAAACATCCAGGATGTGGAGCAGCCATCTATATAACTCAGCTATCCTATCCCCTTCTCCTTGCTTCTCTTCGGTTACAGAACCAAAGCAAAAGCCACTTGCAAGTGTCGAAGCCTCCCGTGTCCCGGACCCCCTCTTAAGTTAAATATGAACATATATACAGTCTAACCCCTATGTCTAGCATGCCATCATCGCCACCAACAGCATGGAGAGCTACAGGAATGGTGGATAAGTGGCGCAAAACCAGAGGAAAAACAGCAGGACAAGTCCCTTCTTCTTCTTCAAGAGCTTGCCCATCTGCTTCATTTTCTTCGGATGGGTTCATCACCAGAGCTACGTCTTCTATTGCACGCAGCTTCCTGGGTGCAACACGCTTTTTAATGTTCAAGTCCAACAGCAATGTAGAAGTTCTCTCGAGCCACTCTGCGTTCAACCCTTCAACATCGTCATATTGAATCCGCCGCTCCATCTAGTTAAAACACAAAAATACAATAAACTACTGCAAAAACGAAATTGAATGCACATAGTAAATTAATCAATTAGGATACGATTTGGCAGCTCGGGATTCTTACAGCAAGCTTGTGGACATAAACTGACATAAATCTGGGCCCCAACCCCAGCACTTTGGCTTGAGAAATTAGGATCTGCAAATGATGAGAATTGAACAAAAAGATTAGAACCAAAGTCTGTAAGGACTGTTATAGTCACAGTTCAGCGTTCGGGAATAATTTGACAATGTTCAAAAGTTTGGAACTCAGGAAATATGGTAAAAGTTCGGTAAAATTGCGCGCACGTGCGCGCGCGTGTACACTCCATTTCCCAATCACGAGTTGGCATTCCCCTTTTAAAAAATTGCATCCCTGCCATTAAAGACCAAAACAACAGCCCAGTGGAAACAACCAACCATTAATTAAGCTGAAAATTGGTTGTCTCGAATTATTTGAGAAATTCGCGATTTATTCACGAATTTTACGGATAATTAACAAATTTGACAAACTTCTCCCAAATCTACAAACTATTCGCGAATTAGTTAAAATAATTCGTGAATTATGTGACTAAAAGGACTGCAACTTACAAACTCTAAATCAGGTCTGGCCACTATGCATTGTGTGATGAGTATAAATATTCTACACCTTTCAAATATTTTCTGCATCTGCCACTTGTGGAGATCAACAATTGGATGGAGGGGGGCAATGTATCTGCACTCTACGTATGCTGCGTCTATATATCTATCATCTATGTATCCATACATCTAATGCTTGGGTTATATTACTCGTGCCTAACAATTTATTCAAACAAAGAAAATATCACTGTTGGATCACTGAAGATCTATTCTGGTGAAGAATGAGTAATGGTAGACATGAGGTCATATAAAAAGAGATTTTTTCTGTGTGATGAGGGCAATCATTAACGACCATCCCTGTCCTGGACTACTAGCACCATGACCCCCTCCCATTCCATTTTTATTTTGCCCGGCTGGGATTCGAACTCACGCCCACCTCCTTGGCGGTTCCTTTTTATCAAAACAGGACAAGCCTCAAAAAATGTGTACTACTTAATGTGGTGGCTTCGGTATTCTTTAGTAAAATGCCAAAGAATAGTTCGCTTAGAAGCATAAGTTATTGGCCAAAGTGAGCGAATTTGTAGGTTAGAATCACAGGTCTCAACTAGGTGTTCCAATTTTAATCAATAAGCAAAGGGAGGGAGACCGTGAGGGTTCCATATTTGCATCCACTTTTACCTTCCAGACATGCATAAATGATGTACTTATCAACTAGATGCCTTGAAATCGGAAAACACGGTCTTATCAGTTACATGCCTCTTTAATGATGGCAGCATAAATTTATAAAGTAAAACAATCAAGAATTAAAGTAACATGGTAGCATAACATGTACATTATCGGAATATACTACGTAAAATGACTTGCACAAGAACACTTGGTCTGTTGGTCATAGAGGTCCATGGCAATAAGGTCAAGACAATTCCAGCTGAGATGCAGTTGATTCTACAAGTTAAAAAGCTGGAGGACTTTCTGATAGCTAATTACACATAGGGTTACATATCCCTTTACTGCACTAATAATATCAGTGATGTCATCAATGTAATTATAGTGGAGAATCTTCCACTGGGCAAGCTCTGATACACAAGCCTTTATCGCTTGGGGTAGATTATTTGAAGTATTTTCTTCCATGGGCCACGTTCAATTGAGCAAGCATTCAGTCACAGGCTTACACAGTGCCTTCATTTCTTCAAATATCTTAGAAGATGCTTACTTCTTCACATCCAATGATAGCGTCGAGCATGCAATAACATTGGAGAACTTGAAGGATGTTTAAGCAGTTAAACCAAGTTCCAAATCAGTGTCGAGTCATCAACAGCCTCGACAGATCGAACTATCAACGTTTATGATTACAAATTTTTTTAGAATAACATTTTTAACATAATTTCATGTGTTTGTGATTTTTTTTCGGTGTAGGGCTTTAAACACCTCGGGTTCATACAATATTTTTGTCCTAATAAATGGATCGCGTAATCGGGTGCCAATTCCAGGCCTAATTTAATGTTGGGTGATACAAATTTTAGTTCTCCAGTACACGACAAATCAAACTTAAACCAGATTGATCATTGAAATACCTCCTAACCAAATCAAATGCCCCTATCTATACAACCCAACCGAAAAAATCCCAACCCAACAAAATCCTATATTTATGGCTCAACATTTAGGTTTCAATGTGCTTTAGACGGAAAAAAACGGAGATTCGTGACTTCCACTCTTTCACATACATAACGAGATGCTCTGGAAAAAAAGGAAAAAAGACAAGGTTCTAAAGAGGGAGAAACTGTAGGCCTCACCACACGGTCACAGCCGATGCAAACTGGTGTTGCAAATTCTTAAAATCTGTCCGCTCCGGTCTTCAAGCCAAAACATAATAGTAGACAAGGTTCAAATAATTGGACTTTAACGGGCAATAACGATTTTTCATGCACGTTGTCACGCCCCAGAACCAGAATACTGGAGAGCGGGGGAGTGACTCAGCCAGCTACGTATTACGGGTAGATGAATACCGTATAATACGATCAATGCTGTCTAACCAGACGAGGGGGTGCATACTACATAAAAGTCTTACTATGGTCATTTCACATCTATTGTCTCAATCATTCAAACAAGAAACAGAAATATAGAACATGTAAGGTAAAGCAGTAAGGCGTCCCAAACGCTCAGTCAAAATGTTCTTGAGATCTGGCTTTACAAAATATAGCCAGATGATATAGCAAGCGTACACAATTGTTATCAGCTGCAGTCTGACTTAATCACAATTATGCAAAAGTAAGTACAAGACAATCCGACTAACATGTCGGTGCCAAACGGCAAGGTATAAAGTAGATAACAAAACGAGTGGTGAAGTTAAGGAACCCACTCGAGTCCTCCTGCGATCATTCCTCTAGTATTGACCATCCTGGAGGTGGAAGTACGCTGAGTCCTCGGGAACTGGCTCTAAATCTGGCCATGCAAAACCAGAGAGGTTAGACCTCTAATAGCAAGTACCACAAGGGAGCACGACATGAGAACTAAAACCAGCAAGTAAGAGAATATAATAATAGATCTCTGCTTGCTACTAGAACTCACATCACATCAAGACACTTCGAACCAACCTCCCAACCAAACAAGGACAGAAGTTGGCCCGTCATGTCCTGACATTCTGATCATCCCAGTTAGGTAACAGAGTACAGTGCACAAACAAATCATCTTGAACGGCCAATCAACTCCTACGGCTTGCTATTATGAGTCCCAAGTTATCCTGGAATAATGCAATTAGGGATGCCTCAGTTCTTACTATGTGCAAGCAAGGCTAGTCTATCCAGTCGATCAATTGGCCCATGCATGAATTAGACGAGTCCTAGCAGGACGCCCGTCAATATACAATATACAATAATAAATAAAGCAGATACTTTTCTCTGCCCGTGTGGCAGATTTACAGTATCTGTGGGAACCAGCCGGCCCGTCGGGTACTACTCGTCCCAAGGGGGCTGCCATGTAAGAATTCGAAAATCCATTCTCTCCATGCAATCATTATTTTATTTAACTTAATAGTCTCTACGTTGAGTGAAATCCCATGCCGTGGATCATGGTCATTCAAATGAGTACTTTCGTACGGGGTACGATATGTACAACTCTACAACGATACCAGTGCGGTTAGGTTGCAGGTCTTACATAGCGTAATGCAACAATCAAATCTATCCACGGTAATCATGCCTTGACCATAAAGTACACATGCTTCTTTTGTAGAAAAAATAAATAAATAAATAAATAGATTGAAGCCTGCATGTGCATGTATGTCAATATTCGGGATCAGCCAGTCGAGTACAATAGTTCATAACATGAACGTGTCTCATTCATTTCATTCAATAAGACGACTAGCCAGTCTCGTAGTTCCAACTAGGAACGCATGATCAATTTAGTCAAGATAACCATCGTCATTAATGGTGACAAGGCATGAAAGTCAATTTGCATTAAATAGGGTCGAGTCTATAACTCTCAAGGTCAAGTTCCAGTCTTACTGGGTACCCGTGAATCAATCAAGACACAGGGCACATTCCATATAACAATCAATATAACAATATTAACATATCATGATTTATCGGGTTCATGCCAAAAGGCGTAAGGATATAAAATGGGCGTAAAATGTCTAATAAAATATCAATATACAGGGCTATAAAAGATCCAGGCAAGGAAAATGAAACCAAACTGACATGCTGACATAAGACCAAGTCAGCCAAAGGCCATACGCTCAGTGCAAGAGTCATACGCTTAGGTCAGGCTACGCTCAGGAGGCAGCGTATGGACTCCATACGACTCCTGATCATTCAAGTCAGCGTATGCAAGTCATACGCTCCCAAAAGGCAGCGTATGAACTCCATACGACATACGCTTCCAAAAGGTAGCGTATGCAAGACACACGCTCCCAAAAGGCAGCGTATGGACTTCATACTGCGCTGCGCTAAAGAGCGCGCACAGCTCAGTGACGCAAGCTAAAAAGCTAGCGTACACTGCTCACTGTCTTCTCCAAACAGCAAGAACTCCATGGTTGCACCCCAAAGCTTCAAAAGTCCAGAACTTGGTCAAAATAAGTCCGAATCCAACTTTCCAAAGGTCAAAATTGGGTAGGATGAACTGCTCTACGACATGGAACCATCAAATCTTGAGAACAAAGGAGTTTGCTAGATCAAAACCCATAGACAACCGAAAATACAATAACTTAGATCTACAAGAAATGAACCAATGAAATCAAAAATACTAAGCACTAAACTCTCTTAGAATCATGAGAGGAAGAATATTGAACCATAAAATATGGTCCTCATGTAGAGCAAGATGTACTTGCCTAGTTGGTAGGTGGAGAGAGTAATGAAAGGAAGAAGAAGAAGTCATGGTGAAGAAGGAGTGAATGAGGAGAGAGAAGGGAGAGGGTAGCTTTAAGTAGCAAAGGGGTGGTAGGTGGGAGTTGGACCGGGTCCAATGGGTCGGGTTGCACGGGTCCAACAAGGCCAACCCGAAAGTAAAACTAAAGCAGGAATTAAAATGCAGGTAATAAAATTACAGGAAGAAATGCAGAAATAAAATTGCAGGAATTAATTAGCATAAAAATTAAAGAGCAGCTAATTAATTAACATGAAAATTTAAAGAGCGGATAATAGAATTGCAGAAAAATAAAGTGCAGAAAATAAAATGCAGATGATTAATTAACATGAAGTTATAGGAATTTAAATACAGGATACTACATGATAAATACTAGATAAATACATTCAGGCAATATACGTATTAGAATACGCATTCCGGGAACGGGGAGTGACACACGTCTTATATCAGTCGCATGAAAATCCAATTGTAAACGGCTGATACCTCAGTCATATTTTTGTCCTCTTGGTTCAATCGTGGGAAACATCGGACCCCACCGGATGATGTTTGATCGAGAAATAATATTGGAGGTGTTCAAATGAGCGAGCCTTATGTCCCAGTTTCAAGCTTAACGCCCAATTGAGAAGCTTGTACACAGCCGCTGCAGCTGCTCTTACCTGTGCAAGAGGATTCCTCACCTCTCCTCTGCTCTCTTTTCCACTAGCTCTCTACTTCTTTGAGTTATTATCCATGCTTTTAACAATTCAGTAACACTAAACTTATCTTAGTGGTACCAGTTTTCTAAGCCTCACCACACGGTCACAGCCGATGCACACTGGTGTTGCCCCTCAATATCATCACCATATTATGCCAAGGAGCCTTTGAAGTTGTCGGGTGCTCGATTCATACATTGAAGTTAGTCTACATCTTCTTCCTCTTCCTCTCTTCTAGCTTTATCTCTCTCTCAAATCCCTCCTTCATGAACCACAGTGGTTCAATCCTCTCCTTCCCTAACCACCCCCCCCCCTTTCACCCCCCCAACCTTTTTATTTTCTTTTCTTAAAATCTGTCCGCTCAGGTCTTCAAGTCAAAATATTGCCAAAACATAATAGTAGACAAGGTTCCAATAATTGGACTTTATCCGGCAATAATGATTTTCATGCACGTCTCACATCAGTCGCATGAAAATCCAATTGTAAATTGTAAACAGCTGATACCTCAAGTCATATTTTTGGACCTTGGTTCAATCGTGGGAAACACTGGACGATGTTTGATCAAGAAATAATATTGAAGGTGTTCAAATCAGCAAGCTTCATGTCCCAGTTTCAAAACATAATGCCCAATTGAGCAAGCTTGTACACAGCAACTGCAGCTGATCTTACCTGTGGAAGAGGCTTCCTCACCTCTCCTCTGCTCTCATTTCCATAGCTTTCTACTTCTTTGAGTAATACATGCTTTTAACAATTCAGTAACACTAAACTTATCTTAGTGGTACCATTTTTCTAAGGCTTCATGCTACATTATGGAGATTATTTAAAAAAAAAAAGGAATGTAGGAATGTACTCTTTATTATTGATTTATTTTACTCCCACCATTGATTAGTGGAAGGAATAATCCGCTTCCCCGGTGTATCCGAACCCCGAACCACGATGACCACTAGAGTCAGGAGGCTTTGACAGACTTTGTTATATATGCATACATGAAATGAATTATATGCCTACATCGCTATAGGTTCCAAGTACATTTATAAACAACTAAGATAGTCTGAAATGAAATACTCATGCTTTCTTCCAGCACAAGACAGTTTACCAAGAGAGCACACTAATTTAGTGAAAACATATATAAGACTTGTGTTGCAATATGTACCTCTTTCTTCTTCAAAAGAGCCCAAACATACAATTTTTCTCCAGCTACCTCAGCATGCTTACTAGCAACTTTTCTTTCGTTGCAATATGTAACAGCGTCTGTAAGAACCTTGCTTGTAGGAGCTCCAAATCTCAATGCAGAAGCTGCTAGAGCTTCCCTACATTCTTCAGATTCCATAGCCTTTTTATTGAGAAGGCCAGTAAAACACCCATTTACAAGTTCACTACCATATGCTCCACTGTTGTTTATCTGCCTTTGATTCAGATATGTTCCCTCAGCATCAAGAGTAGCACATAATGTCCGATGCACAAGTATGTCAGGATACCTTCGCAATGGGGACGTGAAGTGCGTGTATAAGGGAACTGACAGAGCATAATGAGCCCATTCATTTTCCCTACCTCTCAAATCTCCGGTACAGAAGTATGAAGCTGGTTGCATGGGTTTTGAAGCATAGGACACGAGAATATCATACAACATAGGATCATCCTTAAGTTTCTCTCTTATCTTGGAAAGTGAGAGGTGAAGCTGACCTGAAGACGAAGTATCCAACTCAAATCCGTATCTGCTACAAAATGCTTCAAAATCTCTGAGCTTCCGTAATTTTGGTTCAGGATGCCTGCGCAACAATGCACAGTCAGGAAATGCAGCAGATATAACTTCTGCAACTGATATGTTTGCCAGTAACATGAACTCCTCAACAAGAGAATGTGACTCCTTCCTCTCACGAAGGAAACTGTCATACGGTGTTCCAAACTCATCAAACAAAAAACCAAGCTTAGAACTTTCCAGCCAAAGAGCTCCATCCTTGAACCTATTTCTCCTCAAGCTCATAGAGACCTCATATAGGCTTCTAAGAGACCTAAATATATCCTCCCACTTAAAGAGGCAGTGTAATTGAGGAATTGGACTTGTAGAGGAATTAAGTTGATTAGCATCCAATGATCCGGCAATAATCTCCTGCACAATATCATACGACAATTTGCAGCAAGAACGGATGATAGATCGGCCAATCCAACGAGCAACAATATTTCCAGAACGACCGATATCCCAGGTAACTGACAAAGCAAGCCTATCTTTCCCTGGCAGAAGTGAGCCTAATTCTTCAGAAAGTTGTGGAGGCAACATTGGAATTTTGTGCTGTAGTATATAAACACTTGTAGATCTGATTTGGGCTTCAGTATCTAAAGCTGTTTCTGGAAGAACAAAATATGAAGCATCCGCAATGTGAACCCCAATTCGGAATACTTCATCAGATACAATTTCTTCGATGGATAAAGCATCATCAAGATCAATAGCAGTAGATGGGTCAATTGTAAATGTGCATATGTTTCTAAAATCTTTTCTCGTTTCAAATTCCTTAACAGGAACCTCCCATGGTAAATCTGGAACGCAAGCTAATGACTCGGGAGAAAAATTAGCAGCACAAATTGCATTCTCAAACAGAATGGCAGCTATCTGTGGTTCGATTTCTCCTCCCCTTCCCAAAATATGAATGACATGAGCAAGAGGGATATGGCTTTCATCACTCCATTCATCTATCTGTGCAGCAACTAATTCCCTTTCAATAGTCTCATCACCACTAACCACCCTTTCCTTTGCAGATTCTGGAAGATTCCTGAAATTGACCAACATTTTTGGGAATTTTGGATCCTTGGGTAACAACTGCAAGTAATCCTCTCCTGACACTAAAATTTTATGCTGGGCTTTCTTCATAAAATGCTCGGTGTTCTGCCTCAAATGCCCTTCTCCCTTAGCAGCAAGAAAACCAATAACTGCTTGGCGGCGAGGAGACTTTTTAATTATTGCTACAACTCTGCCTGTTGGACGTTTTGATGGGCAAGAATTCATCATGGAAATTATCCTCCCTAATGCTCTAGAAGCTTCTCCTTGCTCAGAGGCAGAACCTGAATTCTCTGAGACAGTATACTGATGTAGTTCATCAAATTTGTTGCCGGTATGTCCATTTTCGTTTTCCAGACGTACACTACAGCTGCTTTTTTTATAATAAACACCATTCGCTGTAAGCAAGCTGTTAGCATCTATCTGTTCTTTCTGGGGGCAGTTTTTGCCAACTTCTCCGACTTGAGGAATAATATTAGTATCATCTGCCAGCAAGGAAGTATTAGATGCATTCCATCCTTTTAACTTGGTCCAACATGCAATAGGATCCAATACTATAGCAACGGTGTCTCCTTCAATCTACAAGATCACAAGGGTCAAGTAAGTACTATTGATTAACAAAGTATATACTTTAGAAAGATAATGGGAATCTGGGATATGAAGGTTCAGACAGTGTAAGAAATTTATGCATAAAAGAATCACAGTTTATAGTTGATCCACAAAAGGAAACAATAGAGCACATGATTTAGCAAACCAGTCGAGTGAATGTCAAAGCCCACATGACACAGAAAAAAAAGTTAGAAACAAAATGCCTGGTTCAAAATATTGTTTCTACATTACCAAGCACAGAAACTACTCGACGTTAACCTTATTCTTCATTGAATGGAGGCTCAAAAGTTAATCTTAAGCTGACAAACACATAATACGCTTATAAAATAGTTCAAGCATGTCACATCCTAACGCAGTATCAAGACTATATATGTCCTATCCAGTTAAACAAATATCCCATCTGATTTTCTAGAAAATCACACAGGACTTGATACTATTTTCTCAATCACAATCAATGTCATATTTGTATAGCAACATTCCTTGAAAATTACTCAAAAACTTCCAAAGGCCCTATTGATAGTATTATTTTCAACAAGAAATATGTAACATGCAAGTTACAACCTTAATCTAAACTGCAATAAGCATCAAGAAACTCACCGCTCTATTTTGAGCCACAACGCCATTTATCAGAACATCCACCGGGGCACAATCAATAGTGCAGTAAGCCTGATATAATAGAAAGGTACTTAGAAGTAAGAAAAAAACAATAATGTGATGCAATAAAATTCCATGCACAAGACATGTTCTTTATGCACCTCAAGACGGTTATGTGCATTGACACGAAATGTTGCTCCGAACGCATTCCCTTTCTGCAATTAAACCACACAAAGGAACAAAAACATACAATAAGGAATTGCACTTCTTCATGTTCTTAAAAACTCCTTGAGAACAGAAAGTAAACCTCAATAGCCTCTTTCGTTGCCTCTTCTGACCAATGAGGAGCAAAATACTTTCTCTTAGCTGGACTAGGTAGCAGTCCAGTCACCTTTGATGCCGGTTCTAAATGTGAAGAAGTTGTGGTCGGCAATGGACAAGATCTTGATGTCTCCCCTCCGACCAGTGCCATTGATATTTCAGCCTCACCAATGTGGATTGGAGGGAGGGAATTGAAGGCAACATTTGTTGCCTTTTCGGGTAGTTGATTATATGCTCCGTCAACTGAGCTACAACCTCGCCCTACAAGAATTTTTCACTTATATTCAGCTTGAACAATTTTCATACGATTTTATGCTTGATTTCAGCCAACTATTGGATCGACTTAGATACATCAACTGAACACTCAGGAGAAAAAAAACGTGATCTTCATTTCCATCAACTGAAATCTAAGTCCACTAAATGTTCTACAATACTGAAGCTGTAATCAAAAGAGGAGTGAATACATAACAAGCTACAATATTTTAACTATATTTTAACCATGAAAGGGATTTCTTTCGTTGAGGAAGTATTGGGTCCAACTGAAAGCATAAACTGGATTCAGTAAAAAAGTTTTTGTTTCCCTTAAAACCAATAAAAAAAATGAATCATAAACTAGAGAGTTAGATAATTAACTTTTTCTTTCTCAAGAAGTACATAATCATGTATTGACGAGAATTTCTTACTCGGAAAGTATTATATCCACAGGATCAACTAAGGTTTTAGTTGAACAAGTTTTTCCTACAAAGATTCAACTAAGGGATTAGGGATAAGTTTTTCTCAAGAGAGTTGCACTTGACTTTGATTTCTCTTCTTGAAATTATTTAGGTCAGCAGTTCAAATATACCAACATACAAGTAAATGATTTTAGCAAAAAGAGGTGCGATCCCTTCCAAGAAAGTATCGAGTCCAATTATACACACATTAATTCCACTGCAACATGTTTCTTTAACCAGGAGTTACTTAATCCATCAAAATCTACACCTTTGGCAAAATGAGATATACTTCCCCCAATAAAGTAACTAGAGCAAAAATAATTGGAAAAAGAAAAAAAAAATCCGTAAAAATACATTTTTACACGTAACCCTAAGGGATCCACAAACATTTCAGCGAACTTATTCAAGAAATTCATGGAACGATCAATAGCCGAGACACAAATAGAAACACAGAACAATTTCTCCAAATAGTAATCTAACCTTCTCTTCCTAAAAAAGGAAGTACTGGGTCTATAAAAATATCAAAAAATAGGTCTTTTTCTTTTCTTATTCTTTTTCTTTCGCTTATGATACCTTCTGGAACGGCGGCTTGGTTCTGCTTCGACTTCCTGTTCTGCCGCCGCTTCTTCTTCTTGTCCTTCTCGCCGTTCTCCGCCGCCGCCGCCGCCGCCGCGTGATCGCCGGTCTCCTTCATAACTCCGTTTACAAATAGAGAAAGGTTGAGGAAACCCTATAAAAAGAAAAAGAAAAAAGTATCGGAGGAAGAAGAAGACGTGAGGTTGGGGGCTTTGTAATGGATTAGGGTTTTAATTGCGGGAGGGATAGACAGAGACGTGACGTAGTGATTGGTCGGCGGAGACTTATTTGCACACCGACCGACCTTTCTCTTTTCGCTTCTTTTGTGGTTATGTTGTGTACAGCTCACTCATTCCTCTTTCTTTCATTAATTCACTCTTCTTCTTCCTCCTCTTCTTTTTCTTTTTCTTTTTCTCTTTATCGGCTGTTCTTGTGGTCAACTCACCATCAAAATGAATATAACCAGAAAAATAATATAGAATCAACTCGTGTTGAGTCGTGTCATAGAAAAATTACGAAAGTCGGTCTTAGTCGAGTACTTGTTGACAAGCCGTCGATTTTTTTCTTTGTTTAGTTCGATTCACTAAAAATAAGAATCTTATTAAAATAAAATATTATAAAATTGATAAGGAAAGATATATATTTTTAGTAATTCTGTGCATATCTATGATTATCAAATTATTGACAGTTTTTGGTATTTTAGGACTGTTAAAATTTGGTTTTTTTTAGGGGGCACCACCACTTCTACTAGGGGGCAGCCCAAATTTTTTTGAAAAAATTACAAGTTTGCCATAGGTTTTTGTTACTATGGAGCAGCCCATAATTGACTATAAAAGCCAAACTTGTTTTATTTCTTCTCTCTTTCTTCCTCTATTACTTCTCTTCCTCCACTCTTTTTTTCTACTCCTCATAGAAACATAGAATTAACCTAACCTAGGTGAAATTGTCCCCCCACCTAAATTTGTTAAAGATTTTGGTGAAATATCTATTAATAGTGTCAATCACTTCTCCCATTTATTTGTAAGTCGTCGAATTTATTTTTGTGTAATGTTTTAACCTAAATTTTACATATAAAAGTTGAATTTTGTGTTTAATGTAGAAAGAAATAGAAAATGGAACAACCCGGACCATCAAATGTTGGATACTCTCCTCCCACAACGTCCGAAGAACACTTTGATGCATCGGAAGGCCTCGTGGTAACTACACTTTAACTTTATTTCGGATGAAAAATCGGACTTTGACACAGAGGACTGCCACTTCTCTGGCAGTCCCTCTCATGGATTTGGACTGTCAGGGATGTGGTAGTCCTATATATGTGAGGGACTGCCACATATGTGGCAGTCCTATATATGTGAGAGACTGCCACATATCTGACAGTCCTTTTTAATTTCATATGCTTAGTAGCAGCGGTGGTTAGCCTCAGTAGCAGCGGAGCGACAGTCCATTGAGCTTAAAATCCAAGAAATTGCATGTCCGGTCACTACTAGAATGCATGAGCCGACCGTTGTTTCCAATCCTAAAGGCAGGCCTCAAACAAGATTGACTAGTTCACAGAAGAGAAGGCTGGAGTCAACTATGAGAGATCCATCGTACTTTGAGCATGTTGAACGAAGCTTACAGCAAGCTCCGCCCGCACGGAAGGGCAAGCTTGTCGTTCGCCGAAAAATGGAGAAAATTGACCTCCCAAGAAAAGATACAGTTGCAAGCCAAACAACGAGTTTGTATATTGACAAATTTCAACATGCGCTTCGAAGTTACATTTGGTCTATTGTCGATGTCCCCGGTGATGGTCATTGCGGATTTCATGTCCTTGCAAGGCATCTTGGTTATGATGACAAAGACGGATGGAGACGGGTGAGGCAGGAGCTGTACGAGGAGTTAGAGACTCGTCTTCCATTCTACTCCCGCATCCTAAGCGAAGAAACCGTTGCAAGTTTGTTGTTAAGTATCCCTTGCACCGACAGTGTTACCGGGACAGACCACTACATGTCAGTCCCGTCTGTCGGCTATTTATTTGCCAATAGGTACATGATACCTGTTGTACTTATCTCGCCGGATATTAACAATACATTCTTTCCGATGTGCGCTCCTCCGACGGACCACGGAGTGTCTAACCTATGTACTATAGGTCTGATCGGGGATCACTTCGTTATACTAAAGATGATCGCTCATTCTCCGATTCCTCCACCTTCAACAGTTTGGTACAAAAGAGCACCGGTCGAAGCTATCGCTTGGACCACACCTTTCGTTGACCAGATCAACCATTGTAAGAAGTTGTTGAAGATTGAGGAGCCAAAAGACTTACCTGCTGACCACTACGACGTCGAAATCGACTAAGTATATATATATATATATATTTACAGTTTGACATTTTGTATATGGAGGATCACTTTTGTATACAGTGAAATATGAAGTCCAGTAATATATATGGAGTAAATTTTGAGTTATATGTGTTTACCTGTGCCTACCTGTGTTATATGTGTCTACCTGTGTTATATGTGCCTACCTGTGTACTACAACTTCTTACCTGTGTTATATGTGCTTACCTGTGTGTTATCTGTGTTATATGAGTGTACATGTGTTATATGTGTTCACTGTCACAGCATTTCAGTTTGAGAAACTCTGTCACAGAGTATCAGTATCAGGACTGCCACATCCATGGCAGTCCTACACTGAAGAAGGACTGCCTGGGTTGTGGCAGTCCTAACTAAAACTTGCTGTTACAGCAAGTTATAGTTAGGACTGCCAGCTCCTTGGCAGTCCTACTTCAGTGTAGGACTGCCATGGGTGTGACAGTCCTAGCTCTGAAACTCTGTGATGAATTTATGTGTGAATGAAATCATCACAGAACAATTCATCTAGGACTGCCAGACCCAGGGCAGTCCTTCACATGTGTTGGACTGCCCTGGGTGTGGCAGTCCTAGATATAATGTTTTGTGATCAAGTCACAGAACAATTCATCTAGGACTACCACACCCAGGGCAGTCCTTCACATGTGTTGGACTGCCCTGGGTGTGGCAGTCCTAGATGAAATGTTCTGTGACTTGATCACAGAACATTATATCTAGGACTGACACACCCAGGGCAGTCCAACACATGTGAAGGACTGCCCTGGGTGTGGCAGTCCTAGATGAATAGCCATGTACAGAACATTTCAACACAAGTATCCAACACATATCCAACAGAAGTATTTGTTTTACACAAGTATCCAACACATATCCAACACAAGTATTTGTTTTACACAAGTATCCAACACATCCAACAGAAGTATTTCAACACAAGTATCCAACACATAACCAACACAAGTATTTCAACACAAGTATCCAACAACATGTTCGACACCCAAAAATATCAACATCCAAAATAGCCAACTTCAGACAATCAAACAACAACAAGTTTGCAAAATATTCAAAATCATACAATCAGACATCAGACAATCATACTACATATCATGGCGGACCTTCGAACGAGACTCCGTATTACGCATGAATGGGAACTCAACCTCGTCGTCGATGCGCTCAAGCTCGTTGGCGACCAAGACACTAGTGTCGACCAAGACACTAGTGTCACTTTGGCAAGTGCTCCGAAGTGTCTTGGCCAGTTCCTTCGCCCTTCTAGACTGTAAATGAAAGTATAATTGAATTTAGTCTACAAACATAAAAATCTCAAACTAATTACTAATGCGGAACTCACCATCTTCACCAATGAAACATACAAGATGTTTTTCGAATGAAGATTTCCAACAGCTACTACGGCCTCGGGACCCGGGTTTGTAGGGTTCAACAACTTAGGATGTCCGACCCGCCGGAAGTACGGCATGTAGTCCTCACTGCAGTCGGCCATCTGGGTGACCGGTTAACTCTCATCTTCCACAAGCAGGTGCATTTGCCACTCGGAGTAGAAGTCGGTCACCCAGTCGAAATATGCCGGTTTGTAGTTCAATGGTTGGGTCCCGCGGGGAGGTTCCAACATCTTTAGTGTGCGCTTCGGCACACTTTGCACGAAGCCAAACTGCCGAAGTACACGATCAGGCATGTACGGCTCCGTGATATCATAGCATGTGATCATGCCATGAAATAAAGAAACTTGTTGGATGGTACGACTCCCCTCGCAAAAATCTCGGTATGGATCCCAAAATATCTGTAGGAAAACAGTTAACAGCAAAAAAAACTTAACATGAAAAAATAAGTCCCAATTTATTACCTCTTCTGGTACCAAATTGTCAAGTACTTCACGAATGGAAGCCAGTACTTGCCAATCTTTGGTTTCCACCTGGGCCGGCCTCCATCGAGCCACTCTAGGAAGGTGTTCAAAATAGTTTGGGTTCAGGTCACCCCACCTGAGCATCGGAAAGTGCTCGTATATCCATGCCTATTCAATTTATAAGTTAATAGTCACAAAATATAAACAACAAAATGAAGTATACGAGATTAAATTGTTGGAAGTTTTCTTACATGTAGCAGAGTCTGACATCCGACAATTGTCTTAGTCCCGACACGGGATGCGATGCCGAGCTCGCGGTAAAGATAGGCGAGAATACCGCTACTCTACGATATATCAATGAAGTCATCTACGGACAATAAATTGAGCATGTACCTCGCATGTATCGAGGTTCCGGACTTGTTCGAAATGTCCATCGTTCCTAGGACGAACAGCATGTAAGCACGGGCCACCGTGTCGACCAACTCATCATCATCCTCATCCAATTCCATATTCGTGAAGTGCTCCACCAGAAATGACAGAGGAATTCCATATGATTTCTTGAAGCCGGGGAGAGTTGTAAAACTAGTTTCCTCAAGTCCAAGGTTACTTGAGACAAACTTGACGATCTTCGAGTACCATTTTGTGGATTTTTCATTTCTGTAATATTCTTTGGTCATGACGCGACCGGTAACTGGTAGCTCCAGTATCTGGTAGACGTCGTCAAGTGTAATGGTAATCTCCCCGCATGGGAGATGAAACGTGTTGGTCTCCGGGTGCCATCTCTCCACAAAGGCGGATATGAGGGCACTATCCATTTGTCACGCCCCAGAACCAGAATATTGGAGAGCGGGGGCAAACATAGCCAGCTACGTATATGAAATGGATTCCATCTCGCTATACGGTCACGGCTGTCTAGATACATGAGGGTTTAACTACAAGCCAACAGTCTCTTAAGGTCATGAACAAGCCTAGTGTCTCAATCACAAGCAAGTAAGTAAATGTCACAAGATGTTAGATCACCAAATATACAATAGTAAGGCGTCCCAAACATTACATATTCAGTTGATCATGAAGCTAGTCGTTACAAAATGTTAGGACTAGCAAGAGTTTTAGTCATACATGATCAACCCTAGGACCTGTCAATCATGTTACAGCCCGTAGGCAGACAGTAAGTAAGTGCAATCGAGCTAAACAGGTGCTCGTCGGCTAAACGCCTCAAAAGAATATTTTTACAATAAAGTGGAAGATCAAAAAATAAATCCACTCGTTGTCCTGGTTACGTCTAGTCGCCACCATCGGGCTGGAAAGTCGGTAGATCCTCTGGAGCTGCTCCGAAATCTGGCCATACAAAACCAGCTGGGTCAGATCCCAGAAAGAGCAACTGCCACAAAGGAAGCTTCACTTAGGAACTAAAACCAGCAATTAGCACAGAAATAACAATAAGGTAATAAATAAAACAGGAGTTAAGAAAAACATAACAGGGTGATATACGATGAGATAACCATGGGACTATTCAGATAGCTAGGTTACAACCCGTAAACCAAACAAGGACCGGGGTTGTAACCCTTCGTCTGAGCAGAACTTGGAATTCTCACCATTTATCGGTAAAATAAATATAGGCATTCAGGTCATGCAGTAATCTGGAACAAGATCAGGACAAGACTAGACAGGTTAGACTCCATCCAATCATTTTACGGCCAAACAAGAATTACGACTTGATACTTTAACTAACTAGGGTTGTCACAAGCCTAATTACTAACAAGATGCAGTGAGATTATTCCACAGCCACAAGTCCTGCAGACCATCCAGGTTACCCAGGTCGAAAGATTAGGGTTGAATTCAGGTGGGTACATCGTCCAGGAAACGTATGTACCCTTAGGTAGCTTGAAGGGTGCAACACATGACAGTGTGCTGGAAATGTGTCCTACTCGACGGCAGGCTACAGATCCCAGGCGCGCCCAGGTAACGGGATTGCCTGTAGCTGGGAGATCTCTTTATGACTAATGTATTAATCTAGTTATTAGCCTTAGTCCATTTCAGTAGGTACTCCTGACCGTGGTACTCAGGAGTCCCCTCCTAGACATGATGCAAGACAGGACTGGATTATTTGTACAAGCACAATCGTCCACGGTGTCCGGGTTAATTATACAGGTCATGTCATGTCAGGTAGTCGTCGCAACAGCTTATCAAGATATATCATGTCAGGTTATCATGTCAAGTTCACTGGTCAAGAGTGCGCCACGACGGGCCACTATCAGGTCATGCTAGTTCCTTGTCACACCATGTCATATACAATTGTCATTTCAATCATGTCAATCAAATCGTGATTTATCAAGTTCAGGACAAAAGGCATAATGATATAAAATGGGCATAAAAATATACAATAAAGGGGTTACAAGACATGGGCAAATAATAAAATACAGGGCTATTGGGAGCCATGCGGCTCAGGCATATGCGGCCAGGAATGATCTCATGCGGCTGGAAAGAGAACAGCCCATGCGGCTCAATAGGGTCAGACGCATGCGGCTGAGCTAGGAGGAAGGTCAGGTGCGGTTAACGGGGAGGGGTGGACCCTATGCGGTTGAGGATGGACTCGGCCTCATGCGGCTGGGGATGCGGGTGCATATGCGGCTAGATATATAAGGTCTTCATGCGGTCTGCAGGGAGCAATGTCTTATGCGGCTGGACGAGCCATGCGCTTATGCGGTCAGGAGATGAAGGAGGTGCATGCGGCTCAGTTAGGAACACATGCGGCCAGGATAATTCAGGAGCTTATGCGATCAGAGGGGATACAAGTTATATGCGGCTATAAGTGGACTAAGTTCATGCGGCTGAGATTATGCCGAGACCTATGCGGCTGGGAGAGTGGCATATGCGGTCAGCGGGGTCATGCGCCTATGCGGCTGAACTCAAGTGGGGGTTCATGCGGCCAGGATAATTCATGCGGCTAGGGGAATCACTTGCCGTATGAAATATTCATGCGGTCAAGTCAAGCACAGTTCATCTTCTCCAAAATTTTGAAAAGAAGAACACCATGAGAGCCAAGCTCTCAAACTCCATAACTCCATCATCCGGAGCCCAAATCCGAACTTCCATAGGTCAAAACAGGGCAGAATGGAATGCTCTACAACATGGAACCATCAAAACTCAGAAATAATAAGATTAAGTAGATCAAAATCCAGGAAATCCAAAAATAATATAAACTTAGATCTACAAGAATCTGGCCATGGAAGGTAAAAATGCCAAGTACTAAAGTAAGTTAAAATACTGTAAGGAAGA
The DNA here is from genome assembly GCA_029216955.1 of Iris pallida. Taxonomy (NCBI): domain Eukaryota; kingdom Viridiplantae; phylum Streptophyta; class Magnoliopsida; order Asparagales; family Iridaceae; genus Iris; species Iris pallida. Next base: position 911,057 of record JANAVB010008799.1, read on the forward strand.
GAATGAAGCAATAAAATTGGAGATCCCCCATGAAGCAAGTTGCACTTGCCTATACCCCTCTCTCTCTGGTAGGTGAAGAAGTAAATGGAAGAAGAAGAAGAGGTTAATGAAGAGAGAGAAAGAAGAATGGGTTAATAAATGGGTATCACGCCCCAGTACCGAAATATGGAGACAGACTAGGCCAGCTACTCCATATGAGGTACGTAACGTCATACGGCGATCGTGGCTGTCGAGAGACTAGGGGGTACATGCTACAATCAAGTCTCCTATGGTCCTACAGAGTTCTATGTCTCAATCAATCAAATCACATCAGCAAATAAATGAACATTAAAGATAAAGCAGTAAGGCGTCCCCGACGCTTCATCAAAATGATCATGAGAGACTAGCTTTATAATTTAGCTATCTCAGAGAGTCAGGAGTACAAAATTATACACAACTGCAGTCTGTTTAATTACAATTATGTACTGACACAAAATATCAAGTAATCCGGCTAACAGGTGCCGGTGGCTAAATGCCACACAAAAATATAAGCAGGAGTGGTGGAGAAGAAACCCACTCGAGTCCCCGAACCGCCATGCTCCTAGTATGCACCATGGATGTCAGGAAGGAAGATCGTGTCCTCTGGCTCTGCTACGAGATCTGGCCAAACAAAACCAGCGGGGTCAGCCCCGAATAACAAGTACCGCCAAAGGGGCACAAGAGTTAAGATTAAAAACCCAGTTAAAAGAATGATTGATAATAATAATGCTCATGCTACTATTATAGGGTAGCGCAACATCCTCGAACCCATGTGGCACCCTTACAACCAAACAAGGACAAAAGGTGCCGCATGGAGTCGGGACGTGTCGTACTCTATAACTTTCACATAAGTAAAAAGGTATAAACAATAAAATCTCCTGATCGTGACTTCGGTCGATAGCCTATCGCAGCACAATAACCAACCCAACAATCAAACAAGAACATGGGTTGGATCATGTACCATGATAGACCATATTCCTCAGTCATTCACAGGAGTAGCACTTCACAACCAGAATAAGTCTTCCGTTCATAACTTTCGGTCCACAGCCTGTCATAGTACGATATCCAACCCAACAATCAAACAAGAACATGGGTTGGATCACGTACCATGACAGTCCGCTTCCCTCAGTTATTCACGGAAGGTAAATAGGATACACGCAAGTCGTTTTCGCGGCCAATCAAGTCTACAAGTTTCTAGTGGGACGAGGTTATCCTCGTATCATGTTATTTCAAAATCCTCAGATCGTATCTTTCCAGCAAGGCTAGCCAACCCAGGGGTTCGCGTAGACAGGTGTCATTGAGCACAGGTCCCTCGTAAGGCCACCTTGCCAAGACATATAATATATAGCAGGAATTAATCGGATACAGTCATCCACTCGTTGCGGATGACACAGTATCCGTGGAGACCAGCCGGCACGTCAAGACAATATCTCAAGGCGGCTGGTGTAACACGATCTCGGGATTCTGCCCTCCCTATGCATCTAGTATATTTAGTTGCCTAGTTTAACCCTAGGTGAAATCTTGGACTCACATGCTGTGGCCTGCATGATTATCCTCCTAAATGTCGTACTCAAGTACGAGTACCCCAAAGAGGATCCATGTCAATCAGTATGTCAACATGTTCTACCCTCCTTGGTGTAATGCATCATTGCAAATATGCCACGTGGAGTTACGAGTCATTTGTCGAGCATGAACGAGAACTGGGACATTCAGGTACAAGTATCAGGTAGGAACACTTTGTTCACCGGGGTCACATTAGTGCTCATATCATGCTCAGGACAAAAGGCGTAAGGATATATAGCATACACAAACATTTACATATATATATATACAATATAATATATACATATAAAAATATAAGGTATAGGGGAGTCCAGGTCAGAGCGCGCTCAAGTCAGGCTACGCTCAGGTCAGCATACGCTCAGGTCAGCGTACGCTCAGGTCAGCCTACGCTCAGGTCAGCCTACGCTCAGGTCAGCGTACGCTCAGGTCAGCGTACGCTCAGGTCAGCGTATGCTCAGGTCAGCGTACGCTCCTCATCAAGGCAGCGTATGAGGTCCATACGACTCCTTGTCAAGGCAGCGTATGCCAGACATACGCTTCCAAAAGGCAGCGTATGGGGTCCATACTGCGCTGCGCTAAAGAGCGCACGCAGCTCAGTGGCACAAGCTAAAAAGCTCGCGCACACTGCTCACTGTCTTCTCCAAAACAGCAAGAACTCTATGGTTTGAATCCAAAGCTTCAAAAGTCCATAACTTGGTCAAAATAAGTCCAAATCCAACTTTTCAAAGATCAAAATTGGGTAGAATAAAATTCTCTACAACATGAAACCATCAAAACTTGAAAATAATGAAATTTGCTAGATCAAAACCAAAAAGATTCGAAAATGGTTAAAACCTAGATCTACAAAAATTAAAGCTTCAAAATGGAAAACTTCAAGTTCTAAACTAGTATAGAATGAGAAGAAGAACATATTTTGGCAAATAATTTTGTAAGAAAACATCAACATCATTTATGGATCCATCTCTTGAGCAAGTTGGTACTTGCCTTGGTTGGTGGAGGAAAGTAAATGAGAGGAAATAAATGAGAGGAGAGAGAGAGATGAGTTATTATATAGAATCTTGAACCCATGGGTTCATGATGAACCAAAGGGTTCATGATGAACCATTGGTGAACCAAGAATAGGTTACCCAAATGAGCCAAAACTGTAGGCCCAAATACAGAAAATAAATTACGAAATAATATTTTGTCGAATATTTTTGGGAAATGCATGAAGAAATACAGCATATAAATATCGTATAAATACAAAGTAAATACAATTTATCGAAATACGTATTAAAATACGTATTCCAGGATCGGGAAGTGACATCTCTACCCTTCTTAGAAAAATTTCGTCCTCGAAATTCTAGCCAAGACAGGATAGTGAAATCAGGGCAAGCAAGGCACAATCATATACAAGTTAACTATCATAGCAGTTATTATCATACATCACAAAGTACAAAAACAAGTAGGTGCAGATAAGCATGGAATCGTGTCAATAAGGCGTAAAAATATACCTCATTAGTCAAACAAATACGGATACCGAGATCTGATCTCGTCCTCGCGCTCCCAGGTTGACTCTCCCGAAGAGTGATGGTTCCAAGAAACACAGACAAGGCTTATCGTCCGATTCTTGAGTACCTTCTCTCGCCGGTCCAAAATAGACACGGGTTGTTCCTCGTAAGTTAGGTCGGTACCAACGACTAACTCAGAATGATCGAGGACATGACTCGGATCCGGGACATACCCACGTAATTGGGACACATGAAATACATCATGTATGCCAGTTAACGAAGATGGAAGGGCAAGTCGATAAGCCACATCGCCTACCCGAGCGAGAATCTTAAAAGGACCAACGTATCTTGGACTAAGCTTTCCCCGGGTTCTAAATCTGATGATACCCCGAGTAGGCGAAATCCGCAGAAACACTTGGTCTCCAACTCTAAACTCTAGAGGCCTACGATGCTGATCTGCCCAATGACGATGTCGGTCCTGTACAACTCGAAGGCGCTCTCTGACCAACTTAACTATCTTCACAGTCTGCGTGATCATCTCTGGCCCCAACAACTTTCGTTCTCCGATGTCGTCCCATGCCAAAGGGGACCTGCACTTCCTTCTGTACAATGCTTCAAACGGGGCCATCTGAATGATAGCCTGATAGCTGTTGTTATAGGAGAACTCTACTAGATGAAGGTGATCCTCCCAAGATCCGCCAAAATCTAAGGTACACGCCCGTAGCATATCTTCTAATGTCTGAATTGTTTTTTCTGATTGCACGTCAGTTTGTGGAAGATAAGCAGTACTGAATCTTAACTTGGTTCCCAAACTTTGGTGTAAGCTCCGCCAAAAATGGGAAGTAAATCGCGTATTCCGATCTGATACTATACTAACTGGAACACCGTGCTGCCTTACTATCTGCTTCATGTACATTTCTGCTAGCTGCTCAGTAGTCTGTCCAACTCGGAAGAGAAGGAAATGAGCGACCTTCATGAGTCGATCTACTATTACCCAGACTGCATTCTTGCCAGCCGGGGATCTAGGTAAACCGGTCACAAAATCCATCGTGATGTGCTCCCATTTCCATTCTGGGATAGGAAGCGGCTGTAGCAATCCCGCTGGTCTCTGCTGTTCGGCTTTCACCTGCTGACATACCAGACACTTGGATACAAATCTCGCTATCTCTCTTTTCATGCCATTCCACCAAAAGAACTGCCTGATATCTCGATACATCTTCGTTCCTCCTGGATGAATGGAGTAAATAGAACTATGAGCTTCGGACATAACTTCTTGCCGAAGGTCTCCACTCGGTACGCAGAGTCTGTTTCCAAACCTGAGCGTACCATCTTCATGAATCACTAACTCCTTCCTACGGCCTGATTCACACTCCGACCGCAACTTCTGAATCTGTGGATCTCCTGCTTGTGCTGCCCTTATCCTCTCTACTAAGGTTGACTGAATCTGCATACTGGTCATTCTTCCTATATCCCTTGGTAAAACTACTTCGATTCCCATACTCTGAAGGTCTTCTAGAATATGCTTCTGCGAGGTCAAGATAAAGGCACTGTCTCTCCTACTCAGTGCATCTGCAACTATATTCGCCTTGCCTGGATGATACTGAAGATCTAAATCAAAATCCTTCAGCAGTTCTAACCATCTTCTTTGCCTTATGTTCAAATCTCGCTGCGTGAATACGTATTTCAAACTCTTATGATCAGTATAGATCTCTATTCGATCCCCGTATAAGTAGTGCCTCTACAACTTGAGTGAAAACACCACAGCTGCTAACTCCAAATCGTGAGCCGGGTAATTCTTCTCATGGTCTCGAAGCTGCCGAGACGCATATGCTATCACCTTTCCATGCTGCATCAATACACATCCAAGACCCTTCCCTGATGCGTCACAATATACTGTAAAGCCTCCCGCTCCTACTGGAAGCGTCAAGATCGGGGCTGAGATCAATCTCTTCTTCAATTCTTCAAACGATGCCTGACAGCTAGCTGACCAAACAAACTCTACGTCCTTGTGCGTCAAACGCGTTAAGGGCGCAGAGATCCTGGCAAAGTTCGCCACGAACCTTCTGTAGTAACCAGCTAATCCTAAGAAACTTCGTACTTCTGCAACCGTTCTCGGGACCGGCCAATGCTCTACGGCCTCAATCTTCTTCGGATCCACTGACACTCCTGCTCCAGAAATTACATGTCCCAGGAACGAAATATGGTCTAACCAGAATTCACACTTGTCGAGCTTCACATAAAGTTGATGCTCCCTCAATGTCTGCAAGACAGTCCTAAGATGTTTCTTATGCTCCTTTTCACTGCTGGAATAGACAAGGATATCATCTATGAATACCACCACAAATTTATCCAAATACGGCAGAAAGATGCGGTTCATTAAATCCATGAATACTGCAGGGGCGTTGGTTAGTCCAAAGGGCATTACTAAAAATTCATAATGCCCATATCTAGATCTGAATGCTGTCTTCGGTATGTCTTGCTCCCAGACTCTTACTTGATAGTATCCCGACCGAAGATCGATCTTGGAAAAGATGCTGGCCTTGCTCAACTGGTCAAACAGGTCATCAATCCTTGGTAGCGGGTACTTATTCTTCACTGTTACTGCATTCAGCTTGTGGTAGTCGATGCACATCCTCGTCGACCCATCCTTCTTGGGAACTAGAATCACTGGCACGGCCCAGGGCGATTTACTGTCTCGGATGAATCCCTTAGACTTCAACTCTTCCTCATGTTGATACAACTTATCCTGTTCTGACGGTGATATTCTGTAAACTCTGTCTGCAATAGGCCTCGTTCCAGGGTTTAACTCAATGCTAAATTCTACCTCTCTGACTGGGGGTATCCCTGGGAGCTCATCAGGAAAGACGTCGAGAAAATTTGCGACCACTCTCGGAATCTGTCCTGGCTCTGACACTGCTGCTGAGAGGACGCCTCCGGCCTGATTCTTCAAGGTTCGAGTAAAGATGAACTGTTCCATCCCAGGAACGCTGAATATGACCCTACCTCCTTTACAATCAATTGTCGCATGACTGTCTCTCAACCAGTCCATGCCAAGAACAACATCAAAATTCTCCATAGGGAATTCAATCAATGATGCGGGTAGTAAATGCCCACACACCTCTACCGGACATGAAAAGCACACTCTGCTAACTTCTACGAGCCCATTGCCGGTGAGTATATCCATCCTCTCCGGCAATGCCTCAAATACTAGTCCAATCTGTGTAGCATATTGTGCAGAGATGAATGAATGAGTAGCGCCTGAATCAAATAATGCTACAGCGGAAAATGAGGTGACGAGAATTTTACCTGCCACCACATCACTAGACGCTAGAGCCTCTCCCAAAGATAATGTGAGAGCCTGGCCCTGGCCCCGCGGAGCCCCTTGTTGCGGCCTTCCTCGACCATGTTGTTGCTGCCTCTGAGGGCCTTCGGCTTCCTGTGCTTGGCGAAACATCTGAGCCTGCGTTGGTAGACGCTGGGCTAGGGGCCTCACTGCTAATACTGGCCCTCCACTCGGGGTTGCCACCGGGGCTGGCAACGCTGGAAACTGCTGAGCTGGCCCTCCTGGCCTCTGCATCACATGACAAGTGGAGATACGGTGGTCTGAACTACCACACCTCAAGCATAAGCCATTCGCTGACCGGCACACCTCCCTCGTGTGCCCTGCCTTCCCACAGAATGTACAGCCCTGGGGTGCTCCCTGACGCTGCTGTTGGTTCCTCGGCTGCTGATGCCGATCTGGCGCTGTATTAGTTGACACGGCCGTCCTCCGCGGCGCTCCTGTATCATGAATATGTACACCGGGTGCTGGTGCCGATGTTCGCTGCATTACTCCTCCTCCAACCTGGGAATGAGATCTCTTCTGACCTCATGTCCTCGATGCCAACCTCTGCTGGGTAAGCTCGTGCCTCCGAGCGGCCGTCAAAACAGCGTCAAACATCTGGTAGTCGTGTCCTTCCACAAGCTGTAATAGTTCTAAATGAAGTCCCTGCTGGAACCTCATAGCTTTCTCTGGCTCTGTTGCCACCATTGCTGGTGCGAAACGGCACAATCTGCAGAACTCTGCTGCATACCCATCTACGGTCTTGCCTGCTTGCTTGAGACTAATAAACTTCTGCTGGAGCTCATATCGAGCTACTACGCCAAAATACTTGGCCTTGAATCTTTCACTGAAGGTGGTCCAACGAACAGGGCATCTTATACCAACTTCTTCTGATGCCCACCAGTCGCGGGAAAGATCCTGAAGTACTAATTTGACCTAATCAACCTTCTCATCATCTAGAACCTTGGCTGCCACAAAAATGGCTTCAATGTCTTGAATCCATGCATCCGCAGTGATGGCATCCTCCGTGCCATCAAAATACCTCGGGTTCAAGCGACGGAACCTTCCTGATGCTCCCGAGTCAACCCCGGCACTCCTCTCAAGAGCTAACTGAATCCCTTGGTTCAGTAACACGTTCTGCTCTTGCTGCTGAGTCTGTTGCTGTTGGTGAGTGACAAGAATCCTCCGGATGACCTCCAGGAGTGCTACGGCATCTGGTACTGCCGTCGCTGCTGGTACTACAGGAGTTTCAATAACCTACGGCTGCACTGCCTCTGGTTCCATTTTTGCTCGTGTCTGCCCTGGGAAAGGTTCTCTCCCCTGCTGGTACCCAGTCGAGCCATGCTCTCGCTGCTCTTCCTCATGGGCCTCACCCGCTACCAAGAATGAACCACCCATATGGAGAAAGATATAAGATTATCAAGTCCGAACGAGGAAGATTTCGAGGATGCAAGTCAGGTTAGAGATCAAGGCAAGGACAGAGAATTCGAAACAGAATTTCAAGGGGAACAAGTTTTGATTGAGACTCCTAATAATTCGAAATACCCCACAAGTCTGAAAAATAGACCTGCATGGGCCACCACTAAAACCTTGTCACGCCCCAGTACCGAAATACGGAGACGGACTAGGCCAGCTACTCCATATGAGGTACGTAACGTCATACGGCGATCGTGGCTGTCGAGAGACTAGGGGGTACATGCTACAATCAAGTCTCCTATGGTCCTACAGAGTTCTATGTCTCAATCAATCAAATCACATCAGCAAATAAATGAACATTAAAGATAAAGCAGTAAGGCGTCCCCGACGCTTCATTAAAATGATCATGAAAGACTAGCTTTATAATTTAGCTATCTCAGAGAGTCAGGAGTACAAAATTATATACAGCTGCAGTCTGTTTAATTACAATTATGTACTGACACAAAATATCAAGTAATCCGGCTAACAGGTGCCGGTGGCTAAATGCCGCACAAAAATATAAGCAGGAGTGGTGGAGAAGAAACCCACTCGAGTCCCCGAACCGTCATGCTCCTAGTATGCACCATGGATGTCAGGGAGGAAGATCGTGTCCTCTGGCTCTGCTACGAGATCTGGCCAAACAAAACCAGCGGGGTCAGCCCCGAATAACAAGTACCGCCAAAGGGGCACAAGAGTTAAGATTAAAAACCCAGTTAAAAGAATGATTGATAATAATAATGCTCATGCTACTATTATAGGGTAGCACAACATCCTCGAACCCATGTGGCACCCTTACAACCAAACAAGGACAAAAGGTGCCGCATGGAGTCGGGACGTGTCGTACTCTATAACTTTCACATAAGTAAAAAGGTATAAACAATAAAATCTCCTGATCGTGACTTCGGTCGATAACCTATCGCAGCACAATAACCAACCCAACAATCAAACAAGAACATGGGTTGGATCATGTACCATGATAGACCATATTCCTCAGTCATTCACAGGAGTAGAACTTCACAACCAGAATAAGTCTTTCGTTCATAACTTTGGTCCATAGCCTGTCATAGTACGATATCCAACCCAACAATCAAACAAGAACATAGGTTGGATCACGTACCATGACAGTCTGCTTCCCTCAGTTATTCACGGAAGGTAAATAGGATACACGCAAGTCGTTTTCGCGGCCAATTAAGTCTACGAGTTTCTAGTGGGACGAGGTTATCCTCGCATCATGTTATTTCAAAATCCTCAGATCGTATCTTTCCAACAAGGCTAGCCAACCCAGGGGTTCGCGTAGACATGTGTCATTGAGCACAGGTCCCTCGTAAGGCCACCTTGCCAAGACATATAATATATAGCAGGAATTAATCGGATACAGTCATCCACTCGTTGCGGATGACACAGTATCCGTGGAGACCAGCCGGCGCGTCAAGACAATATCTCAAGGCGGCTGGTATAACACGATCTCGGGATTCTGTCCTCCCTATGCATCTAGTATATTTAGTTGCCTAGTTTAACCCTAGGTGAAATCTTGGACTCACATGCTGTGGCCTGCATGATTATCCTCCTAAATATCGTACTCAAGTACGAGTACCCCAAAGAGGATCCATGTCAATCAGTATGTCAACATGTTCTACCCTCCTTGGTGTAATGCATCATTGCAAATATGCCACGTGGAGTTACGAGTCATTTGTCGAGCATGAACGAGAACTGGGACATTCAGGTACAAGTATCAGGTAGGAACACTTTGTTCATCGGGGTCACATTAGTGCTCATATCATGCTCAGGACAAAAGGCGTAAGGATATATAGCATACACAAACATTTACATATATATATATAATATAATATATACATATAAAAATATAAGGTATAGGGGAGTCCAGGTCAGAGCGCGCTCAAGTCAGGCTACGCTCAGGTTAGCCTACGCTCAGGTCAGCCTACGCTCAGGTCAGCGTACGCTCAGGTCAGCGTACGCTCAGGTCAGCGTACGCTCCTCATTAAGGCAGCGTATGAGGTCCATACGACTCCTTGTCAAGGCAGCGTATGCCAGACATACGCTTCCAAAAGGCAGCGTATGGGGTCCATACTGTGCTGCGCTAAAGAGCGCGCACAGCTTAGTGGCGCAAGCTAAAAAGCTCGCGCACACTGCTCACTGTCTTCTCCAAAACAGCAAGAACTCCATGGTTTGAACCCAAAGCTTCAAAAGTCCATAACTTGGTCAAAATAAGTCCAAATCCAACTTTTCAAAGGTCAAAATTGGGTAGAATAAAATTCTCTACAACATGGAACCATCAAAACTTGAAAATAATAAAGTTTGCTAGATCAAAACCAAGAAGATTCGAAAATGGTTAAAACCTAGATCTACAAAAATTAAAGCTTCAAAATGGAAAACTTCAAGTTCTAAACTAGTATAGAATGAGAAGAAGAACATATTTTGGCAAATAATTTTGTAAGAAAACATCAACATCATTTATGGATCCATCTCTTGAACAAGTTGGTACTTGCCTTGGTTGGTGGAGGAAAGTAAATGAGAGGAAATAAATGAGAGGAGAGAGGGAGATGAGTTATTATATAGAATCTTGAACCCATGGGTTCATGATAAACCAAAGGGTTCATGATGAACCATTGGTGAACTAAGAATAGGTTACCCAAATGAGCCAAAACTGTAGGCCCAAATGCAGAAAATAAATTACGAAATAATATTTTGTCGAATATTTTTGGAAAATACATGAAGAAATACAGCATATAAATATCGTATAAATACAAAGTAAATACAATTTATCGGAATACGTATTAAAATACGTATTTCAGGATCGGGAAGTGACAATGGGGATTGTGGTGGTAGGTAGGGGTTCACTCTTTGGTCCATGATGAACCAAAAGCAACCCCAAACCGAACTAAGCCGACCCGAACCAAGGATAAACCAAGCCAAGAAGGAAGCTAAGCAAGGAAACATGTAATACAAGATAAAATACGTACACGTATTCCAAAATACGTAATACGAACCACAGATATTACACCATTGTCCTATAGGCATAATCTGCCAAATTATGCAAACCGTTCGGTACAATTTTAACCTGGACGGCCTTCGATAAGCTTCTAAACGGCCAAGACACGATTTTCTTCCCGTGACTCACAGTCCTAAGGATACGATATGTCCTCTGTATATCAAACAACATATAAAAACATAAAAAATATGAAATACATATAGATATCATATACTAAACTGGTAGCTTACAAAAGTAATGTACATACCGGGTTCTTCCATATTGCATATGCAATATGGTTCTCAAAAGAAGCCAACATTGAACAACCTGGCGGACGGACATGCAGCTCAGAAGGACCGGCCTCCTCAGATGAAGCAAAACCACCTTGACGTGGCGGACGGACATGCGGCTCAGAAGGACCGCCCTCCTCAGATGGAGCAGAACCACCTTGACGTGGTGGTAGGAGTTGGCTAATTGGCACGTCGTCATCATCACTGAAAGAAGGAGAAGGAGTACGAGCTCGTTGCTTCGACCGAACTTGTGGTCCCGGTGGCGGTCTCCGTATCCCAGATCGACCTTGGCGCGCTGGTTCGAAAAATGTAATCGGACGCTCAAGAAGACGTTTCGTGCGTTCCTTTCGCTTTGACGCGGTGGGGCGTATTCTTTTTGGTGCGTCCGGAGGACTGTTACCCCTATAGAACAATGGATTGTGCGACCGTACAGTTAATAAATAATACAAACTAAAATAGAACTGTTACCCCCTATCCCCCCACCCCCAGACCACAACTAAAACTGAGTACAGTAGGACTGCCAGACATGTGGCAGTCCAATTACAAACAAGGACTGCCACAGTCCTGGCAGTCCTCTATTGAAAGAGGACTGCCAGGACTCTGGTAGTCCTTGTTTACATGTGGACTGTCACATGCTTGGCAGTCCTACTGTACTCAGGGCCAACAGACAAACGACTCGCTAGTTTGTCGTTTTCTAGGATTAGGGTTTGAAGAAAATTTGTGGGTTTGTCGTGTTCGAAAATGCCATTCATAAACCCTAAAGACATTCTAAACCTAAATTATCAAAAGTTTTTAGAGAATTAAAACTATTATAGGGTTTCGAATAGAATGTAGAAAATTATAGAAGAAATTAGGGAAGAACGTACCTAGAATCCGATTTCTTCGACTTGCGTGTCATCTCGTTGAATGTGGGAGTATTCTTAAAAAAAATTGGTGGAGAAATTAGGATTAGAGTGGTGGAGGAGAAGAGACTAGGATTTTGGGAGAGGGAGAGAGCTCTTCTTTTTTTCTTTTGGAGGAGAGAGAGAGAGGCAAATGAGGTTTGGAAAGGAAATGAGAGTTTGGGGGGTTGGGCTGTCCCCTAGCAAAATATGGGCTGCCCCTTAGTAAAATCTCCACTTTTTGGGCTGCCCCTAAGTAAGGGCTGCCCCCTAGTAGAAGTTGTGGTGCCCCTAAAAAAAATTTGCTAGTTCTATCCATTCAGGACTATCAAAAATTTGACTGTCCTAAATATGTACATAATTTGACAGTCCCAGGACTCAAAATGAATATAATCAGAAAAATAATATAAGAATCAACTCCTGCTAAGTAGTGTCATAGAGAAGTTACGAAAGTCGGTCTCAGCCGAGAACTAGTTGACAGCTGGCGAACTTTCTATGTTTAGTTCGGTTCACTAAAATAAGGATCTTATTAAAAGAAAACATTATAAAATTGATAAGAAAAGTTATTTATTTTTAATAGTTCTGTGGATAATCAGGATTGTCAAAATTTTGGCAGTCGATGCTATTTTAGGACTGTCAAAATTTTGGTAGTTATATTTATTCAAGACTATCAAAATTTGTCAGTCTTAAACATATGCATAATTTGACAGTCATAGGACTCAAAATGAATATAATCAAAAAATAATATAAGAATCAACTCGTGTTGAGTCGTGTCATAGAAAAGTTATGGAAGTCGGTGGCATCTGAGTACTAGTTGACAAGTCATCGAATTTTCTATGTTTAGTTTTGATTCACTAAAATAAGGTTTTTATTAAAAAGAAACATTATAAAATTGAAAGCAAAATTTATTTTTAACAATTATGTGGATATTCAAAATTGTCAAAATTTTGACAGTTTGCTCTATTTTAGGACAAACAAAATTTTGATAGTCTTATTTGTTTAGGACTATCAAAATGTTGACAGTCCTAAATATGGACGTTATTTTAGAGTCCTAGGACTTAAAAATTATGATACTCTCAAACAATTTATGTAGTGTTTTTATCATTTACCTATTAAAAATGAGGTATCACAACATTAAGTTTAAAACATTTTTCTTCTTCTTCCTTATCAATCCTTAAACCATAATCCAATTTTCTTCATAGTTTTCTAGTAGATAATTTCATTTGGAACTATTTCTAAAGTCCATTCAAGGAGTTTTGAAGCTTGAGAAATAAAACAGACCTGTTTGGGACGACGGAAGGCTGTCAAAATTTTGATAGTCTTGTATATGCACTTAATACAACAAATTTGGCAGTCGTAAAAAAAAAAGTCTTTGTCTTCATGGCTGTCAAAAATTTGACAGTCTTGTGCATTATCAAAATTGTTTAAAAAAATTACAGCCTTGTGCATTAAAAATTTGAAAAAATTTGACTTGCCTCCCACTTTTTTTTACCGTATTTCACGGTGCACCCCACTGTTTTACAATAATATAAAAAAAATTCACTTTTAGCATAATCGGTCCATGACTGACAGAATACCATCCATGCGGACAATTTAAGACGAAAACATCCCTTCATATGTTGTCTTCTACCGTGAGAACTCCCCCCCCCTCCCGCCCCCGCAGCCGTTGTCGTGCGCCTCACCATCGATGACCCTCATCCTACCTCCCCCGCTCTTTCTCCGGCCGCCTCCGTCGCGTGCGACGCTGCTCATCCCTGCCACACATGCGGCCTCGCTCCCCCCTATTTCTCCGCCCGCCACCCGTCGCGTGCGTCGCTGCTCCTCCCGTCGCACGTGCCCCCGCTCCCCCCTCTTTCTCCGGCCGCCCCCACTACTAGCTGCTACTGTTGCTACTGCCATCGCCGATGCTAGCTGCTGCTGCCGATGACGGCGAAAAGGGAGGGCGGAGAAAAAGATAGGGAAGAGAGAGAGCACGATGGGGGGCAGCGGCGAGGTGGGGGCAGTGGTGGGGGGCGGGAGGGCGAGAAAGATAAGGGAGGAGAGAGAGCACGACGGAGGGGGCAGCGGGAGAGGGAGGTGGGGGCAGCAGCAGGTGGCGGAGGTGCTGCGGCGAAGGGCGGAGTGGTCTTGTGATAAGAGACAACGGGAAAGGGATATTTTGGTCAAAAATTTTGGGTCAAAAGAGTTGACCGTCAGTCCTAGACGGTTTCCGTCAAAAGTTGAGGGTGTCTTACATTATTGCAAAACAGTGTGGTGCACCGTAAAATATGGTAAACAAAGTGGGAGGCAAGTCAAAATTTCTCTAAATTTTTTAATGTAACATTCAATAAAACTGAAAGTCGTCAATAGAAAATCTGTAGTGGTTGTGAGCATTTAATTTATATGGAATCACATATAGAGCATATACAATTGTCACTGTAGATAATATTATATTATGTCATAATCCGAAAATATGTAGGATTATAACACATGACAATGTCCAGCTACAATCAAATGGATTCCAGTCGAACTTGATACATATATGATGTCCAAGGTCGACAATCTAACTATCAATAACTGACTAGTCAATCAAAACTATATGTCGATTTATATGACATGAATATAAAAGATTAACAATATGTACTAAGGTCTGCAACCAAATTAAACACATGTTCTAATAGACAGAGAGAACGCAAAGCTATAATGAGTATAGGATGAGTAACAGAAATGAAATATAAATTACTTAAGATAAACGATACAAGTATCCAATACCAGAAACTGAAAAAAGAAACAAAACATTCCCCTAGCTAAGCTCGATATAATCTTGTTCACCTAACCTGGAAGGGAACCATGCCATATCATCGAAGGGACTTAGTACGAACAATTGCATGTGAAAAATAATAATATTGTTTGCCATTGATTGTAAAAGTACAGAACAGTTTTATGGGAGGACTGAACTTAGACTCACAATACAAACTCGCTTGTACAAAGAAAGCCTAGGGACGAAAACCTAGGTACAACAGTCTAAGTACAATTATTTATTTTAGATTCTGGGGGGTGACGGTAGAGGCTCGGAAAGGCGACGGCAGCCCTGCCTTACTCCTTGGACGATCGGTATACGGCCTTGGCTCCTTGTGAAAAGATGGTTGGCGTTGGTGAAGAAATGCTCTTCTTGTTTTCCTCCTGTTGCTCTTCTGGCTTCTCTCTCTGTGTATTCTCTCTCCGACTATTGGGGAGTCTCTCTGTATATGCGTGTTTCTCTCTGATATTGTCTCTTTTACAAGGGAATGGCACCTTGCTATTTATAATAGTGGGATGTGATCATTAGGGTTGCCAATGATTAGCTCTTGGAGATGGCGGCGGCCCGTAGATTGGTCAATCCAGGCCGTTCAGTTTTGATTGTGACGAATCTGAGCCATCGAGTGTAGATTACACCAAATCCCATTAGCAATTAATGCTGATTGGAATAAATCTTCCTCATAATGATCTTCTGATGTCTGCGAATAAATTAAATTTATTCTCCTGCCACGTGTCTCAGATTATTGGGATTTGACCCAATCTTTGATGGCAGTAATTCTGAGAAATTAATCGGCTTAGGACACGTGTCCTAGGAGCCACTGGAGAATCTGAACCATATGACGAGTGAGCCGCATATGCATAAGGTTAAGGCCACGTGTTAGGGCTGTCTGGGTAGTGGCCCTCCCTTGAGCCTTTGAACCACAGGGAGGTAATTATTGTGAGCCGCATAGGGATACATCCACCTGAGCCGCATGGAGATGATCCTCTTGAACCGCATGAGAAGTTTTTACTTGAGCCGCATGAGGCTTCCTCGGCCTGAGCCGCATAGGACGGATTTACTCTGAACCGCATGAGAAGTCTTTGCTCGAGCCGCATGAGGCTTTCTCGGCCTGAGCCGCATAGGACAGATTCATTCTGAACCGCATAAAAAGTTCTTTGCTCGAGCCGCATGAGGCTTTCTCTGCCTGAGCCGCATAGGACGGATTCACTCTGAACCGCATGAGAAGTACTTTGCTCGAGCCGCATGAGGCTTTCTCGGCCTGAGCCGCATAGGACGGATTCACTCTGAACCGCATGAGAAGTGAGCCGCATAAGAACGCCCACGTGGCAAGGCCACTTGGCATTTTTTTATGGCTCTCGGGGGATTTGTGTCAGAGATCTCTTTTCTCTTTCCTAGAGATTCGTCATTATGACAGAGTCATAATTACTTCTTTCTGTGTCAGGACTGTCACTTTTTCAGAGTTGTCAGCCGTTAAGCAATTAATGCGAGAGGGCAGAGGAGAGGGCTGTCCTACCACGTGTCTTTCTGAGTCGTATGGGATGTCTTGGACCGCATAGCCCCTTATGCCGCATGACTCTCCGAGCCGCATGGGCTTTCTGAGCCGCATGGGGTTCTTTGGCCGCATGAGTCATTTTCTTTAGTATTTTCCATGCTTCTACAAGACCCCCTTCAAAGTTTTTAAATTGCAAAATTGAAATACTTTGAATAAGAAGCATGGCTGTGTTCTTCTAGCCGCATATGAAACCCTGACCGCATAGAGATCTTGGTCGCATAGATTGTTCAGCCGCGTAGGTGGTTCAGCCGCATGGGACTGTTCAGCCGTATAGCTTCTCGCCACGTGTGCGGGTCTTTAATTGCCTCAAATCCGTTTTAGCGCCATCTTTGTAGGGGGAATCCCAAGGGTCAGCTCATTAAATCTTTCGGATTTGACGCCTTGGGTGAATCTTGGAGACGAAACCCAAGGAGTCAGTTTCGTTCTTCATGATTCGGTCATTGGCCCACGTGTCCTCCTTCTCCCGTCTTCCTATAAATAGGAGGAGTTTTGAAGAAAGAGAAGGCTTCTTTATTTTCTTTCTTCTTCCTCAGACCTTCTCTATCTCGATTGCCCTTCCTCTCTTCGATAATTAATGGCTCCCAAGAAGACCGTGGCAGCAAAGGGCAAGAAGGCGGCCTCCACTTCCGCCTCGACTGTGGCTGCTACTCCGTAGGTCGTCGTACCTGATGTTCATCCTGACGTTCGCCCTCCCATTACTGGTAAGGACAATGTATGAGTTAAAGAACCCCAACTGCCATAGTTACGTCGTATACTTTATGCACGAGCCTTTGTAAATCGCATGTTCGCCCTACGGCTGAGCTGCGAGCCGCATAAGAAAACTACCGTGTCTGTATGCGCGCCTTGTCGGCAAAGCCGCATAAGTGATGCTAAACCGCATAGACTTTTATTGTACGGAGCCGCATAAGCGTTCTTCCGGGCTTGAGCCGCATGAGGCTTTTTTGGAGCCGCATAAGACTTATGAGAGCTTCATGGGGCCACATGGATGTTTTCTTGAGCCGCCTGGGGTTTGAAAGCACCCAATCAGCTCTTTTTATCCCTCCGTTTAACTTACTTTTCTCTGTCTGTTCTTCAGTGAATCTGCCGGTTAACGCTGCTGGAGAACTCTTGGTGGGTAGCGCTCAAGCTGCTCTCGGCTATAGGTACGACCATATTGTTCAGCATATGACGGACCAGTTTCCGAGCGATAAGCCTATGGCTAGATTGAATGCCATCAAGAATCAGTCTTTCCATTTCCTTAATGCTATGATGAACTCCGGGAAATTTGAAGGGGAGTATTTGAAGCCTGCATTCTTTTTTGGAGACGCCTTGACCGTAGAGAACGATCATGTTCTGGAGGTGTCGGAGGATTAGAGTTTTGTTTCTAACGGGATGGCGATCCGCATCCCCCAGATGGAGCGACACTTCCCATTATCTTGGTTCAATATGCTCCCGTTGGACCGGAAGATGGGGAAGACTTTAACCCCTACCAGAAGTGGGATGTTTGTGGGGAACATCCATTATAATAACAATCTGAAGTCCGTGACTGCCGACAAAGTGCATACTAGTTGTTCTGTGATGGGGTTGGTCCCAGGTTCTTTTCTGAATGTGGCGGGTCCTAACTTCACATTCTCTACTGCCGATACTTTTATAAATCAGCTTGCTCGAAAAGGCTCCTATCCCGTTGGTCGGTTGACGTTCCCTGGTTGGGTACACCCTATTCCCTCGTGGATCAATTTGTCTACTTGGATCTTGCAGAAGTATGAGGTCTTTTTGTGCGAGATTGGCCTTTACCACGCTATTCGAGGTACCAGTCATGGCTTGTCCATAAACAAGAAGCTGTTCATGTCTCTGCTGGAAATGTATAATTGCCATACGGGGACCTTTTACACACCTGTAGGGGAGATGGGACTCGCGCTCCATGAGATGCACGCGGTCTCCAAGCTTTCTTTGGGGGACGAAGCGTTTGAAGCGTATACTCCCACTAATGAGGAACTCGAGGATTTGGAACGACGGTATCCTGGCTTCGTGGCTCTTTACCAGGAGATATTGTGCCATTATAACACATGCCATCAAATAACCCGAAAGGCTGGTAACTCGGAAGAGAATGATCCCTATACCAAGGATTGGGTGCACTATCTCTTCCCGGCAGATGCCTCAGGTCGAGTCACCTCTCGTCGCCCTCGATCTCGGGAAGCGGTTAAGGACTTGGTGTCGTCGGCTAAGAGAGTGGCCACTACCAGTGACGAATTAGGAAGCAAGACTGACACTTTCGGTTACTTTTACCAGGATACTCAAGAGCTATCCGAAAAAAGTGCTTCTGGCAGGATTTTTGATGATCTGGCTACGAAATTGTGTAGTCTCGGGAGGAGCTGGTTCTATTGAGAGAATTAGTCGTAACTTCATCCTTCCGGCTGTGAAGTTAGTTTTACGAATCAGGCTAGCTCTCCTTCCGGCCATGGTGTGCAGCATACACCGTGGCCTTCGTACCTTCACATCCAAAGTCATTGCTCGCGACGTGACCAAGGATTTTGAACGAACTGAGTTGCCCTATCACTATTTGATGGGGTGGCTGCTGATACATTACCCGTCTTTGATGAGGCCGGGCTCTGAAGACGGTGTGACTGATGATGACGTATTTATCTTCCACTATCGTGACGAGCCTTGGGAATGTGAAACCATGCGGGCTTGTCGGATGGCATTGGCGAGGGCAGATAAGTATCATATTTTCGTATCCATCCCTCGCTTTACTGCCAGGGACATAGAGGCTGTACATATTGACGGTATCGCGCCCCCTCAGCTTCTGGATGGCCAGATGCTCCTATGGCTGCATAACATTCGTCCCGCACATCTGGTGTATCGTAATCGCAATACTGTCTTTCTGGAGCCTTATCTACCTAGCAGGTTTGCCCGGCAGTTTGGATACAGCCAACTTTGTCTGGACAGCCCCAGTTCTTGTCTGGGTTATGAAGGTAGCCTTCTTGATGGCATCAGAGCTTGGCAATATTATGATTCGTTCCATACTCGTACCATTTTCTCGGTCCCTGCTATTAAGGAGTCAGTGGAGATCTTGTATATGGCGGCTTTGTATCATGTCATGGCGAACAAACCCCCGATCGGTTTTAATCCAGGTACCAGTTTTATTGTTGGTACCGGTCTGGAGGAAGGCTCTCAAGGGGCCAAGAAAAGAAAGACTAGAGCCGAAGTACCAGATTTGGACTCCGCTGCTGAGGGTGACGAAGGCAACGAGCATGATAAAGATGACTCTATCCTTCCAGTGGCCGATGCAGAGGTGGGTCAACCGCCTGTTTCATCAGATGAGACGTTGGGGGATCAGTCCCTCGTTGCGACTAGGCACCGCCCGCTAGCCATAAGAGAAAGTGGAGAAGAAGTTAACCCTGCGTCAGAGGTAACAAAACTGCTCTCGATTCTTTCTTCCTTCTTTCCTTCGAGCTTTAATTCTAATCGTCTTCGTTCTCTCTTTTAGGTGTCAGGAGAAGAAGAAGAGCTTCAAGATGTCGAGGCGGTGACCCAGGATGACGGGGACTCCCGCGAGCCTGTTCCTTTTCAAGATGAGGCAGATCAATCTGTATCCCCCTTCAAGGTGACGGGGACAGAGGACGTGACTGGGTTTAACTCGGGGATCGCGGGTGAGGGGACCACGCCAGTTGTGGATGAGCTGCAGCCTTCATGTCCCTCCCCTGGTAAGATTAGCCGAATCTTGACCTGTGAGGAAGCCTATCTGCTCTATCATCACGTCCTTCGGGTTACGTCGATTGATTGTTATTCTGGACATACAGGTCCTACCCCTCCGATGCCGAGGACGGACGTTGTTGGGACCACCCCAACCGAAGGGGCATTGGTGGAGAAGGGTGTACCTTCTCACCGTCCGACTTGTCTTGATGGGCCTTCTGGGAGCTCGAGTTTAGCGGGCCAGTCATCGGGGCAGTCGAGGCAGGGAACGATGGTCCTTGCGTCATCCTCTGCTCCGGTGGCTCCGAGAATCGACCTTTCTGCCCTACCGAGTATCCAAGCTTTTCGGGCGGCGGAAGATGAGTTGGCCGCTATTCATGCATCGTTCTACTCGGACTCCGTTCCTCCGGTGGCGAGCTCTAGCGTTACTTCTCTGACGTTGCCGTCCCTGCTTCCCCTGACGCCATCCTCTGCTGAAGTTCTGGACGACGCGTTACAGGACGTTGTTGCCAGTTTTCATCGTCATTTGAGTAGGGGAATCGAGGCTGCTGTAGAAAGGGGAACCTCCTTCACCTTGGCCCGACAATACGCCCAGGGTCAAGTAAATATCCTTAGGGATCTTCCTGGTGATGCAGGGGTGGCTTCGCTTCTGGAGGCAAAATTGTTGGAGGCTGATCAGCTGGTGGCCGAGCTTCGAGTATTGCGGCAGGCTGATCTATCTGCTGTTATAAACGAGGAGCAGGATTCTCTTATCGCTGTTATAGAGAGGACTAGAGCTGCTCGGGATAGGACCAGACCGGCCATACTGAAGGATCTCAGCGACTTATCTGACCGGTATGATCAATTGAGTTACGCGAATGAAAATGTCACGGCTCGGGAGGAATCTATTTCTCGTGAGATTACTGAGACACGGGAGCAGATCCTTGCGCTTCAGAAGAAGTTGACTTTCTTGGAGTCTGAACTCGAGACTACCCGCAATGACAGGGGACTAATTGTTCAGGAGGCTGACAGGGTTACTCAAGCTTCGACTGACCTGGAGACTGCCTTGAAGAAATTGGAAGATGACTGTCAGGCGCTCTTGGGCTTGGACAATGAGGAGCATTTACTCCAGGAGGCCGAGCGTCGCGCTCGGCAACGGATTGAACGTGGGACCACCTCAGTAAGAAACCGCCTCCTAGAATTGAGTAATGCTGAAATGTAGTCGGCCTTTTCTTCTTGTTTTGTTTCTGTTTTCTCTCTTTCTGAAGGGGACATGATCCCGAAATATGTAATGCTTTTTCTTCCTTCAAATAAAGAGTACTTTCAATTCTACCCTTCATTTGTATTGCCTGCTGTGCCTGTGATATTGTGGTGATGTTTTCCCCCGCATAGGGGATATATTTGTGGACCTGTTACCCATGGCGTACCTTGGTTTTAGGTAGAGGTAACAAGTTTTGGTCAGGGTACCTGAAGCAGCCATAGCAAAGTGGTCATGGGTGCTCTTGGTATTGAGAAAAGGAATGCCGTAGAGCAGCTGGGCTCCTGGGGCCTGATGAGGTGATAGGTTTGTGCTGAGAAATTTAGCTGAGGATATTTGTGGGCCTATTATCCTTGGCGTAGCCTGGTTTAGGATACGGATAATAGGATGAAGGGGAACCGACATACTTGCTCAGAGGTAACGAGGACATGGCAAGTAGGAAGGTTTTTTAAACGTAGAGTCTTCCTACTCAGAGGTAATGAGAACATGGCAGGAGTGAACTCGACGGAGGATATTGATGGTCAATAAAGGACATTTGTGGTCAACAGAGGACATTTGTGGTCAACAGAGGACATTTGTGGACCTATTACCCTTGGCGTACTCCCGTTGTGGGTACAGATAATAGGTCGAAAGGGGATCATCATACTTACTCAGAGGTAATAAGGACATGGCAAGTATGAAGGTTTCTTCGACGGAGCCTTCCCATTCAGAGGTAATGAGGACATGACATGAGTGGACTCAATGAAGGAGGGCACATAGAACGACTCAGAGGTAATGAGGACATGGAAGTTCTATGTGAGGGGTGATTTGTTTTTGGCGGAAGTGGAACGACTCAGAGGTAATGAGGACATGGCCGTTTTGGAAATTTGTGGATCGATTACCCTTTTTGTGCACTGGGAGTGCGGGTATTAGATCATGAGGGAGGATCTCCTTCAAGAAGAAAGTTCAGAGGTATGATCATACATGACTTGCTACCTGGAAGAGTGACCGAGATGTGAGTTCAGAGATACCAGCGGGTACATGACTCGAGAATCTGGAGAATGATGAACGTGAATTCGGCGGTACCGACGGGTACATGACTTCAAAAATCTGGGAAACTATAAGGGTGAGTTCAGTGGTACCAGCGGGTACATGACTCGATAATCTGGAAAACTATGAGGGTGAGTTCAGTGGTACCAGCGGGTACATGACTCGAAAATCTAGAATGTTGTGATGGTGAGTTCAGAGGTACCAGCGGGTACGTGACTCGATAATCTGGGATGTTGTTTAGACATAATATTTCTTCAGGAACTTGCCGTTGACGGGCAACATGAGCAAGTCTCCGTTTTGCTTAGCAAGGCGGTAAGCACCGTTGGAGAACACGGCCTCGATGATAAATGGACCTTCCCATATTGGCTGGAACTTGCCGACGATCTTGTGAGTCATGACCATTGGCCTCCGGACTGCCAGAACAAGATCGCCCACTTGGAATGTTCTGATTTTGACCTTCTTGTTGAAGGCTCCTGAGATGCGTGCTTGGTATAGCTCGATCCTTTGCTGAGATAGGAGGCGCTTTTCATCTAAGGCCTCCAACTCTTGTAGTCGACGTCGGTAGTTGTCATCCGTTGTCAATTGATAAGTGAGGGCGACGCGGAGTGAGGGTATTTGAGTCTCTAATGGAAGAACTGCCTCACTCCCGTACACTAGGGAGAATGGCGTATTCCCGGTGGCTGTTCGAACTGTGGTGCGATAAGCCCATAAGCATTCGCCGAGCTTCTCATTCCAGTCGCGTTTGTTGGAGAAGACAAACTTCTTGAGGAGTTTGATGATTGTTTTGTTGAATGCCTCTGCTAACCCGTTTGCTGCCGGGTTGTACGGTGTCGAAGCGACATTCTGAATACGGTGCTTATCGCAAAACCGATAGAATGCGTGGCTTGCAAACTGCGGACCATTATCATGGATGATCCTTCGGGGCAGTCCAAAGCGGTAGATAACGTGATGCTTAAGGAAGCTGATCATGTTTGAAGTCTTGACTTCTGCGAGTGGGACAACTTCCGCCCATTTGGAGAAGTAATCAGTGATCGCAAGTATGAAACGATGTCCTCGGGAG
The DNA here is from genome assembly GCA_029216955.1 of Iris pallida. Taxonomy (NCBI): domain Eukaryota; kingdom Viridiplantae; phylum Streptophyta; class Magnoliopsida; order Asparagales; family Iridaceae; genus Iris; species Iris pallida. The sequence continues at coordinate 934,394 of JANAVB010008799.1, forward strand.
GAAGGTGGGGTGATTGGACCAATGATATCCATTTCCCATGCTTCGAATGGCCAGGACGCCACTGTCGAATGTAGAAACTCGGATGGTTGGTGAATGAAGTCCGCGTGGACTTGGCAGGCTTTGCATTTTTTAGCATAATCTATCGCATCTGCCACCATCGTGGGCCAATAGTAGCCCATTCGTCGAAGGCGATCTTGCAATTTTGGGCCGGGCTGGTGGGCCCCGCAGACACCGTCGTGAGCTTCTCGTACGGCTACTTTGGCTTCTGCATTTGACAGACACCGAAGCAGTAATCCGTCGTAGGAGCGGCGATACAGCATTTTCGTCTCTGTATCGTAGAAGAATCTGAGAGAATGCCGTCTGATGAAAGTGGCTTCATTTGGGTTCTCGGGCAGGATGTCATAGACGACGAAGTCGATGAATGGTTGTCTCCAATCTGGGGCCTCATCGATCGTCTGGGCGGAATAACTCACCACGAATTGCACATTATTCTTGGGACAGACCAGTTCGTGGCCTATCACATCCACTGATTGGCGATCTAATTCGGGACTGCTAGGGAAGCGGCAAGACCAGCTAGGGCATCGGCTTCAATATTTCGGAGTCTGGGGACATGCTCGATGAAGAACCCCTCGAATGACGAGATGATATCGATCGCTATTTGGTGATAAAGGATCATGTCTTCGTGGCGGACTTCGTATGAGCCCCGGATCTGATTGACGATTAGTTGGGAATCGCCGTATGCTTCAAGGTATTCTACCACCAGCTCTCTTGCAAGTTAGAGGCCAATGACCAGAGCGTTGTACTCGGCCACATTGTTAGAGCAGGGCTCGGTGAAGGAATAAGCACGGTTAATCACCAATCCGGAAGGAGAGATCAGCACTACCCCGACTCCGACGACTATGTTGCCTTTAGGTCTGGTCCTTGAAGCACCGTCAAAGAACATTCGCCATATAGCCTCGTAAGAGGTTGCATGCGAGTCGGCGACCTCATCTGGGATCTCTTCATATATTCTGGAGGACTCCGAGCCTGGGTGGGCTGCTAAAAAGTCCGCCAGGACTTGAGCTTTGACTGCCTTTTGTGGGACAAAGATCATATGATAAGGGGATAGCAATATTGCCCATGTAGCGAGTCGAGAGCTGAGTGCCCCTGGTTTAGTCATGAGGACTCTGAGAGGGTTGACTCGTGAGATCACATGTATCGTTTGTCCGGTGACATAGTACCGCATTTTCTGAATGACGAACACCAGGGCGAGGTATTCCTTCTCCATAGCGGTGTATCGGTGCTCTGGTCCAATCATCATTCGGCTAAGGTAATATATGGCCTGTTCATGGCCTGCGTCGTTGTTCTATGCCAGCAGAGCCCCAAGGGAGTGTTCCATTGCTCGTACATAGAGCAGGAATGGTTTTCCAGGAACCGGGGCCACCAAAACTGGAGGATTTGACAAATATTCTTTGATGCTGTCGAAAGCACGCTGACATTCCTCGTCCCATACGAATGAGACTCCTTTCTTCATGAGGTGCGTGAACGGTCGGCATCGCCCGGAGAGGTTGGAAATGAACCTCCTGATGTAGGCTAGCCTCCCTTGGAGGCCTCTGAGTTCGCGGAGATTTCTCGGGGGACCCATCTCCATGATTGCTTTTGTCTTCTCAGGGTCTACATGGATACCCTTTGCAGTGATGATGAAGCCTAAGAACTTTCCGCTGGATACGCCCAGAAAGGACTTCGTAAGGTTCATTTTCAAATTGTGCGCTCGCATTAGGTCGGATACCGTCCTTAGATCCTGCAGATGGTCTCCTTTGCAGCGGCTCTTAACGGCGATATCATCAACGTAGCACTCCACTGTCTTGCGTAAGTGGTCTCTGAAGATGATGCTCATGGCTCTTTGATATGTGGCGCCGGTATTCTTCAAACCGAAAGGCATGACTGTGTAGCAGTACGTGCCAATTGGTGTTCGGAATGATGTACGCTTTTCGTCATCAGGAGACATTTTGATTCGATTGTACCCCGAGAAGCCATCCATGAACGACATACGTTCGAAGCCGCAGGTATTGTCGATCATGATGTCTGTGATAGGAAGAGGGAATTCATCTTTGGGGCACGCCTCGTTCAGATTGCGAAAGTCGATGCAGATTCGAATCTTTCCATTCTTCTTGAGGACGGGTACTATGTTGGCGACCCAGTCTGGATGTTGCTCCTCACGAATGAAGCCGCTGGCTATCAGTTTGTTGACTTCGGTTTCGATCGCGTCCATGATGCCTGGGCGAAAGCGTCGCTGTTGTTGCTTGACTGGCTTCGCATCCGACCGAATGTTGAGTTTGTGAAGAGCAATGTCGGGATTTAACCCTGGCATGTCTTCATAGCTCCAGGCGAACACATCAATGTATTCTCTGACAAGTTCTAGCAGCGACTCCCGTTCTTCGTCTGTTAGGCTTTTACTGATGAAAATCGGTTTTGGAGAAGATTCGCTGCCGAGGTCAACTTGTATAACCTCATCTTCAGTAGGAGGTTCCCTCAGTTCGAACCGCTTTTCCCATTGTGCATCCAATTGCTGGGCCCACGGCTCTAGCTCGAGGATCTCGGGGATGTCTTCGTCTTCCTCGTAAGCGTCGGTGAATGCCATGTTGACTGACATGACTTGTCTGAACACATCTCCGATGCTGGTATCCGAGTCAGAAGTTGGTGATCCGGTTGAACGTGACTGCCAGTCGCATTCTTCATCTGAACTTTCAGGGGTCGTAGTAGGCGTTACATACCCTAACCCGCATCGAGTTTTGCTATAGTAGTTCCGTGGTTTGCCCGCCGGGACTGGCGGCTTCAAAGGTAATCGTCGTCCAGTGCCGTAGTTCAAACCTGGCGTCGTTTCCAGATCATACCCCTGTTTCTGCATGAGATATTTGGATTGAGGGCTATAGAGATACAGAGGCAGTCTCCCGGCGTCTGACCCGAGGTCGGCTTCCTCTATGGTGAGGGGATACGGGTTGTTCGTCCGACCGAAGATGATTGAATGATCTTCTCCCTCGATTATTCGGTAAGCGTCTTCTACTGAAGTAAGCTGGATCACGGTGTACACATTTGTCACTTGTGTTTGTAGGTGAGTGCCTATACCGTGTTCCATAGCATACATTGTACATAGCTTATTGAGCTCGGTGTAGTTCAAAGATAACCCTTTATTGATGAAGTAAGGTATCTTTTCTAGGGGGATTACATCATCTGCGGAGGGAACATCAGTGTGGGCAGCCACATACTTGGCTAGCTCCGGTTCCTCTTCGGCTACCCCCTGTGTGAACGAAGACTGAGAGGATGACCTGGAAAGTTTGATTGTCAGTGGTTCAGTTGATGGAGTAGAGCGTGGAGTTGTTGGCAGACTAGTGACCCCCAGTTTGGCACTTGTTGTGGAGCGAGGAGTGGCTGGTTCGCTAGAAGTGTCAGACCTTGCATCAGGGTGACGACCCTTCTTGGGAAGGCGTATCGTCAGTGGCCTATCGGAGGGATTGAACTTCTCCGTTTGGGGTTGACCGACTCTCGGCAGTCTGATTGTTAGTGGCCCCGTTGTGGGTCTCGACACTTGGCCAGACCTTGGCAGCCGGATTGTCATCTGCTCCTCTTGCGCCGAGAGGCTGATCGCGTCCTTCCGCAGAGTGGCAGTAAGGGGTGCGGACTTGCCCGGTTTGCGAGCTTGGAGATGGATCGTCAGAGGTCCTTCTAATCCCGTAGCTGTCTCGGTATAAGCTTGTACGTCTCCTTCATCAAGGTGCCTCTTCGACTTTTCGTATAGGCAGGAGTCCGAGTAGTAGGATTCGACCCCTTTGAAGGGATCGATATCAGCAAATTCTGTCTTCACGAAGCCGTGTTTGTCGACATATTTGAAGCACTGGTGTAGCGTAGAAGGCACGATCATGTAATCGTGTATACATGGGCGCCCCAAGAGGATGTTATAAGAAGTGTCTGTATCTATGATGTAGCAGGTGACTTCGGATTGGAGGTCGCCAATTTGACACTTCAGACGAATCTTCCAAATAGGGTAGCTCCTGCCCGAATTAAAACCGCTGATTGCGGTGCTTGTAGGTGTCAGGCGATACATTGGGATGCGGAGATGATGTAGCAGACCCTTCGGGATGATGCTTATGGAAGAGCCAGGATCTATGTGCATCTGATCCACCTTCATGTCGCCGATGTACCCCGTGTAGTATAGCGGGCGATCGTGTAGGTTGGTCTTGATGAGCATGTCCTGCGGAGTGAAGACGATATTGGGCATCGCTCCCATGCAGGCACTCTCTTGGAGATCCACGGGTGAGTCCTCCCCGGTGAGGTTGGATTGAGCCAGATAGACATCGGCATTTTGGAGTGCTTCGCTTAATGCAATACGAACGTCCTTGGAGAGCCTTAGAAGTTCGTACAGTGACAACTTGGCCGGTGTGTTAGCCAATTGTACAAAGATGTCAAAGTTGTAGGGCCTCTCTAGCCCTTGGGCTGCTTCTTTTCGGAGAGATTTGTCGAAGCGAGTCTCCTTCGGCCTAGGCTTGTCGGTCGTCGAAGGCTGAGCCGGTCCCGGAGCATCAGTTGTAGTGGGTTGATGATTTTCAGCTGGATTGTCAACCACAGGTTGGGATTGCGCTCCGGACCACGTAACGACGGCTGTAGCTTCCTCGTTGTCTGCCGAGATTGTGTGGCAGGTCCTGACTTTTCCACTTTTTTTTTTGTCGGTGGAAGATGGTGTGGGTCGAGTCACTTCTGACACCAAGTCTGGATAGATCCACATGACCTCCCCTCGTGATGTGGTGAGGGGTACTAGACCGGCAGTCTGATCTCGGAGAGGTGGAAGATTGGTAATCTCCATTGTTGCCAGAGGGACGGGAATCACCCCGTCTTGAGTCTCCGTCGGAGGGAAGCTGTCGAATTGTACGAACACTATATTGGCCGCCACGATTACCACTTCGAAATCGATGGCCAGAGCGTTCGAATCGATGAGGTTCTGGATGTACCGTTTCAGCTGGTAGCAATCGTGTGTAGCATGATGAACATAGCGATAATAATGGCAGTATTTTGGATTCTCCATCTCTGCCGGCCGCGGTTCCCGTCTTGGTGGAGGAAGCTGAATTCTGTCCCCTTGTATGAGCATGTCCAAGATGGGATTGACGTGACTGTCTTCGAAAGAGTAATCGATTTGCGGCCATTGTTTGTCTGCTGGCTTCGGCTCAGGTTTTTGTGCAGTATCGGCCACCATAGCCTGCTTTCCCTTGCTGTCCCAATTGTTAGAGGGACTACCCCCAATATCGTTGTTGGGACGCTTGCCCTTGTTTTCCTCCTTCCGAGATGCGCAATCCCAGTTGGCGAGCCTTCTTCAGTCGTTCTTCGGCGCTTGTGGCGCTGATGATGAATGTCTTCCAATCTTTGAATTGACTTTCGCCCATCCAGAGACTGATTGTTGGGAGCAGTCTCTTTTGGCAAATTTCAATTAAAGAGGAATCTGGATTTCCGGAGGGCAGCTTCATGGCGGTTTGGCGGAACCGCTCAATATAGTTCCTTGTCAACTCCTTCTCCCCTTGGACGACGTCCATGAGGGTGGACATGGTGACGTCCTGCCCTACTTCGTAGAATCTCTCCAAGAACAGGCGCTTGAAGCTGGCGAAGGAGTGGATGCAGTTGTCTGGCAGATTGCGATACCAATCGAAAGCGACTCCTTCCAATACCCCAATGAATAATCGCGTGAGGATAGCATCATCATGGGGCAGATGGTCGGTGGTGACCTCGAAGTAAGTGATGTACCGACTTGCTGAGGTCTTGCCATCATACGGGTTGACAATGAACGGCTTATATTTTGGTGGGAATGGAACATCCCTCCATTCGGCAGGGTATGGTTGCCGCATTCTGAGGTCTTGAGCGTTTTCTCGGGCATGGAACATGGCTCGGAGCTCCTGGACCTCTCTTCTTACTTCTCGGGCCTCATCTGTCGCGGTAGGGGCTGTTATTTCGGGAGGATTATTGCCCGGGTTTGGTGCCGCTGAGTTCGAGTCCGCATTGACCGCGGGACCCGTGCTTGTTTGGCCAGGCGTTCCTCCTTGCAGAGTTGGAAGAGCGACTTTGATTTCATCTTGTCACGCCCCAGAACCAGAATACTGGAGAGCGGGGGAATGACTCAGCCAGCTACGTATTACGGGTAGATGAATACCGTATAATACGATCAATGTTGTCTAACCAGACGAGGGGGTGCATACTACATAAAAGTCTCACTATGGTCATTTCGTATCTATTGTCTCAATCATTCAAATAAGAAACAGTAATACAGAACATGTAAGATAAAGCAGTAAGGCGTCCCAAACGCTCAGTCAGAATGTTCTGGAAATCTGGCTTTACAAAACATAGCCAGATGGTATAGTAAGGTATACACAATTGTTATCAGCTGCAGTCTGACTTAATTACAATCATGCAAAAGTAAGTACAAGACGATCCGACCAACATGTCGGTGCCAAACGGCTAAGTATAAAGTAAATGGCAAAACGAGCGGTGAAGTAAGGAAATCCACTCGAGTCCTCCTGCGATCATCCCTCTAGTATTGACCATTTTGGAGGTAGAAGTAAGCTGGATCCTCGGGGACCGGCTCTAAATTTGGCCATGCAAAACCAGAGAGGTTAGACCTCTAATAGCAAGTACCACAAGGAATGACGATATGAAGGACTAAACCAGTAAGTAAGAAAATATAATAATAGATCTCTGCCTCCCACTAGGATTCACATAACGTCACGACACTTCGAACCAACCTCCCAACCAAACAAGGACAGAAGTTGGCCCGTCATGTCCTGACATCCTGATCATCTTAGTAGACAACAGAGTAGATACAGTACACAAACAAATCATCTTGAACGGCCAATCAATTCCTACGGCTTGCTATTGTGAGTCCCAAGTTATCCTGGAATCATGCAAAAATAGGGATTCCTCAGTTCTTACTATGTGCAAGCAAGGCTAGTCTATCCAGTCAATCAATTGCGCCAATCATGTAGTTAGACGAGTCCCAGCGGGACGCCCACCATTATAGCATGTACAATAATATAAGCAGATACTGTTCCCTGCCCGTGTGACAGATTTACAGTATCTATGGGAACCAGCCGGCCCGTCGGGCACTTAATAGTCCCAAGGGGGCCGCCATGTAAGAACTCGAGAATCCATTCTCTCCATGCCATCATTATTTTATTTAACTCAATTGTCTCTACGTTGAGTGAAGTTCCATGCCGTGGATCATGGTCATTCAAATGAGTACCTTCGTACGGGGTACGATATGCGCAACTCTACAACGATACCTGTGCGGCTAGGTTGTAGGTCTTACATAGCGTGATGCAACAATCAAATTAACCACGGAATAATCATGCCTTGACCATAGAGTACACATGCTGTCTTTGTAAGATAAATAGATAATTAAATAATAAATAATTACTTTGAAGCCTGCATGTGCCTGTATGCCAATATTCGGGATCGGCTAATCGAGTACAATAGTTCATTACATGAACGTGTCTCATTCATTCAATTCAATAAGACGACTAGCCAGTCTCTTAGTTCCAACTAGGAACGCATGATCAATTATTAGTCAATGTCACAATCATTATCAATGGTGACAAGGCATGAAAGTCAATTAGTATTACATGGGGTCGAGCCTATAACTCCTCAGAATTAAGTTCTAGTCATACTGGGTATCCATGGATCAATCAAGACATATGACACATTCCACATAACAATCTGTATTAACAATATTATCATATCATGATTTATCAAGTTCATGCAAAAAGGCGTAAGGATATAATAGAAGAATTTTCATGCCATCATTAAATGAATAATTATAGGACAATTAAAACACTCAGGTCAAGGAAGTCACGCTGACAAGTCTAAGCTAAGGCCAAAAGTCACGCCAAGTCTAGTAGGAGTGAGCGTGAAAAATAGTTCATGTTGGCATGCACAGTGTGAGTGTGGAAAAAGATAAGAAATCCACGCACGCACTCGTGGACGTGTGCGTGACTAAGAATCCACACACTCATGGATCCGTACGTGACTAAAAATACACGCACGCTCATGGAAACGTGAGCGTGACTGAAAATACACGCACGCTCATGGAAACGTGAGCGTGACTGAAGATATACGCACGCTCCAAGAAGTGTGCGTAACTAAAATACACGCACGCAACACGAGCGTGACTAAGAAATACACGCACGCAAACGCGAGCGTGACTAAGAAATACACGCACGCAAACGCGAGCGTGACTAAGAAATACACGCACGCAAACGCGAGCGTGACTAAGCCTTCGTCCCAAGCCAGAAAATGAAGTTCCCAGCCAGAAACACGCTAAGTTGGGAGGTCAAAACCCATGAATAATCGAAAATATAGTAACTTAGATCTAGGAAAAACCAGCCATAGAAATCGAAAATGCCAAGTAGTAAACTCTCTCAGAATCTTGAGAGGAAGAGTAATGATCCATAAAAATGGATGAAGGAGAAGCAAGATTGCACTTGCCTTCTCCTGCTGCTGGTAGGTGGTGGAGAGTAATGGGAGGAAGAAGGAGTAATGGTGAGAATGAAGTTATGAGGAGAGAGAATGGAGAGGGGAGCTTTAAATAGCAAAGGGGGTGGTAGGTGGGAGTTAATGGGCCGGGTCTATGGGGGGTTCGGCCAAGGCCAACCCGAAAAGAATAACTAAAGCAGAGAATAAAATTGCAGAAAATAAAATTTACAGGAAATTAATTAACATGAAAATTTAAAGAGCAGATAATTAATTAACATGAAACTAAAGGAATTTAAATACAGAATAATACATGATAAATACTAACTAAATACACATGAGTTGTACATATATAAAAATACGCATTCCGGGAACGGGGAGTGACACATCTACAGACTTGACCAAGGCCTGCAGTATAGCCTCCAAAGTGTCGATGCGTTGGCGATCGCTGGAACCACCTTGGTTGCTGTCCGTCATGAATACCGTCCTTACATGAGGAGTGATGGAAGGAACGGTGGAGGATGTGCCCTCCGAGTCATACCCATGCACCGAGAAGTCATCGGGGTAGGTGGGAATGTTCTCTTCGGGCTCGAACTCGGAGGGAACGGTATCCCCAGCCTTGGAGCTTGCTTCGTCTTGAGAGCCATGGATATCCTCGGGGACATCAGCGTCTGTTGTACCTGATGGAAGAGTGGTTTCCCCGGGCTCGGCTCCTTGAAACATCGGATTGTTGTGTATGTTCGGAGGAGTGCTACCCCCAGTTCCTATGACCCCCAGCGATATGGATGATGAATTTCCCATTGCAGCAGATTTTGTCTTTGAACGGGTGTATTGGAATATTTCGGTGGAGGACAGCCGTTTAGACGATGGTTTCTTAGCTGTAGTGGTTGATATCTTGGGGCTGGAGATGCTTGTCTTCTTTTCTCTCCCCTCGGCGGGGATTTTCTGAGTGGAATTACAGGAGACAACAGGAGGTGCCTCGTCTTCTGAGCTCGGATGCCGTAGTCTTTTGGAAGACGGACGACCGGTCTTCCATTGCTGCCGCGTTATTGCAACAGCAGTTGACGATGATTTGGGTGCAGTGATGTCCAAGCGAGGACTCTTTGCACCCCGAGGCTCCTTCTCTTTCCTTGCACTTGTGGAGGATCGCCTCACGCAGGTCAGAGGAACCACTTTGTCCTTTTGCCGCCGGGGGCTGGACTCGAGCGGTTCTATACAACTTCCCATCAGAGGCCCGTGTGATAATCAACGGGATGCCCCGATAGTTAGAGGTTGGGACAGCTGCCTGGCTTGGTGAGCCCGCGCTGCCCTAGACTTCCTCATTTTAGCACTTGCGGGTGCGTAATAGGAGAAGTCCAAGTTGAACACCACAGAGTCTGGCTTATCATCCAGAGAACCATCAGAGTCAGGACCGCATGAGAGACGGTCGAAGACTGATCGAGAGAAGCGTGGAACGGTCGCTATGCGGCTAGAATTGGGTGACGTGCAGGCTGTTTGCATGCGGTTGTCTTCTGCCGTTGGATGAGTTGTTTTTATGCGGCTAGGAGTCACGACCGTACAGGCTGGCCGCATGCGGTTGACAATTGTGGCCGCATGGGTTTTCTGCAAGCGATTGACTTTCTTAGTCGCATGAGTTTCATCCATGTGGTTGGCAACTGTAGCCGCATAAGCTATGCGGCTGACAGATATGGCCGCATGAGTTTTCTCCATGCGGCTGGCGGATGTAGCCGCATGAGCTTTCTTCCTGCGGCTAATACCCTTATGCGGCTCGGATCTCATAGAGTTCCTCTTTGCCCCTGCAAGTCCAGCATTATAGTATTTTTTTCTGTCGGACTTGGGGACAGCAGAGTTGTCTATGGTCTGAAGTGGGGCCGCAGGAGAGTCTTTCTCGCCGTCTTGAACAACAGAGGGTATTTCTGCAAGAGCTTCAGTAGGAATAAAGGATCGGGGTTTCCACTCCTTGCGGGCCTTCTTTGTGCGGGCTCGCTTCTGGACCGGGCCAGCGCTCTTGTCGGAGAGCATTTCTTCGAACGCCTGTTGGTCGAACCGGGCGACCATCTTCTGTTGCATGGAGCCAAGCTTGGCTGCATCCGATTGCATCACCAACTCCTCAGCCGTGGAGAAGTTAGTCCCAAGCAGAGTCGCCATCATGTTTGCCATTGATTGTAAAAGTACAGAACAGTTTTATGGGAGGACTGAACTTAGACTCACAATACAAACTCGCTTGTACAAAGAAAGCCTAGAAACGAAAACCTAGGTACAGCAGTCTAAGTACAATTGTTTATTTTAGATTCTGGGGGGTAACGATAGAGGCTCGGGAAGGCGACGACAGCCCTGCCTTACTCCTTGGACGATCGGTATGCGGCCTTGGCTCCTTGTGAAAAGATGGTTGGCGTTGGTGAAGAAATGCTCTTCTTGCTTTCCTCCTGTTGCTCTTCTGGCTTCTCTCTCTCTGTGTATTCTCTCTCCGACTATTGGGGAGTCTCTCTGTATATGCGTGTTTCTCTCTGATATCGTCTCTTTTACAAGGGAATGGCACATTGCTATTTATAATAGTGGGATGTGATCATTAGGGTTGCCAATGATTAGCTCTTGGAGATGGCGGCGGCCCGTAGATTGGTCAATCCAGGCCGTTCAGTTTTGATTGTGATGAATCCGAGCCATCGAGTGTAGATTACACCAAATTCCATTAGCAATTAATGATGATTGGAATAAATCTTCCTCATAATGATCTTCTGATGTCTGCAAATAAATTAAATTTATTCTCCTGCCACGTGTCTCAGATTATTGGGATTTGACCCAATCTTTGATGGCAGTAATTCTAAGAAATTAATCGGCTTAGGACACGTGTCCTAGGAGCCACTGGGGAATCTGAACCATATGACGAGTGAGCCGCATATGCATAAGGTTAAGGCCACATGTTAGGGCTGTCTGGGTAGTGGCCCTCCCTTGAGCCTTTGAACCACAGGGAGGTAATCATTGTGAGCCGCATAGGGATACATCCACCTGAGCCGCATGGAGATGATCCTCTTGAACCGCATGAGAAGTTTTTACTTGAGCCGTATGAGGCTTCCTCGGCCTGAGCCGCATAGGACGGATTCACTCTGAACCGCATGAGAAGTCTTTGCTCGAGCCGCATGAGGCTTTCTCGGCCTGAGCCGCATAGGACGGATTCATTCTGAACCGCATAAGAAGTTCTTTGCTCGAGCCGCATGAGGCTTTCTCGGCCTGAGCCGCATAGGACGGATTCACTCTGAACCGCATGAGAAGTGCTTTGCTCGAGCCGCATGAGGCTTTCTCGGCCTGAGCCGCATAGGACGGATTCACTCTGAACCGCATGAGAAGTGAGCCGCATAAGAACGCCCACGTGGCAAGGCCACGTGGCATTTTTTATGGATCTCGGGGGATTTGTGTCAGAGATCTCTTTTCTCTTTCCTAGAGATTCGTCATTATGACAGAGTCATAATTACTTCTTTCTGTGTCAGGGCTGTCACTTTTTCAGAGTTGTCAGCCGTCAAGCAATTAATGCGAGAGGGCAGAGGAGAGGGCTGTCCTGCCACGTGTCTTTCTGAGCCGTATAGGATGTCTTGGACCGCATAGCCCCTTATGCCGTATGACTCTCCGAGCCGCATGGGCTTTCTGAGCCGCATGGGGTTCTTTGGCCGCATGAGTCATTTTCTTTAGTATTTCCCATGCTTCTACAAATATAACAGCTATACTTGAATCGGGGTACATCTAAAGTAATAGGCTAAATGATATGCAAATTGAGGACAATGTTCGAATCAGGGTACATTTAAAGTAATAGACTACAATTGATGCCTATAAACGCAAAGCTATAATTAGTATAGGATAAGTAACATAAATGAAATATAAATTACACAAGATAAACAATACAAGTATCCAATACCTGAAATTTAAAAAAAATTTATAACATTCCGGATAAGCTCGGTATAATCTTGCTCACCTAACCTGGAAGGGAACCATGTCATTGTCATCGGAGGGACTTAGCAAGAACAATAGCATGAAATATATATATATATATATATATATATATATATATATATATATATATATATATATATATATATATATATATATATATATATATATATATATATATATATATATATTTTGAAGCAATGGGTACTTGTGGCAAACTCGCCTCCACTGGGGCTCGAACTCCCGACCACTTGGGCCGCATGCATCTCTCTTAACCACTAGGCTAGAGGTCATTTGCATATATATATATATATATATATATATATATATATATATATATATATATATATATATATATATATATTCTACTATATAATAGGAAAACTTAGATGGTGAAAATTTTGAATTCCAAAAATACCCTTGCATGTCTATACTAATTAAAAATTATTCATTAATTTTAATAAAGTTAACTTAATAATTAGGAAGACTACCCTTTGGTCTTCCTAAAAAGTCTTCCTAAGTTAATTAAAAGAATGTTAAAATACGTGCAAGGCACGTGCACATATGCTAGTATATATATATATATATATATATATATATATATATATATATATATATATATATATATATATATATATATATATATATATATATATATATATGGGAGCCCCCTTAGAAAACCCCCTAAAAATCCTCTCACTCTCAGAGGTCCATTTAATGTTAATGTTAATATTAATGTTAATATTAATATTAATATTAAGCCCCCCTTAGAAAACTTCCTAAAAACCCCCTCACTCTCAGAGGTCCATTTAATGTTAATGTTAATATTAATGTTAATATTAATATTAATATTAATATTAATATTTATTTTTATTTTTATATTAATGTTAATGTTAATGTTAATATTAATGTTAATGTTAATGTTAATATTAATTTTAATGTTAAGTTTAATGTTAATATTAACATTAATATTAACATTAATATTAATATTAACATTAAATGGACGACTGAGAGTGAGGGGATTTTTAGGAGATTTTCTAAGGAGGGCTTTTGATCCGCTTCCTCTATATATATATATATATATATATATATATATATATATATATATATATATATATATATATATATATATATATATACAACTATACTCGAATCGGGTACAACTATATATATATATATATATATATATATATATATATATATATATATATATATATATATATATAACAACTATACTCGAATCGGGTACAACTAAAGTAATAGACTAGGTGATATGCAAATCGAGGACAATGTTCGCACGTGTGGGTTTTCACGGTGTACTATGCAGCTCTAGCGAAGATACTTCAATAACTATGATAACACCCCATTCCTTGTAAGGAAACTGTGGTGACTATAAAGTACTCGACAACTCTCGTAATGAGGCGGTGGTAATGATATGGAAAAGTAGCCCAAGCACCTAGTGGTTATCCTCCCCTCCAATGTGCTCATACGTGTTCTATCCACGACACGTCCGATCAGATCCTATAACTAAAATAAATGAGTCTACAAGTAATCTCCAAATATATGCCCAACTTGAAAACCTATAATTTACTATACGTTCCGGTCACTCTGATGTCACGTCGGATATGGGGAAGCATTGCAAGCATGAATGTGGAGTGATAAGGTGTCCTAAGGTCATGTATGTATTTAGGGGATACATCAAACTCATGGTATCGAGTATCTATAAGTACAATTACTATCTAAACAACTATCGATATCGGTCGACATCGATGGTCGACTGCACTCGAATCTGACTTGAACACTCGGTAATCGATCAATAGTCTTGCAACACAAATATACTACACTAAGCATGGTATAACATAAACTAAAATACAAATGGCAAGGTACACTTGCTCGATCCATGGTTGGAGAATAGTCGATATGTCAGACATAAACATGGAGGATACGGAATATCATAAATATCGAAATGAGCATTCGTCTCTGAATGTTGAAACATATATTTTCACGAGTTCCCGAATGATGTAAGAGGCGAAGAAAAGTTGTACATAAGCCCATTTTTGTCGAAGTGTGAAAAATTATTATTTTAGGGTTAAACAGGATCCGTAGACAAGCAACAAGCCCACAAAGACATAAAAAATGAGACAAGTTAGCACTCCAAATTGAAGAAGTAATACGTCAACAATACGAGAACGATGTCACGAATTCATGATACTCTCATATTCGTAATCGGAGCTCCTGAACGCAAAATTACATAAATATAGCGACACACGACTTCCATAAGCTGCAAAAAATAGCTAAAGTAAGAATTAATTCAAAGTATGAAATTGTATATACCAACATATCTGAAATGACGAATTTTTTTTACTAAAACTTTCAGAATGGAGATTCGAGCCCAAAATTGTGCAAATGACTGCCATGTCCAAATTGTGGGCTAAAAAATAGCGTTTAGGAAAAAAAAAAGATTTTCAGAATTGGACGAAAATTGTATCGTATGGATAACTCTGACGTTGTGAATCCAAATGCGCAAGTTTTGTCGCCATGGGAGCTTCCTTATAAAGTCAAAGGACAATGACATAAGATGATATATAAAATCAAGAGGGAAGTTAAAACTTATAATTAAGTAATATTGTAGAGGGTAAGGGGCTTTATGCAAAATCACAATGTAAATTAAGTATGCTTGTTTCTTTCTTATTTTCTGTTTAAAAGAACAATGGCAGCAGCTGCATTAGCTTGACCAAGTTCACTAAGCTCTTCTAAAGCTTGCACCTCTGTTTCCATGCCTTTGATATCTTGCTCCTTTTGGTACAGATCCTGCAACTGTTCTAATACGCTTATGTTCCTATTTGTTGCGTCAATCTTCTTTTCAAAGCTTAAATATTTGAGATATGCACTATATTAGATAAAAACGAGCCATATTGAACTAACACAATTTGAAATAATGTAGTACAATATGTTTCAGTAAATATTTGTCTATGGAAGGATATAATAATAATCCAACACAATTTGAAAGAAGGGGAAATTTATGAAATGCCCAAAAAACGAAATTTTTTTATGAAAAACCTACCGCATAATAACATTTCATCACGTGCCCAGAATTAGCAAAAAATATATAAAGAGGGTTCCGAATGACCTTTTTGCCCTTCCTTCTAATTTATTGAAAACACCCACGAAACAACTCTTAAAAAAAACGCTTCGATATTTCATCTTCTTCCATACGCTGCTCACTTTCGAATCTAGGTTTTCCCCTCAAAAATCTTCAAAAACTCGTCGGAAAATTTCGGAAAGACCGAGACAAACGGCAAAAGTGCTAAACGGAGGTCCAAACATCATTTTTTTGCGATTCTAAAATTTCGGAAGGTCGTCTAACGGAGACGCGGTTACTTTCAGGCTCCTCGAAGATACGCTCATTTTGGGACAAATCGGGCCTCGTTTCGACCTCCCAGTCAAAAGTTATGGCCCTTCAAAGTTTCAACTGACCATAAAATACAGGAGAATGGTCATTCTCCGTGTTAGAACACGAAAAATGTTAATTTCGCATGAGGGTGGCCATTCTCCGTGTAGTAACACGGAGAATGTCATTCTCCGTCTTAATTTACACGGAGAATAGTCATTCTCTGTGTTATTCTCCGTGTTAAATAAAACGGAGAATGGCCATTCTCCGTCTTAATTTACACGGAGAATGGCCATTCTCCGTGTAATTTAGCACGGAGAATGGTCATTACAGTGTTAAAACGCAGGAGAATGGCCATTCTCCGTATTAGAAACACGGAGAATGCCATTCTCAAATAAAACGGAGAATGGCCATTCTCCGTGTAATTTAGCACGAATAATGGTCATTACAGTGTTAAAACGCAGGAGAATGGCCATTCTGCCATTCTCCGTTTAAATAAAACGGAGAATGGTCATTACAGTGTTAAAACGCAGGAGAATGACCATTCTCCATGTTAGAAACACGGAGAATGCCATTCTCCGTGTAAATTAACACGGAGAATGTCATTCTCCGTGTTAAATAAAACGGAGAATGGCATTCTCCGTCTTAATTAAAACGGAGAATGACATTCTCCGTGTTAATTTACACGGAGAATGGTTATTCCCAGTGTTAAAACGTAGGAGAATGACCATTCTCCGTGTAATTTAGTACGGAGAATGGCATTCTCCGTTTCTAAATTACATGGAGAATGGCCATTCTCCGTGCTAAATGACACGGAGAATGACATTCTCCGTGTTAAATGACACGGAGAATGGCCATTCAAATGTTAAAACACAGGAGAATGGCCATTCTTCGTGTTAGAAACACGGAGAATGCCATTCAACACGGAGAATGGCATTCTCCTTGTTAAAAATGTAGGAGAATGACTATTCTTCGTATGATATCGACGGAGAACAGTTGACAGAAACCTAATTTTTTTCGTTTTTTTTTGTTTTGTGGAAAGAAATTTGACATGAATAAAGATTCAAGAGTTTTCGTTCTTCTTTCAAAACGATGCTAACTCTTATGGAAAAGAAGAAGAAGATCTTCTCTCCATAATTGACCTAATTGTCGGAGAAGAAGAAGAAGAAGATGAGCGATGATCGGAGTTCGACTAAAAAAAAAAGCATGGTGTATTACGAACGATCTTTGCGATCTCTGCTGAAGATGAGAGCAATGGAATTCAGATATTTCGTGAAGAAGAAGAGAATTATAATCCAGATCTGAGTTTGTGCGAAGGGGTAGTTATGGTATTAATTTTGTAAATACAGAGCATCTAAAGGAAATTTTTGAATATTTGACGTGAAATTATATAATTCTGGGCATTTCATAAAACCCATCCTGCGGGTGGATTTTTCATACAACCCAACCCCGAAATTGAGTTTCTCAGCAATTTTCAGTTGAAAGAATGTAGTACATTATGTTCAACAAATATGTCTATGGAAGAATATAATATAATCCTATATGTGCATGGGTATTATTAATTTTTTTTTAATGAATTTGTCATGCAGTAGTCTATGTGGATAACATGAATTTGATAGGATCTCCTAAACAGATGCAAGAATTAGGTAAAGGTTTTTTTTTTATATGCATCTCTAACATGGTAAAAAAATTTTTTTACTATATCAAGCCAAATATACATCAAACTTAGTTGTCATTCACTCAGTATCATATTTAATTGCAACGAGT
Source organism: Iris pallida (assembly GCA_029216955.1). Classification (NCBI taxonomy): domain Eukaryota; kingdom Viridiplantae; phylum Streptophyta; class Magnoliopsida; order Asparagales; family Iridaceae; genus Iris; species Iris pallida. The sequence goes on from JANAVB010008799.1 coordinate 951,972, forward strand.
GCACTTTTTTATTTAGCACAATGTACTACATTATATATTTTTTTTTACTACATGACTTTTTTTTATATGAACTTGTTGACCGGATATAGATCTGCATCTACACTTACATGTAGACATTGGAATGACATAAAGCACATTCTTAGATGCATCAAAGGAACCATTGATATTGGTTTAATTCGCATGAATGTGTTAACCTTGTGGGATATGTAGATGCCGATTATTTATCTAATCTCGACAAGGGGAGTTCAGAAACAAGATATATTTTTCTTAACAATGGTGCAACTATTTCATGGAGACTTGTCAAACAAATCATTTCAGCAACATCGATCAATCATTCAGAAATTCTGACACTTCATGAAGCAAGCACAGAATGCGTATGGCTAAAGTCACTAGTTCAACGTATCAATGAGACTTGCGAGGTTCCTGAAGTCACAAATAAGCCTACAATCATTTATTAAAGGGACAATATAAGTCGCCCACTTGGATTTATGAATAATCTTGTTCCTGAAAAATACATTGTACTCTTTTCTTCACTATATTTTTTTTTAATGGGCCAATAATTAAAATGAGAATCCAAGAAGAGTATTGTAAGTGGATAACCGCAAATAAGTGCCTACCCTTGTCTAAATACACACAAACCATAATCTTTTTCTCCTTTAAAATATTATTAATAAAAGAAGCCCAAACATAGTCTCCCTTCCTTACTTTTATAACATAAACAGAAATTTCTTTAGTCTTTCTTAATAGAATGCAGTTTTTCCCATTATTTAGGGGAAGAAAACGTTGAGAGAATAGTAAATATAGTTAACTTATCACACCCATCCTCCAATTCGTCAACATATCAATAGGCCCAGTTCTATGTGGCCTGATCGATGGATAGTAAACGTATAAAGACCACACAGGATGGATAGTAAACGTATAAAGAAGACACAGGATGGATAAATAATAACAAAAACAGTACTCAATTAGAGTTGCACCAAAGAGTCCGACACTGAGTCGATGGTATCCCCGTTCAAATATACTTGAGAGAAGAAAGTTTGTATAAACTTTGCAAAAGCAAGTGCCAACAAATACTATCCCATTGACAAATGGTCTCGACGAAGATGGAAAGGTTCTGTACCTCCGGGCCAACCAACATAGCCCGAATATTATCATGTGGAAGTTCTCCATCAAAAGTACACTCGGATACTCGATTATAAGACAGCAACACTCATAAGAAATCCTATATATATATATATATATATATATATATATATATATATATATATATATATATATATAGGCATAAACACTTTATTCTTAATGATGTATGGAAGACTAGAGAGAGCAACCCTTGATGTTTATAAGAGCAAAGAAACATGCTCTAATAGGAAAAATGACAGATTAGTTATCCACTTTGAACTAAAATTGTAGTATAACAGTAGGCTTCTGAAAATCACAATTGCTCATTGCAAAGACGTGTTAGCAACTCCATACTATGTGCTGGGATCCTCCTCAGGACTTAATTTTCAGGGGAGGGTTACCCATATGCAAATCATTCCACTTTCAGGACTATCTTCATAAATTCGTATACAAAGTAACTGATGGCAGCAGATGGCAACACCTGGAAAAAGAAGGGAAAATTAACAGGTTAAAGCAAGTAATACAGACCATTACGATTTAGAATGTTGGTCCAATTAAGCCCGCAAAAAGTAGTCCATAACCATAAGAGAAACAATAGAGAGCTTAGGATACAATAAATAAAACAATCATATTGTGATCAAGACTCGGTACTCACAGGCAATAGCCTACTTTACATATACATACACCTGCTGCACATTCACGGACATGGCCCACATGCTAGCACACAGTCTTTTTCAGCCTTCAAAATGTGGGTTCGACTTGATGAAATACATTTCCTCTTAAAAAGGCTTAAGCACATTGGACTTAAACCAAAGCAGAAAAAGAAGTTTGTGATGAAATTGGTACGCTTTACTATAAATCACAAATGGCATGCACTTACCCACAAATTAGACTGTCAAACAACACAATCCTTAATGAGATGCCTGATATACTATCACACTAAACCGCCTCACCAAGTCATTCATGATTCATGAACAACAAAATTTGGATTACGTCTACAGATAAGTGTTTCTACTTTTCCTCGAGACGAACTCGGCTGATGATTCTCACCATCTATTTGCTTTCCAGGTTGATAAAATACATGCCATAACTACTAGCTGCCTAGCTGGTCCCTCACAGTGGAAAATTGAATGCATTGTTTTCAATGGAATACAAAAACTACATAGCCTTTTTATCCCAAAGTTTTGGGGTATTCATAGACATCCGACAATGTTTTATGATGGCAATGGACCTACGGCAACCCTCCTCCTCTATCCGGGCTAGTGACCAGTAGTGAAAATATAAGACATAACCACAGCGCAGGCGGAGTTATTGTTTTCAATGGAATGTGAATCCCAAAAATCAGAATCACAGACCACCCAACATTATGCTTGCCTGGACATGAGAACGTTGCAGCAAGGTTGCTCAAGCAAATAATGAACATAACATCTTGGAAGAAATTTACAAAAAATCTTGTCCTTTTAGAAACCAAGTTTAAGCTTATGTTTCTCAGCATATAGTCACTTCCCTGATTTGTTACACTACTTACTCCTCCACTTCCATTTGCTTACCACACCTCCAACCCTTCCTATAGTTAAATCTAATTTTCTTGTCATACTTAACACAAACATGTGCCTCAAATGTTAATTCACCTTTGAAAAGTTGACAATCTGATTGGACAATTTAAATAAGTGTTTTCTTAGTAGGTTTCTAAGAACAGTGATTCCTGAGATTTCTATTTTCTAGCAAAAGAGACATGTGCCTCACATATTAGTTCACCTTTTTTAACCTTTGAATAGTTCTCAATCTGATTTGACAACTAATACAAGAGTTTTTTGAGTAACTTCCTCAGAACAGTGAATTATAAGCATTCTAGCCTATGTTGTTGCACGTACACAGATACAACACGACACGGTAAGGACAAAGTGACATGGACAGAGCTCCTATTTGGTGTGTCCTAGTATATTTTGGAGTGTCTGATATGTGTCCGACACAAAACAGCCCACACTTTTGAAGTGTTCATGCTTCTTAGGTTCTAGCAAAAGATGCCTCCTCTCACAGACCCTTCAGTAAATAATATCACCATGCACAGACATGCCTCCAGAGAGAACCATATCCATGTCTGACAAGTATAAAACTGAATACTTGCATAACACGTGTGAGACAACACCTGCTGATGTCTAGTTTCTGAAGAGTTCCAAACATATAGCTGAACAAGCATTTGGATACTGGAAAAGCTTGTGCCAAACATTATAGGCATCAGAAACAAAGAGAAATAGTTTAATTGTATCTGTTCTAGGATTGTTTACAAAAGTACATGTATGACCTCACCATACTGCACCAATATCCTAGAATTTTAACCATTCTCAAATCGTAAATCCATAGTTCCATATTGTGCGTACACTTGTATCTGTATTCGTGTCCACGTAACCTAGAGTATCACGCTTAAACAAATTTGTGTAAAAAGAAAGGACTATAGCAAATAAAACTCTTATGAGTTGAGACGACTTTGTCGAAAACATAGTTCATTTAAACAAAAGACACTATTTGTAAGATCAAGCTAAACTTTACAAGGGGAATAACATGAGGCTCAACTTTCGTCTAGTAAACACCAAAAATATTCAATAACATATATCAATACCAAAATGGTTGATAACACAATTCACATAAAGCAAAATAATACAAAGTTCTCATGGACTAAAATTGATCAACTGTTCAAAGCATGTCTTTTAAGTGCAAGACACTTCTTGTAGAAATGGGGAAAGTTGCAACCTTGGTAATACATTTGAAGTTTTCACAAACAAAATATACCCAAAACATTTATCAAGTAGTTGTCACAAATGTAAAGCATTCTAGTGGCAAACACAATAAAATCATTGTTTTCTGTAATCATCTACAATATTTGTGTGATTGTTGTGCAGGGATCATCCTGTGCAATAATTGGGGACCTTCACAAAAAAGAGATTCTGATTTCTGTTAAGGTTCTAATTAAGTTGGCAGGGTCCACTTGGTTAGTGGAAATTGGAGGGGTCTTTCATGCCTTTAGGTAGTTCCAAATGGGCTGAACAAGGCTCCTGACTTCAAACTCGCAGTACAAAATAGTTAAATTCAGCCTACAAGGAGATTCTCTTCCAGCCACCTCCAGCCTAGCTCCCAGCATTGCTAGAACCAGCAAAAGGCATCAAAAGATAGAACCAAAAGACACGGGCATCGTGTCCAAAATGGCAGGGATGGACCCACCCTCGGTCCGGAGTGGTGGGGGTGCTGGATTTTTGGTAATGTGTACCATCTAAGTATTGAGAACAACAACGCATCCAATTTGATACTAGCCACTTGACAAATCTCTACTTGGGACACCAAGGATGGTCGCCTAAGTTCCAAACTCTCAAAGGTTTGCAAGGTAGAGAGAGAGAGAGGGAGAGATTTGAAACTCCATTGTAGATACTATCTAAACAAGACTAATTAAAATATATACCCTAGAAAGAGGGTCTTGATAGACTACTAAAATAAAATTGGGAGAAATGTGTTCCGTAACAAAATACACAAATTATAAAATAAACCTGATATTTAGCAAGGCAATAGGGTAGGTTCAATTTCCATCAATCAATTTAAAGATCCGTGGAGATCATTCGACTGGTTTCACAGCTGCAAACAAAACGATGCTGCTTCCAATCCAAGATATAAAACTAAATTACTCAAAATAGTTGGTATAAATACCTGTAACAGACTCGGAATCAACCCAGCATAAAGAGCAGGAACGCCACCATGTTCAATTATTTTCATAGTAGTTGCAAATGCATTCATTCTTGTTGCCTGAACCTGCATCTGAAGTTGTCGCCTGATTACTTCAAATGGATATGTGGCAGCCTCTGCACAAGCACCAGCGATGGCCCCATATAGTAAGGTCCTCGTGGGGCCCAACTCTAACTGATCCAAAGCATTCAACTCTTGACCTTCTTGTTGATTGATTTGAGAAATTCTCTTCATTCCTTCTGGCGTACGAAGATAAGCTGCCTTTAATATGTCATAAACACCATAAAAAACTGCACCTGAAGGTGCCATACTAATGATGGAGGGTACTAAACCCTTGTACAAAGAAAAGAATCCTTCTGTTTGGAGCATGTGGCGAAAAACACCAATAACACCACCTAAGGCTTCGCCTCCAGGCGCTACCATCTTTGTCCTGATCTGGATTTTGATGTTCATAAGTAAATACTATGATTATGGAAGAAAAAATAACGTGCACAAGACTAGTACAACGGTTTTAATCTTATATAAACATATTAATTTGTCTCAGGGCAACTATCAGTGAAAAATTGAAAGTGCTTACTTAATGTTGTTTTGAAGAATCAATCAAAAAGGGAAGTTACTTAAAGAAATAGCCTTCTAATTTTAACAGTAATTCCAACTTCAGAACTAGTTCCATTGTTAAACATGAGTTATCACAGATAATATAACTGATAAAGATAAATCCATAAATGACTCGAAAGCTACATACAGTGTCCATAGGAATGCACAGTAAAGAAATAGCGTTCTAATTTTAACAGTAATTCCAACTTCAGAACTAGTCCATTGTTAAACATGAGTTATCACAGATAATATAACTGATAAAGATAAATCCATAAATGACTCGAAAGCTACATACAGTGTCCATAGGAATGCACAGAATGGTAGCTGTTATACCAGCTGCGGCACCTGCAACAAGCCTTTCGAAGTTTGTTGTTTCAGCATTGCCAGATACTTTTAGTAGCTGTTTTCTATATGTATCATATGCATAGAAGTTAACTGCCTTAAATGGAGCAGTGCGGAGAATGTTGACAAAATTTCCCTTCCAGAAGCCTCTTAAACCTTGTGTCGCAGCAATTTGCTTGATGAGCTCAAATAGATTCTTTTGTTCTCCACGCACTATGTACTCCAACTTTAGCCTCTCAAGTGGAGCAACAAAAGTTCTGATACAAAAAGATTTTATTATCACAACAAATTGTAAAATGTAATATTTATGAAAAGGTAGCTTCTTACAGCACAAAGAGCACAAATGAAATTAATAACAGAATAAAATAAAAGGAGGAGGACTCCAGTTTGTTGTCTTAGCAAAAATGAAGGGAGAAAACTACTTCAAAATATGTTCAAAGTAGGGGAGATGTATTCCCATCAAAAAATTGAACTGCAAACAATATATAAAAGCAATGGGATTGCTACTCCTTACATCCTTTAGCTTAATGTGTTATAGAGATGAATGCATATCCCTAAATTGTATCATCGTATGTCTTCGTCTAGACCCTTTATAGTGAGGATGCTCCTTGGTTTCATGATCTTAAAATGCATATCCAAATGGTAGGTTGCTTCCTCGTGTCCTCGTGTGATATACTAAAGACAACACAAGCTCCAAAATCCAAATCACTCTAGGACAAATCAAAATTTGGTGTCGCATCACTATCGTGCTGTGTCGTATTCGTGTAACCGTGTTCATGCAACATAGCATATCAAGGGGCAACGTATAGTAAAAATGTGAGACCGAAATTTTTTAAGTGACAGTAGAATGGAGGGGCTCACTTGTCAGTTTACCCTCGCAAATCATGTTCTTGCACTTACAAAGAAATATATTAATATGCATAATAAATAGCACATGTACCTTCCAATGATGCGGGGGATCTATTTTCCACAAACGCTTTCCCACAAAAAGCACATTTTGGCAAGCAAATCTGATTAACTAATGGGTTTCAAACCTTTAAAACTGTATGCAATGGTTAATACCCTACACTCTATAAATACTTGGTCAATTCAGAATGTAAATTACACAAGGTAAATGTTGGTATGTTTCTTTTTCGTAGAATAAGTACACAAAACATGTTTGCCATGCCAAATCAAATTGTTTGTTTAAATGAAAACCATCTTCTTGATGGTTCAAGGTGTCACATACTACATTCCTTTTAACTAAAGAACAATAAGATTATGTTATATTTAAGTCCAAAGGTTTACTGCTTCTCTATATTTACCTTTCCAAGTCACAAAACTTCCTTTGAATAAATAAGGCGACCTACAAAACTGCAGAGAAATGTATCTAAATACTAATAACAAGCTCTGAACCAGAAAATGGGTTGTTTCTTGTTAAGTGTGAAGATCATTTGTTACCGAAATCATAATGACATGATCACATGTCTAGAAGCAAATAATGCCTTCAGTTTCTTTGAAACTTCAGCTAAAAATTACCAATATATGTTGCATGGACACGACACTAATTTTGGTGTGTCCAGTGTATGTTGGTGTGTGTGAAGTGTCCTTGCCTCCTACTTATCATTTTTTTTTTTAAACATTTCAGGGACACGATCAAAATTTGAAATGCCAATACTGTAAATTCTTTTATAAGCGAAAAAATGGGTTAATTTCGTGCTTCCTACTTACCAATCTTCTACATTTCAAGGACACTATTAAAGTTTGAAATGCCAATACTGATTATAAGCGGAAAAAAAAAATTGGGTTGAGTTCTTGCTACCTAGAGACCATCGCAGCCACCGCTCCAGACCAAAGATGCTTCGTGGTGTTCATAGCGCCGGCACCACGAACCCTCTCCTTCTTCTTCTTCTCCACCGCCGCCACCACCGCCACCACCGCCCTCTCCTCTCCCTCCTCCTTCCCTTCCCCTCCCTCTCCATCCTTCTCGAGAAACCCCTCCGACTCCTGGACGAACCCCCCGCCGCTCCCCTTCACCGACAGGCTCACCGACAAGAAACCCTTCCCTCTCCGACTCGATCTCAGCCTCGGGAACGAGACCGACGAGTTCGAAGCCGAGGTCGACGACACGAGCGATTTCGGAACCGACTGCTCCAGAAAAAGGCCGCCGCAGCCGAAGAGCGCCGATTCGTTGGTAGAGGAGGAGAAGGAGCGGTGGAGAAGGAGATCGAGTTCTTTCATTGCGGAAGGGAGAGATTCGGAAGCGGGACTGGGAGTGGAGAAATCTAGGGTTAGGGTTTTACGAGTGGAGTGGGGAATATATTCTTTGATAACGTCGGTGGTGGTGGCGACGGGGATTCCATTGCGTTGCTTCCATCGACGGCTGGCAGTCACCGCGCCCACGGGACTTGGGTTTCGTCGACAGCCGGCAGCAGGTTGCTTTTTTTATTATTCGTGGTAGGCCTGCAAATATTTTTCCACCAACTTCGTTGCTTTTTTACTGTTCGATGATTTTGACTTGCTGCATGTTGCAACCACCCCAGTGGCGTTTCTCTGTTTGTTAAGTTTGTTAAGAAAGGAAAGAAAAGAAAAAGAAAACTTCTCCAGCAGCGGTTCCAGGGCGACGATGGGCCTGCACGGTGCGGGGCACCGACAACTAGGGCTGCAAGAAATAAATTTTAGTCCAAACTCCCTAGCCCAAGTGGTTAGGGAGGGGGACTCATTTGGGGGAGGTCCCAAGTTCGAGACCCCTCCCCCCGTGGGCATGGAATGGTTGGGTGATCGCGGGGCGGCCACGGTCCAAGCTGGCGGCCTCAAGAAATAGACAAAAAAAAAAAAAAAAAAAAAACAAAAACAAACTAGGGCTACAAACGAGCCAAGCTTTTTGTAAGCTTGAGCTTGGCTTGACTAGAATTAATTGAGCTCAAGTTCGAGCTCGAGCTTCTATTTTGGAGCTCGAGCTTGTTTATATTTAGCTTGAGCTTGGCTTGGCTTGGTTTGAGCTCGAGCTTGGCTTGATAAGCAAGCTCGATAAGCTCAAATGAGCTTTTATCGAGCCGAGCTTCGAGCAGCTCGTGGCGGCCTCAAGAAATGGACAAAAAAAAGTAAAAAGGACTGCAAACGAGCCAAGCCGAGCCAAGCTTTTGTAAGCTTGAGCTTGGCTTGACTAGAATTAATCGAGCTCAAGTTCGAGCTCGAGCTTGATAAATTTTCTATTTTGGAGCTCGAGCTTGTTTATATTTAGCTTGAGCTTGGCTTAATTTGAGCTCGAGCTTGGCTTGATTTGAGCTCGAGCTTGGCTTGATAAGCAAGCTTGATTCAAGCTTGATAAATAAGCTCGATAAGCTCAAAATTAAGCTCGTTAAGCTTGAACGAGCTCGAAAATGAAGCTTGAGCTCAGCTTGTTTAGTAAACGATCCGAGCTCAAACGAGCTTTTATCGAGCCGACCTTCGAACAGCTCGTGGCGGCCTCAAGAAATGGACACCAAAAAAAAAAACTAGGGCTGCAAACGAGCCAAGCCGAGCCAAGCTTTTGTAAGCTTGAGCTTGGCTTGACTAGAATTAATCGAGCTCAAGTTTGAGCTCGAGCTTGATAAATTTTCTATTTTGGAGCTCGAGCTTGTTTATATTTAGCTTGAGCTTGGCTTGGTTTGAGCTCGAGTTTGGCTTCATAAGCAAGCTTGATTCAAGCTCGATAAGCTCAAAATTAAGCTCGTTAAGCTTGAACGAGCTCGAAAATGAAGCTTGGGCTCAGCTTGTTTAGTAAACGATCCGAGCTCAAACGAGCTTTTATCGAGCCGAGCTTCGAGCAGCTCGTGGCGGCCTCAAGAAATGGACACCAAAAAAAAAACTAGGGCTGCAGCCGAGCCAAGCTTTTGTAAGCTTGAGCTTGGCTTGACTAGAATTAATCGAGCTCAAGTTCGAGCTCGAGCTTTATAAATTTTCTATTTTGGAGCTCGAGCTTGTTTATATTTAGCTTGAGCTTGGCTTGGTTTGAGCTCGAGCTTGGCTTGATAAGCAAGCTTGATAAGCTCAAAATTAAGCTTGTTAAGCTTGAACGAGCTCGAAAATGAAGCTTGAGCTCAGCTTGTTTAGTAAACGATCCGAGCTCAAATGAGCTTTTATCGAGCCGAGCTTCGAGCAGCTCGCGAACGGCTTGGCTCATTTGCAGCCGGAGAAATGACAAAAAATTGTCATGATCTGAGCTGGCGTGGATCAGAATGGGACGTCCGCTTATAAAAACTCAACTGATAAGATGATGCACGGACGATCAAGGACCGGCACCATTCTACCACGAGTATAAACGACGGTCGACCACGCGGTCCATCGTGCGGCACCATAAGGACGTCGTGCGCATAGAACGGGTGATTAGATGGCATCGGCTGTTGTAGGCGTCGTGAAGATATCGGGGGGCCTTCGACATCGTGGGCGAAGCAAGGCATTGAGTTGCGGGCGTCGAAAGACGTCATGGTCGTCTCGTGGAGCTCTGGAGCACGCGGAGTGCGCGGGGTGTGCGTGTGGACGATGATGACAAAACCAGTGCGGACAAGATCCGCACGAAGAGTCCGAAATAATATGACGGCCGGCTAAAAATCGTGTGCGGGGGACACACGATTTAACTGAGCCCGCACGTGCTGAAAAAAAAATATTACAATTTTAGTGTAGTTTATGTAGGATGAAAATTTTATATAAAATTTATTTTTTAGGGTGAAAAAAATATAATTTTTTTTACATGTAATCTTTTTCATATAATTATTTGATATAAAATTTTCATCTCCCATAAAAACTAATATTGATCATACTTTCAAACTAAACTATAAATAATTTTTTTATAGTAAAATATCAAGTAGGATAGAAACTTAATTTTAGAAATCCCCACCGTAGATAGTGATTGTTCTTTGTTGGAATTAATTAATTCCCTTTGTTGTTCTTAAAAGATGAAAAGGAAAGAAAAGGGACTTTAGTCCCACATCGGAAAAGAGAAAGGTTTTGGGAGTGCTTAAATAGGAATGTGCACTCATGTGGAGTGTGCAACAACCAAAGGGTTGCTAGTGGGTGACCAATGGTTGTTGTTTTAACCTCTTCATGAAAATGTAGCCGGTGTTGCCACCGGCAACACCGGCTCCGGCTCCGGCTCGGGATCGGGATCGAGATTGGGATCGGGCACGGGCTCGGGCGCAGAGGCGATAGTGGCGCATTGTAGACGCAACTTCACGAAACAACACTAATTCATCTATAAATACAACAGATTTCTGAGTCCAAAACACACAGAATCTGAGTATTCATTCCTCTTACTTTTCTCTTCCAAAGTTTCCAGAAAGGTGTTCTTCCCTACGTCGGTGTCTCACAGCGTCTAGTGAACCTCCGGCTGAAAGGCTGTCTTATCCTGGGTGTTCTGGCGTGCTGACTCCAAGACGTTACCGGAGTGCCCGAAACACTTTAAGGAAAGTGCTGCTAAATGCACGATTCAAGCCTCGACGACATATTCAACTTCGCAGAACTGGTCAGTGAAGTACAATCAATTTCTAACAATCTTAAAGTGTTGCAAATAATGGCGTCCGAGTCTGCGATTTCGAGCATCAAGGTCATGAATCAGGATCTAGTCAAACTAGATCGCTTCGACGGGACAAACTTCACACGCTGGCAGGACAAGATGATCTTCCTCCTGACAGCACTGAAGATCTACTACGTCCTCGATCCAGATCTGCCACCCATTCCAGAACCCACTGCAGCAGATTCTGATGCGGTCAAGGCAGAACGCAAAAAAACGCAAAGAGGACGAACTGCTGTGCCGTGGTCACATTTTGAACACCCTGTCTGACAGACTGTACGATCTCTACACAGAAAATCCTTCGGCAATTGACATCTGGAAGGCTCTGGAATTCAAATTCAGAGCAGAAGAAGAAGGTACAAAGAAATTTCTTATATCAAAGTATTTTAATTACAAAATGGTTGATACAAAGCCTATACTTGCCCAAGTACACGAACTACAAGTTCTAGTCAACAAACTCAGGGCAGTGAAGATAGAACTTCCGAAACCATTCCAAGTTGGTGCTATAATTACTAAATTGCCAGCATCTTGGAATAGTTATCGGAAGAAACTACTTCACAGCTCTGAGGATTTCTCACTGGAACAGATTCAAAAACACCTTCGAATCGAAGAGGAATCGAAGGAAAGACAGAAATCCGAGAACAACGGAGTTTCTAAAGCCAACGCGGTGAGCGCGAAAGGCAAGAGACTAGCAGGAAAGAAGAACTTTTTCGGTCCTAAGAAGGACCAACAAAAGTTCAAGAATTCCAGCAACGCCAAAGGACCCAAGACCGGTTGTTTTGTATGTGGCAAAGCAGGACATTATGCCAGAGACTGTCTGGTTCGAAAGACCCAAAACAGCGAGGTAGGGGTGAGCATTCGGTTTAAACCGAACCGAATAACCCAAAACCGAATTGGACCGAAACCAAATAAGCAAAACCGAACCGAACCGAATTGGCCCAAAACCGAATCAAACCGAACCGAATTAAATCGGTTCGGTTTTTGGTTTATTCGGTTTATTCATTTTTTTTGTTTTTTTGAGCTTTTTTTTTGTTAATATATATAGTAACTAAATAGACATAGACATATTTAGTATATACCTATATATATTTAGTATATACCTATATATATTAATACTTATATATATAGTATACACACACATATATATATATATATAAATTAAAATTTCTTATTCGGTTTTCGGTTTTGGACCGAAACCGAAACCCAAAACCGAAATCGAAACCGAATAAGAAAATTTAGTATTTTCAAAACCGAAACCGAACCGAATTTTTTTAAAACCGAACCGAACCTCTTATTCGGTTTGGTTCGGGTCGGTTTTCGGTCCAAAACCGAATAATGCTCACCCCTACAGCGAGATAAATCTCACTGAGACAGAGGACATAATTGCTACGGTGAGCAAACTCATGACGGTCAAAGGGAAGGCTCCAGGATGGTGGTACGATACTTGGGCTACCGTTCATGTTTCATACGACAAAGCAGCATTCAAGACCTATTCTGAAGTCAATGATGGACAAGAAGTTCAGATGGGAAATGAAGGACATTCAACGGTCGTGGGAACAGGTGATGTGGAAATCCAATTCACTTCCGGGAAGAAAGTAACTCTGACTAACGTACTTCACGTCCCGGATATGAGTAGGAACCTCGTCAGTGGAGTCTTGTTGGGTAAACCTAGAATAAAGTCTGTCTTTGAGTCGGGCAAATTAATATTGACCCGTAATGGAGTGTTTGTTGGAAAGGGATATACCGATGAGGGTATGATAAAACTTTGTATCATTGAGAATAATATCAATAAAATTTCTACTTCTGCTTACATGATTGAGTCATCTACTTTATGGCATAGTAGATTAGTGCATATAGATATTAGCACTATGAAAATGTTAATTAAATCTGGATTAATTTCATGCAATTCTGAAGATTTAGATAAGTGTGAAATTTGTACAAAATCCAAAATAATTAAAAAACCTTTTCACAGTGTAGAGCGTAATACCAATCTACTATATTTAGTTTACTCTAATTTATATGAATTTAATGGCATATTATCTCGAGGAGGTAATAAATACTTTATTATCTTCATTGATGATTGCTCTAGATTTATATATGTATATTTATTAAAGCATAAAGATGAAGCCTTCAATGCTTTTAAAATATATAAATCAGAGGTTGAAAATCAACTTGGTAGAAAGATTAAAACACTTAGAAGTGATAGAGGTGGTGAATATTTTTCTTTTGAATTTAATACCTTCTGTGAAGAAAACGGTATTATTCATGAATGTTCTGCACCACGGACACCTCAACAGAACGGACTAGCAGAAAGAAAAAATAGAACGTATCAAGAAATGATAAATGCAATGCTAATGCATTCTGAATTATCATTTAGTTTGTGGGGGAGAAGCTTTACTTACTGCATGTCATATAATGAACCGAATTCCTTTGAAGAAAACTGGTATTTCACCATATGAGATATGGAAAGGCCGTAAGCCTAATATCAGTTATTTTAGAGTGTGGGGGTGCATAGCTTATTACAAAAATATGGATCCTAAAAGGGCCAAATTAGGTCCTCGTGGAATCAAAAGTGCTTTTGTAGGTTATGCTGCCAATAGTAAGGCATATAGACTTTTAAACTTAGAGTCTAACATTATTGTCGAATCCAGAGATGTGGAATTTTTCGAGAACCTTATTACTAAGAATAAGGATCCTGAAATTCCTGCTAATGAAGAGTCTCGTGAGGAAAGCTTTTCACGGTTAGTTGAAAAATAACCCGAGCTTCGGATCAGCAAGAAAGTTCGAAAGGCTAAGGATCTAGGACCTGACGAAATAGATTCTCAACTTATTTCCTTTTACTTAGTGGAAGAAAATACAGAGAAATTTATTCGAAAGATTCCTATCATTCTTCAGAAGGAAGATGATCCTAAAACCTTTAAGGAAGCAATAGCTTTGCGGGACTCATCTTTTTGGAAAGATGTTATCCAAGATGAGATGGATTCGATAATGTCTAACCACACTTGGAAAATTGTCGATCTGCCCAAAGGGTCAAGACCTATTGGATGTAAGTGGGTGTTCAAAAAAAAGTATCATAGTGATGGTACTTTAAACACCTACAAGGCTAGACTAGTAGCCAAAGGATTTCGACAAAAAGAAGGAATTGATTATTTTGACACATATGCACCAGTAGTAAGAACGACTACAATTAGAATATTGTTTGCGTTAGCTTCATTGCATCATCTTAATGTTCATCAGATGGATGTCAAAACGGCATTCTTAAATGGAGATCTCGATGAGGAGATTTACATGGAGCAACCAGAAGGGTTCGTGCTTCCGGGAAATGAACAAAAGGTATGCAAATTTGTTAAATCCTTGTACGGATTAAAATAAGCACCAAAGCAGTGGCATCAGAAATTTGACTCAGTCATAATTTCTAATGGCTTTGTTCACAATGTTTGTGATAAGTGTTTATACACTAAAGTATATGGAAATATTGTGATATTTCTTTGTCTCTACGTTGATGATATATTGATCATTAGCAACGAGATGAGTGGAATTACAGAAACGAAGAGGTTTCTAACTTCCACATTCAAGATGAAAGATCTTGGAAAAGTTTGACACTATTTTGGAGACCAAAGTAATATAAAACAGTGGGGGTTTTGAACTTACGCAGTCGCACTATGTTGAGAAAGTGCTAGACAAGTTCAAACACCTAAAGTTCAAAGAAGTGAACACTCCATTTGATCCAAGTGTTAAACTAGAAAAGAATTATGGAAGAGCCGTCGCTCAATTAGAATACGCAAGTGCTATTGGATGTCTTATGTATTTAATGCAATGTACAAGACCTGATATAGCATTTGTAGTTAGTAAAATGAGTAGATTTACTAGCAACCCTAATAATGAGCATTGGAGGGCTTTCGAAAGAATTTTTGGTTATCTTTTGAAAACCAAGAATCTTGGATTACAGTATGGTAGATTTCATGCCGTATTAGAAGGATATACCGACGCTAGTTGGATATCAAGTGTCGGGGATAACAAATCTACGACAGGTTGGGTATTTACACTAGCCGGAGGGGCAATTTCTTGGAAGAGCAAGAAACAAACGTGTATTACCCATTTGACCATGGAGTCAGAGTTTGTGGCTCTAGCTTCTGCAGGACAAGAAGCTGAGTGGTTGAGGGATCTTCTATTAGAAGTTCCGCTGGCTAAAGAGAATGTATCAAAAGTGTCAATACATTGCGATAGTCAAGCTACTCTAGCAAGAGCCTACAACGAAGTGTATAATGGGAAGTCTAGACATATAAGTCTAAGACATACTTACGTAAGAAAATTGATCAAAGATGGAATTATTTCTCTTACGTATGTGCGTACCAGCTATAACTTAGCTGATCCCTTTACTAAACCACTAGCTAGGGATTTAGTAAAGTCTACCTCGAGAGGTATGGGATTGAAACTCCTTGAGTAAGAGTTCCAACAACAGTGGCAACCCAATCTAATGTTAAGAAAACCTTAACCTTAGATTCAATGGGTAACAACAAACTGTTGATTTGGATGTATACGACATGATTATGTCGAATGTTGCAATTTGAAGGTTGAGTTTATAAAACTCTTAATGAAGTTCAGTAATGTTGACATGTATCTGTAAAGCAACAGAGATACTGAAAGAACTTCACCTATGTGAATTTAGAGATGGTGCCGTCTCAGTAAGATCTGGAGTTTATCTTATAAAAATTCACGAGACAGGATCAGCACATGGCCATTAATAGTGCTAAGCGAGAGATGTAGGCGAAGAACTACAAAAGAATGTGTGTAAAGTAACACCGATTTTATCACAAGGAATAACTGGTTCAAAGTCCAGCTACCAGAAATTTCGATAAAATCTTGTGTTGCATCTACTAAGGTTAGGTTCAAATCGAAAGATACCTAACTGTATTAACATTCTTTAAGTGATGTATTCTGGAATTCCTTTCCATCATTTATGGAACAAGTGGGGGATTGTTGGAATTAATTAATTCCCTTTG
The DNA here is from genome assembly GCA_029216955.1 of Iris pallida. NCBI lineage: Eukaryota > Viridiplantae > Streptophyta > Magnoliopsida > Asparagales > Iridaceae > Iris > Iris pallida. The sequence continues at coordinate 968,298 of JANAVB010008799.1, forward strand.
TTGTTCTTAAAAGATGAAAAGGAAAGAAAAGGGACTTTAGTCCCACATCGAAAAAGAGAAAGGTTTTGGGAGTGCTTAAATAGGAATGTGCACTCATGTGGAGTGTGCAACAACCAAAGGGTTGCTAGTGGGTGACCAATGGTTGTTGTTTTAACCTCTTCATCTCCGGCTCCGGCTCGGGCTCGGGATCGGGATCGGGCGCAGAGGCGATAGTGGCATATTGTAGACGCACTTGTGCACTTAGGCATCGGACGAGCGGCGTAGGCTCGGGCCTCGGGCTCCTCGCTGTTTGCCATTAAAATTGTTTGATTGAAAATTTTAACACAAACCGAACAGTGTTACAATATAGGACTTAGATGTAGTCCTAGGAGTACACTTTTGTTTAAGCTGGGTCCTTAGTGCCAATGGAGCGAGTGGTAATGCGTTGACTCCGTTGACGGGCTGACGACGGTTATCGGTTCTCTGAAGGTGTAGATTGCTCTGGGTGCTGGAGCTTGCCGAGAGGAGGAAGACGTTGAGTGTCTGTATCTGCCTCTCTGGTGATTCTCTGTATGTTTGCTGTGGATTCTATGCGTGGGTGAGAAGGAAATGATCCCTCTATTTATAGTTTTGCAGGCTGGCTGCTCATGCGCGCATGTAGGATGCGCTGGTGTGTGGGGACGCCACGTGGGGATTGCTGATGGAGGCGCGTAGGATACGCCCTAATCGAGGGGTAGAATTTTTCATACTGCTGTTTGTGAGCCGGCATGTAGCAGAGGAGAAGATCTTTCTGTTGCTGAAATCTTGGATGAGTTGAGTCAAAGGACACGTGTCATCGACCCATGGCTCGGAGATCTCGGATTTGGCGGGGGGAAGTGATCTGGTGAGCTGCGCCTTGGATTGGACGCAAGAGGTGGCTGCGGCTCGTAACCTTTAGGAGTTACAAACCGTTCGGGGCGCATGGCTTTTGAGGCACATGCAGGCGACTTTCCTTCTGTCTTTTGGGATCAGAGAGCAGTCTGAGGTGCATGGCTTTTGAGGCGCATGCAGATTTGGGCGCATGGCTGCAGAGGCACATGCAGGTGGTTGAGTGGCCACGTGACAGTAGCCGTCGGGATGAAGTCATGATGACGCTGACATTGCCGACGCTTCGTTTTCTGAAAAAGCTGTCAACTGTTCAGACTTTGGGAGGTGTGCTGCCAACTCTGTCAGTTCAGCATTTAATGTTTCTGACATTCGATGGACAGCTGAGTGGCGCGTCGATTGGCGTTCTACTCGGTATGGAGATGTGTGGGGGCACATCCTCTGTGATGCGCCTGGTACTGAAGGGCGCGTCTATGTGATGCGCCTGATGCCGAAGGGCACGTCCGTGTGATGCGCTGTCTGACTGGCGCATCCGACATGTCTTTTAATGATGCGGCTGTTTCGCTCCTCGAGTGCTTTAAATAGCCGTTTGGCTGAATTCGAGGCGTCTGGTTCCTCCATTTAATGCAAATTCATTGCACGGAATTCGGAGAGCCATCCACTTGGTGCGTGGATTTGATCTGCCCGGCCTATAAATAGAGGCATGAAGAGAAGGTTTGCTTCTCGTTCCCTCACATACTTCCGACATGAACTTGGGTATTCGGGTGCATTCTGTTGACGAAGTATTCCCGAGGGTGAAGATGAGACGCCATGTCGTCATTGATGCACTTGAAGGTGACTGTTACATCCAAAAGACGGAGTCGAGGGCTTCTGAGGCAGGCGGAAGGTGCCTGTTGCATCTAAAGATAGGGATGCTTGGGCCTCGTCTCCGTTGTTCCGGAAGAGCCGTAGATCGGAATGGCGGTGCTAGGCTCTTTCTTCCTTCAAAGTGGGTGTCGCCCACTCTGGTTGTATTGAAAGCTGCTCCTTTAGTCGTATTTCGATTGCGGTCTTCCTTGGTCTTTGGAGGCTCTTTCTCTGGATGGGGGGTTAATTGCTACCCTCGTCCTGCTCGGCCAGGTGAGCCTGGCCGGAAGGATGGCACATAACTGGACTGCTGAAGAGATGGTGGGATGCGCATGTTTGGAGGCGCATGGTATCTGCTGTGCCTAACTGGCGGCGCATGGTGACTGCTGCGCCTATCTGGAGGCGCATGGTGGCCGCTGGCTGTAGACTTAGGATCTTTTCTTTGTAGAAATTCTCCTTTGCACAACCTTTTCTAGACATGTAATAGACTTTTGTATATAAATAAAAAGTCCTTTTTTAAATGTCTATACTTATTGACTTTGCTGTGAAGTGTTCTATCCGAGTTCTGGTGCCTGTAGTGTCTGGCGCATGGGCTTTCTTGGTTGTGAAATTTCATGCTTCTACAAGACCCCCTTCAAAGTTTTCAAAACTTTTGAAATACTTTGAACAAGAAGCATGGAGGTCAGGGCACATGACTGTTTGGGGCGCATGCCTGTTTGGGCGTATGCTCCTCTCAGTTAATGCCTATGATGATGCCTTGGTAACCGAAAAGATTAATGATGATCTTTTGGTTTTATTTGCTGTTATCTCTTCACAGAACCCGAGGCGACGGCTGAGATCACTCGTCATCGGTTCACGCGTGCGACCACGCCCTATAAATAGGCGAGAGATAGAGAGAGAGAGTTCTTCTGCTCTGTGCCTTTGCCTTCTTTAGAGTTCTTCTTCAAAACCCTAACTTCTTCCTCTTTGAGAGAATGGCTCCCAAGACTCCTCGCGGCGGTGCTGGCAAGGGAAAGGAGAATGGAAAGGAGCCTATGAAGGTTGTGGCGGCTGACGTTCCCCGTCGGCCTGTCGAAGTTCGGCCGGAGGTGGTTGGTAAGTCTCATTTCTCGTACACCAACGCACATAGACCTTGAGTCTTTGATGATGTGCCGCGGTCTTTGTCCGCCGACGCACATAGGTTTAAACCCTGATGATGCGCCGAGGCTCTACTGCTGACGCACATGGGTTTAAACCCTGATGATGCGCCGAAGTACTGCTAACGCGCATGGGTTCAAACCCTGATGATGCGCCGAAGTACTGCTAACGCGCATGGGTTCAAACCCTGATGATGCGCCGAAGCTCCCTTTTTTTCCAGACATATTGTGTGCTCTCTTGTTGCTTCTAACATTTTCGAATCTTTGCTAGTGTCAATGGCAATCCCGTCTTTGAATGAAGTGTTCTTGGAGGCTGCCTTCAATCAGATGGGAGTAGATTATGACGAGGAAGTGATAAACCCTGCTCAAGATGCTCTTATGCTGGATCAGCCTCCCGAGAGAATGACTCAAATCCGAAAACAACAGTATGGGTTCCTCAAACGGATGATGGAGCGTGGAGTTTTAAAATCTTCCACATCTGATAAAGTGACCTTCTTGAAACCTGAGTTCCTATTCGGAGACCGCCTCACTTCTACTGAAGCGACGGTGTTGAAGGTCAAGGAGGACTGGTTCTTTGTAGCAAATGGGGTGCATATGACTGTTAAGCAACTTGAACGTCAATGGCCCTTGACGTCCTTCTGTCGCCTTGCTTCCAAGAGGAGGATGTCTTGGGATCTTACCCCCTCGCAGGGGGGAGCGGTGACTGGCGTCATCCAAATTGATTCTACCTCCGACCAAAGGGATACTTTGACCGTCGTACGGTCTGGGTCTTCTTTCACCTGGCGGACTTTACGTCCTGGGAGCCTCTACAGTGATGTACCCATTGATACGTTTGCTTATAGTGCTTCGACTTTTACACATCGTATGTTTTTGATGGAACGCTTATACCAGAAAGAAGATTTTCGGGTAGAGGGTTGGTGCCATTATGTTTCCAAATGGGATAGACTGACACTCTGGATCTTGTCGCATTTTCGGACTGAGCTCCGAGAGATTGGGTTGACTGCCGCGATCCGTGCTACCCAGGCGGGTGTTGACATCAATAGGCATATGTTCCTCGTACTCCTGGAGATGTTTGATATCCATACCGGGACCTTTTTTTACTCCGGTGGGGGAGTTAGGGCTCGCTCTTCATGAGATGTATGAGGTGTCAAAACTCCCTTGGGGGTCGGAACCCTATGAAGAGTATTTTCCGACCAACAAAGAGCTTCAGGTCCTGGGAGACAGGGCTGAGGAGATGACGGCCGTTTTCAAGGAAGTGGCGAGTCATCATTACTATATGCAGAGAAGGGATAAAAGCGGGACGTAGCCCCATGTGACTGCTTGGAGGGATTACGTCTTTAGACAAGACAAAGAGGACCCTTCGCAGTTTTCTACTCCGCCGGCGCTCTCTCGTAGCGAAGTGCTATCCGAAATGAGCAGGTTAGGTGAGAAGAATCCCCGAGGGAATGAAGACCAGCAGTCAGATGAATGCTCCTACAGCTGCTTCTAGCATCTTGCTTATCGAATGTCATCCAAGGCGGTGTTGACGGCCTACCTGATGATATGGCTCCGGGATTGCGTGCTCGCAGGCGGATCCGGCGCCGTAGAGAGGGTGACCCGGAACTTAATCCTACCAGCCGTAAAGTTGGTCTTCGGCCGGCGTTTGGCTCTTCTCCCCGCAATGGTATGTAACCTACAGCGAGGTTTACGAGAGTTTGCTGGAAATGTAATTCATGACAGAGGCAGAAACAATAACTTCCCGCGTGCCGAACTGCTGTTTCACTATTTGATGTGATGGTTAATTTTGCATCACCCCAATGTGATGAGCTCAGGCTCAGAAGAAGACTATAGGGCTGGAGATGCATTCCTTCGTCGTTTTTATCGGAGGAGCTGGTCGCACACTGGTGTCCCTGTCTGTAGAAAGGTTTTATCCCGTCTTCAAGGTTGGGAGATCACCAAAGTTGGTCCAATCTACTTGGATTTTGAGGCCAACGAAGATTTAAAGGATTCGGGCGAAGGTACCACCACTCTGCCTCAATCGAGATTCTGCTGGTTGCAAAGTATTCGGCCGTCCCATCTGGTGTACCAGAACAGGAATCAGTGCTACCTGGAACCGTATCTGCCGAGCCGCTTTGCACGACAATTTGGTTATGCGCAGCTGATGTTGGATAACCCCAGTATTACTCTGGGATATGTTGGAAGTTTGTTGGATGGTGCACGAACTTGGCATTACTATAATGCCGGATGTACCGGGGCTCGTTTTACGTTGCCCGTCCCAGATCCGCGGCCGCCCATTCTTTACTCGGCCGCCAAATTTTACTGTGTTATGGCTGCCGCGCCCTCCAGATATGATAGGGAGACCAGTCTTATCGCAGGCACCCAGTTAGCAGCGATCGGGGATATGCCAGTGAAAGCCCGATCGCATCGTCCGCCAGGGGTGGGTCATCGGGGTGCCCCTTCCGCATCTCAGGCAGAACCCTCGGTCGATCGATCAAAACGATGTACAGATACAGGGGCTGAATCTCCTGCGCCGAAGAAGCAGAAGAAGGCGTCGCCACCGACGGTGTCATCAGACTCAGCGTCCGCAGAGGTAAGGATGCCCTACATAGTCCGGTTTAGGTTCCGTATTTTATGTAACCGATGCCTTCTTTTGTAGGAACCGCTAAAAAAAAGCCTCGTACTCCAAGATCGGTTGGGAGTAGGCAAAAAGAGATGGCGGGCTCGTCTGGAGTGCGTATCCCGCCACTATGATGTCTCCCATGGAGGAGAATCCGGAGGATGCTGTCGTCGTGGAGATTCCGGTATCCCCGGATTATGTTAGGAGAGAAGCTGAGGGTGCAGCAGCTTCTGAGATGATGAAGGTCACAACGGAGGCTTTGAACGCCGAGGGGAGCACGCGGCTTCCTGGCGGCGAGGTGGAATGGAGTTCGTCGTCTTCGGATGACGTTGCTCCAGAGCTGCAAGAGTCTGTTGCGGAGGCAACAGATATGGTTGGGACAGAGGAGAAGGTTGATTCCCCTCCTTGTCATGATGAGGGGAGGTCGGCTATATCATTGTCGAGTCCTACCCCAGCTTCAACCGTGGAAGTTGAGGTGGCTACCGATCAGGAGGTAGCGACAGATACTGTCCCTGTAGAGGGACTTGAGAAGGATGAGGCCCTTCTGCCGGTCCTGTCTTCCGGGGCGGGCCAGGAGATGAGTGTTGATCTCCCCGTTCTGCCGGGGGAGGTACTGGTCGCTGATAGGACGTTGGGGGTAGAAGAGGTGGCCGTTGACGTCGGTGGTTCTTCCGGGCTTGAGAAGGGCGAGGGTGTGGAACCCTCTGTTACTCCTTCTACTTGGGGTACTATCTCGACGCCTGTGCCGGCTTCCTCTGTTCCTTCGGCTCCTCGGGCTAGCAGTCTGGCCCCTGTCGATGAAGAGCCTATTGATGCCGAGGTTCAAGCCTCGCAGGTTGAGGTTGGCGGATCTTCTTTCGGTCCGCTAACTGTAGTAGCTCCTCCAACTCCTGCTATGACGCCGCAGGTACTGGCGGACGCAGATGAATATGTGAAATTCTTCGTCGAGGGGGTGTACAAAATGCTGCAGAGGGGTGTATCTGCGGTGATGGATGCCAACGGGAGCTTTGCGACAGCAAGAACTCTGGCAATGCCCTGTATCGAGCTAATCCGCGTTCACCAAGGCCACGACCATATGGCCGAAATTCTGGAGGCTTCGGTGATCGAGCTGGACGAGCAGCTTGCGGAACTTCAGCGCATCCAGCGAAATGACCTCTCCGTCCTGATAGATACGGAGAAGGGGAAGTTGATTGCCGAGATCGAGTCTTCCTACCAGGCCACTGTGGGCATTTGGGAGCGCGAGGTGGCTGAGACTGAGGCTGCGGTAGAGCAGTTGTCCCAGTCCATGAAGAAGACGATGGAAACGCGAGCTGCGTTGGATGCTAACATCGCAGAGATCAACACCCAGATGCGCCGCCTTGAGGACCAACGGTTTCGACTCCAGTTAGATGCCGAACGTGTCCTGGCTGAACACATAGCATTCAAGAAGGAGGAAGCAACTTTTACTCAGCGAACTTTTGCCTTGGCTCAGCAGCGACAACAGCTTGATGAGAAGCATGAGAGCGAAACTTCCGCTGAGGCTGTTGAATTAATGCGTCAAGAAGCTGAGCGTCGAGTCCTGGCGACTGTGGAGACCCGTACAGCCGACTTAAGACGTCGGGTCTGAGAGCTCTCAGTCCACCCTGGAGAGGTTCGGGGACTGTAGTTTCTTCTCTTTTTATGTTCTTTTGCAACCCTTGCTGGGGGATAGTGTAGTTCTGTACTCTCTCTCTTTTTTTAGAAAATAAAAAAGTACACAACCTTTTTTTTGTGATGTGTTCATTTTTGTTATTATGAACTTGATGATTTGTGTGGACCTATTATCTTTTGCGTACCTTGATTTTTAGGTATAGATAATAAGTTTAAAGGAACCAACATGTTTGCTCAGAGGTAATGTGGACGTGACAATCATTGAGGTTCAAGTGATAGAATCCTCCTACTCAGAGGTATTATGGACGTGGTAGGAATGATCCAGGGGAATACGCTGAACAACTCAGAGGTGATATGGACGTAGAAGTTCTGCGATCAATGTACGACAACGCAAGGGTTGTTTGTACGAGATGTTTACTCAGAGGTAATGTGGACGTGGTAAACATGAAGGATAGCGTAGGCTTACGAAGTGTAAGATTCTGCTTTGTAGGGTGTAGAGGGACAACTCAGAGGTGATGTGGACGTGGTTGTCTTTCTACTGGCGGGTGCTACGGAACAGCTGGGTTCCAGAAGCGTATGGTTTTGTTGGAAGGGAATTGTCTGTGAATCCTGATGATTGGGTCCATAGATCCCCTTGTGGAAGCACATATCTGGAAGATGTCAAGAGTAGTACTTCTTTAGGAACTTGCCGTTGATGGGCATCATGAACAAGTCTCTATTGGGTTTGGCGAGGCGGTAAGCACCGTTTGAGTATACCGTCTCAATGATGAAAGGTCCTTCCCACTTGGGCTCGAACTTTTCTGGTGTCTTATGAGTTAACACCATCGGCCTCCTGACTGCCAGAACCAGGTCGCCAACTTGAAAAGTTCTCTGTTTGACCTTCTTGTTGAAAGCCTGTGATATACGGGCTTGGTAGAGTTCGATGCGTTCTTGAGCCAGGAGACGCTTCTCATCGTGTGCCTCCAGTTCCCGCAAACGACGACGTTGATTGTCCTCTTCTGTGAGTTTGTTTGTTATTGCTACGCGAAGTGAGGGTATCTGGATCTCGAGAGGCAGTACCGCTTCGCTCCCGTTGTCACGCCCCGCTTCCGTAGGAGCGATCGTCCTCGCTAAGGCGTGATGCCGCACGAGCCTAGGTTGCGCCCGTGCAAGGCCAAGTCCAGAAACGGCCGATTTGAGCTAGGCCACAGAGTCGCACAGAGTGTCCCCATTGCAGCGGAAAGTAAATAAACACAAGTAGAAGCAAATTCGATTTCTTTATTGATATTCACGAAGGTTACAAGCGGCGCTAGACCGATATTACAAATCGCTCAAGCTCTCTCTTTGAAACATAAAAGGCGTGCCAAGTGGCTTACAAGATGGAATTATACATGGCGATGTTCCGATACATTATGTCCTGTATAGGTGCTTCAGCTTCTTGCAACGCTCCAAGGCTCAAGAGATAGCTCCGCGCCTTAGCACGTACGAGGAAAGCTCCGCACCCGCCGACGTCTCCTGCTTCCTGCAAGCAGACTGTGGGGTTATCAGTACATTGTTATGCACTGGTGGGGAGGCTAGCTCGCCCACAATGCTATCATTACCAAACACATTGCATTTACTTTTGTGCACCGACTATCGTTCATTGTCTTTCTAATCTTGCCTTAGGATCAGTTTCATGGCATATATCGTAACCCATATCGTGTTGCCTAATTCAAGTGTCTGTATTAAAATACATGCACGACTTACCCATACTTACCATCCGGCCTTCCCTGTCCAAGTAAACCAAGTTAGTCAACAATTAACATGAAGTAACTTAACGTGATTTATGTAAACATTCAATATTACGGGCGTGTCTATGTCTCGGGTTCTAGCACGTCGTGGGCATGTTCTAGTGTTACGTTTCGAGCATGTTCAGGAGGCACATTTCAAGCATGTTCGGGGTGGTATATTTTAAGCATGTTCAGGCATGTTACATTTCGAGCACGTTCATGTTCAGGATGTTACTTTGTAAGCATGTTCAGGAGACACTTGTTCATTTAACTTAGACTAGTTTGATTTCAATGCAAGAACTTGCACGTGGATTGTCACCAGCATAGTCCACTTAATCTACATGCACGGGTCGCTGGCTTTACAAGCCATTTAGGACATTCCCCTGTGGTATTTCTCAACTTAGCGTAGGGTGATGGCTGGTACACCCCGTTAAGTCTCTTGAATATACCATGCACTTACGTCTCTTGGTGCCCAAGCCCGCACCCAAGCAGCCCGTAAGCTCCGTATTGATTCTGCCTAGGCCGGCCACGGTTTACCCTCCCAACGCCCGTGCCGCAGAATCCTTCCACTCGACGGCCACGGTTTACCCCCCCATCGCCCGTGCCGTTTGTCCACGACCATTTCGTATTAACTTGTCTTTTACTTAGCGGCTATTTCCGAGCCGTAGGCTAACCCTTAGCCATAATGCGTTAACGACCAGGTTGGCGTCCGTACAGCGCGGGTAGCGAGCCCCGTTGCACGTGCCCGTCATACCTGTCGCTAGCGTCTTCCATGTCTTATCTTTCATGTATTCTTTCTTTCATTTTATTCTTTCACTTGTTCGTATGTTCATAGAGTCATTCATGTGTTTGCTTATTCATTCTTTGATTCATTCATTCATGCATTATGCAACTCTCAGTGTGGGAGTCGCCTTGGCGACCCATCGGTCCCATAGCCTTCCAATGTTGCTAAACTCTACTCGGAGCGACTATGTTGATAGCCTTCCCGTTTTATTGTTGCAAACCATTCATTGTTTGAACGTATAAGGGACATGAACGTGGGCTTGTGCCTTAGCACGAGCGTAGAGCGCGGTACGAGCGTTTCTATAATTGTCGAGTTCTTTTCCATGTTCTAAACAAGCATGCAAGATGGGATTATTCCCTTAGCTAGGTGCGTTGAGTCATTTATTAGCATGCAAGATGTTATCGCCTAGCGATTCTCGTGAATGTGTCCGCATTGTTATGTGTCTAGGCTAAGCACAGACGGGTTCATCGGAGCCACCCACCTTAGCGATGTTCGCATCGGCCAAGCGATACTCCGAGCGTGCCTTTGATAGTCTAAGTCTGGATTTATCTTTTGACGGGCCAATGTAAGTCTTCCATCGATTCGCATCGATACTTTATCGGGTCGAAGTAACTCTTCGGGTCGACGGCTCGTTTGAGTCATTGTACTTGCCGTTTGGATCGGCGTTCCACTAGGGCGGAGCGGGTCGTTACACCCGTAGACCAGGGAGAATGGTGTGTTGCCTGTTGGGGTCCGTACCGTTGTGCGGTAGGCCCAAAGGCATTCGCCAAGCTTTTCGTCCCAGTCGCGTTTGTTGGATGACACGACCTTTTTGAGCAGCCTAACGATAGTTTTGTTGAACGCCTCTGCTAACCCGTTTGCAGCCGGATTGTAGGCGGTGGATGCCACATTTTGAATGCGATTCTTGTCACAGAACCTGCTAAAAATATGGCTGATAAACTGAGGACCATTGTCATGAATGATCCGTCGGGGTACTCCGAAACGGTAAATGACATGGTATTTGATAAAGCTGACCACCCTGGAGCTCTTTACTTCCGCCAATGGGACTGTTTCTGCCCATTTGGAGAAGTAATCGGTAATGGCCAGGATGAAGCGGTGTCCTCTTGATGAAGGAGGGGTGATTGGTCCCACAATGTCCATGCCCTAGGCTTCAAAGGGCCAGGAGGCGACTGTAGGATGTAGTGGTTCAGACGGTGTATGTATGAAGTCTGCATGAAGTTGGCATGCGTGACACTTCTTAGCATACTCAACAGCGTCGGCGGCCATGGTTGGCCAGTAGTAGCCCATACGTCGCAGTCGATCCTGCAACTTAGGACCGGGTTGATGAGCTCCGTAAGTTCCGTCATGAGCTTCTCGAAGAGCTTCGGCTGCTTCTTCGTTGGACAGGCATCGAAGAAGGAGCCCATCGAAGGAGCGTCGGTACAGCGTTTTGGTAGCTGTATCGTAGTAGAATCGAAGAGAGTGTCTCCTGACTGAGACGGCTTCCTTCGGGTCCTCTGGAAGGATTCCGTAGACAGCGAAGTCGATGAACGGGAACCTCCAGTCTCGGACATTAACACCAGTGTTCGTCGGCATGGCGTGAGCCACTCGCAAGCATAGGTTGTTTCTAGGATAAACCAAGTCTCGGCCAGTTACCGTGACATAGTGTTGAGTCCCAAGGGGCGCTGCCAATGAGGCTGCGAGGCCAGCCAGAGCGTCAGCCTCCAAGTTTTGTAGACGAGGTACGTGTTCGATGAAGAATCCGGTGAAGGTTGGAATGATGTTCAATACAACTTTATGGTAAGGGATCAGATCTTCATGGCGAACCTCGTATTGCCCCCGAATCTGGTTCACGACGAGTTTGGAGTCACCGTAGGCTTCCAGATGGTCCACCCCCAGTTGTTGTGCGAGCTGGAGTCCCATGATGAGTGCGTTGTACTCGGCAACATTGTTGGAGCACGGCTTCGAAAGGGAGTAAGCACGCTGGATGACCAACTGATCGGGGGAGACTAAGACTACCCCCACTCCTGCGATGATTTGGCCTTTGGGGCCTGTTCTTGAAGCGCCATCGAAAAACATCCGCCAAACGGAGCTTCCTTCGGTGAGGTTGGATTCTTGGACCTCATCCGGGATGTCTTCATAGAGTTTTGAGGATTCTGGGATGGGGTGTGCAGCTAAAAAGTCAGCCAGAGCTTGACCTTTAACAACTTTTTGAGGGACAAACACCATATTATACGGTGTTAGCAAGATCGCCCATGTGGCTAGCCGGGAGTTCAATGATCCTGGCTTCGTCATGAGGACTCTGAGCAGATTGACTCAGAAAATGGCATGAATTGTCTGGCCCGAGACATAATGATGAGTCTTCTGGATGGCAAACACCAAAGCCAAGCACTCCTTTTCAACGGGGTTGTACCGGTGTTCGGCCCCGATGAGCGTTCGACTGAGGTAGTAGATTGCTTGCTCATAGCCTGTATCGCTGTTTTGAGCCAGCAGAGCGCCAAGGGAATGATCCATGGCACGGACGTAGAGGAGAAATGGTTTGCCGGCGACAGGTGCCACCAGGACTGGTGGGCTCGTCAAGTAGGCTTTGATGTCGTCGAAAGCCTTTTGGCACTCCTCTGTCCAGACATAAGAGACTCCCTTCTTCATGAGCTGAGTAAAGGGTTGACATTTACCGGAGAGGTTTGCTATGAACCTCCGGATGTATGCCAGACGTCCCTGCAAGCCCCGAAGTTCTCGAAGATTCTTCGGAGGGTCCATGTTGAGGATGGCTTTGGTTTTCTCGGGATCAACATGAATGCCTTTCGCCGTGATGACAAAGCCCAAGAATTTGCCGCTAGAAACCCCCAGGAAGGATTTAGCGGGGTTCATTTTGAGTTGATGTGCCCGTATGAGATCGAAGACTGTCTTCAGATCCTGTAGGTGATCTCCTTTGAGGCGGCTCTTGACTGCGATGTCGTCAACATAGCATTCGACTGTCTTGCGAAGGTGTTGACGGAAGATGGTGCTCATAGCTCGTTGGTATATTACACCGGCGTTCTTCAAGCCGAAAGGCATCACTGTGTAGCAGAAAACACCCTTCGGAGTCCTGAATGACGTGTGTTTTGTGTCATCGGGGAACATCTTGATTTGATTGTAGCCTGAATACCCGTCCATGAAGGACATGCGTTCAAAGCCACATGTGTTGTCGATCATCACATCGGTGATTGGAAGCGGGAATTCGTCCATCGGGCAAGCAGAGTTGAGGTCCCTGAAGTCGATACAGACTCGTATCTTCCCATTCTTCTTGGTGACAGGTACGACGTTGGCTACCCAATCTGGGTGCTGTTCCTCACGGATGAAGCCGCTGGTCAAGAGTTTGTCCACCTCCTGATCGATGGCATTCATGATGTCCGGACGAAAACGTCGCTGTTGTTGTTTGATAGGTTTGGCATCAGGTAAGATGTTCAACCTATGCATTGCGATCTGTGGATCGAGTCCCGGCATGTCTTCGTAGCTCCAGGCAAAGACGTCGATATACTCTTTACCCAGCTGGATTAGAGACTCTCGGTCTTCTCCTTTTAGGCTTTTGCTGATGAAGATGGGTTTGGAAGAAGATCCGTCCCCAAGGTCGATCTGCTCGACTTCGTCTTCGGTGGGAGGTTCACGTAACTCAAAACGAGACTCCCATTGTTCTCCTAGGCGTTGAGCCCAGGGTTCTTCTTCGAAGGGTTCCGGCGCTTGGTCTTCGCCTTCACCTTTTTGAGGTTGTGCTGACGTCATGTTAGCTGACAGTACTTTCCTGAAGACTGATCCGATACTGGTATCGGAATCCCAAGTCGATGCTTCGGACGAGTGGGAATGTTCTACGTCTTCTGCGTCTGAACTCTCTGGAGTTGCTGGCGGCGTGACATAGCCTACCCCCCGTCGAGTCCGATTGTAGTAGTCCTGCGGCTTTCCCTTAGGTGTCAGAAGCCGAAGAGGGAGACGTCGACCCTTGCCGTAGTTTAGGCCTTTGTTGCTTTTTAGGTCGTAGCCCATCTTTTGGATGATGTGCTTTGCCGTATCCGTGTACCGATAGACTTGTACTCTGCCGGTATCAGGTTCTGGCTCGAGTGGCGAGAGGTCTTGATGACGCTCGACTTTGCCCAAAATGATGGATCCTTCGTCTCGGCTTCGTGGAGGGGCTATGAAACAGACTCCTTGAGACGGGACTACTCGATTCACATGGACGGTCGTTATTTGTGTTTGCAACGACCGTAGAGCGTCATCTAATGTATACATGGCATTCCAATGTGGAAGACAAGAATAATTAAAAGACACTCTATTATTGATGAAGTACGAGATCTTATCCCGTGGGATTACATTGTCTAAGGAGGGTACATCTACATCAGCAGAGATATATTCGCCAAGCTTCTCATCTGTAAGCATTGGGGTCGGATCAAGAGAATCCACCACAGCTTTGACTTTGGGGTCTGAGAGGGTTATGTGAGCCCTCTCTAGCATCTTGGATGACTGCGGGGGCTTGCCCTTAAGACGCACCTTCAGAGGTGCCTCAACTGCGCCTCCTGTGAGTGGTGCCTTCCCCTGTAATTTTGCCACCAGGGGAGCCGATGTTTGAGGCGGCTTTCCCTTGAGACGTATCTTCAGGGGAGCCTCAGGAGTCGGTGCTTTCCCTGATAGTTTTGATGCTCATTGGAGGCACCTTCTGGGGTAGTTTGCCCTTCAGTCGGATCTTCAAAGGGGCGTTTGGAGTCATCTCAGGCTCCGTGTCCGACTCAGTTGCCGTCTCTACCTCATCATCAGCATCGTTGGCTTCCTCCTCGTCAAGTGGCTTGTACAAGTCAGAATCGGTGAAGTAGGCTTCAATCCCTTTGAAAGGATCGATGTCTGCGAACTCCGTCCGGATGACGCCGTTGGTGGATACATATTTCATGCATTGGTGGAGCGTGGAAGGCACCACCATGTACTCATGTAGCCATGGTCGGCCGAGCAGGATGTTGTAGTTGACCTCGACATCCACCACATAACAAGTCACCTCAATTTTGAGGTTGCCGATGTGACACTTCAGTCGGATCTTGCCCAGTGGCTCGCTTTTGCTAGCGTTGAAGTCACTGATGGTTGTGTTGGAGGGCGCCAGCCGGTACATTGGGATCCCCAGTTTTGATAGCAGCGCCTTCGGGATGATGCTGAGGGAAGACCCCGGATCGATCTGAATCCGGCTCACCTTGACTGAACCGATGTACCCTGTGTAATACAGCGGTCGATTATATCGGTGATGCTTGAGCAGCATGTCTTGTTGGGTGAAAGTTATGTTTGGGATAACTTCATCCGCACAATGACAGTGCGCACAAGTAGTTGGGAGGTTTTCAGGCTGCTTGACCTGACTGAGAAAGGATTCAGCGTCCTTCAGAGCTTCGCAGAGAGCTTCTCGGGAGTCTTTGGAAAGACGCAGGAGCTCGAACAAAGACAGGCGTGCAGGAGTACTGGCCAGTTGTGCCAGTATGTCAAAGTTGTGGGGCTTGGCTAGCCCCGAAGCATTCTCCTTCCGTAGAGGTCTGTCGAAATGGGCCTCCACCTGCTTCTACTTATTGGCTGCTGAGGGTTTACACGGGCCCTCCTCAGGGATGGTGCCAGGAGGCACCACCTCGGCGGCAGCTTCGTCGGGCTGGGCGTTCTGTTGTGCACGCGTCTGCACTGGAAGTGCCTCTTCCGTTGAAGAAGAGACCATGCGGCAAGACTTGATCTTCATGCCTTTTGATTTGGAGGTAGAGCGTACCTCCGGTTGAGTCACCTTGGAGACGAGGTCGGGGTGAACCCAGAGGACCTCTCCTCGAGATGTGGTGAGTGGGATGAGTCCACTCGCATTGTCACGGGTAGGTGGCAAGTTCACCACCTCCATTGTCGCCTTAGGGATGGGGACGACGCCATCTTGTGTGGTAGTCGGCGGCAAGGTGCCGAACTGAAGTGACACCACATTGGCTGACACCGTCTTCTCTTCATAGTCGACGGAGATTACATCCGCATTGATCATGCGCTGGATGTAATTCTTGAGGACGTAGCAGTCCTTGGTCGGGTGTCCGACAAACCGATGGTAGTGACAGTACCTCGGGTTGTCCACTTTCCCGACTTCATCGGATCGCTTTGGGTCCGGAAGCTTGATCTTGTCACCCTGCTTCAGTATTTCAAAGAGTTGCAGGGTGTCTTCGTCATTGAATGAATACACCTCCTTGGGTCTCAGTGCCAGTGGAGGCATCTGAGTAGGCGCAGATGCGCCTTTCGAGACATTAACAATCAATGCCTGTTTCCCCTTTGCTTCTCGTTCGGAGTTGTTGGCTGCAGACCTTTTCCCCTTATCATCAAAGGCGGGGAAGCTGACACCCAGAAGACGTGCATTGGCCGCCTTCTTTTCTGCGGCTTCAGCTTCGATGATCAGGGAGCTCCAGTCGGGAGGGGGAGTAGAGTTGAGCCAGAGCTCCACTGCAGGCAGCATGTTCATGCTGCAAGAGGAGAGGAGCGCATGTTCTGGCATGCCTGGAGGTAGCCTGAAGCAGGCCTGTCGAAAGCGTTCGATGAACACCCGAACCGTTTCTTTCTCCTTCTGGCGTATCTCTATGAGAGATGCCATCGTCATGTCCTTCCCGCCGTCGTAGAAGCGATCGAGGAAGAGGCGCATCAAGTCATCGAAGGACGATATAGAATTGTCGGGGAGGCTGCAGTACCAGTCATACGCTACCCCTTTTAGGGCCCCAACAAAGATGCTGGTGAGGAGCGCGTCCTCCTTTGGAAGATGCCCCGTCTGTGACTGGAAATATGTCAGGTACCGACGCGGAGAGTCGTTCCCGTCGTACGGCGTGAGTGTTTGTGGTTTATACTTTGGGGGATAAACCACCTTGTTCCACTCGAGGGGATAAGGCTGGGGAATGCCCATCTTCTGGCGCTCCTCTTACCTGTTTTTGGACTCGAAGCGCTCCCGCAAGTCCTTGATCATTTCGACCACATCCTCCGTGGAGCTAGGAGTCGGGGAAGGTGGTACCATCTAGAGTGGAGCGTTTAAGGGCTCCGACGTCCGGGGTGCTTCTGTGTCTGAGGGTGCCCGTTGAAGGGGTACACTCGACTCCCCATTGGCTCCTGGGTCGGGACCGGTTGATGGTGTCCTGGTCAAGGCCGACCGTATATCAAACACTGCTTGAGTCAGTGCTTGCATAGAGGCAGAGAGGGTTTTGAGTCCTCCCTCTAATGAGTCTATGTGCTGGACAATGTCCTGCGGCGGCGCATCAGACTCGGAATCACCCCCAGTCATGTATACTGTCATGACACGGCCGGGAGTGGATGGATTGGTTGAGGCTTCGCTCTCGGCCTCACTTTCATGTGGGGGAGTCACCTCTCCTGGTGTTCCACCTTGGCCACCCCCAGCCACATTCTGGAGGTCATTCTCGACGGGCGCATCTGCAAGGGCCTGATTGCCCTCAGCTCCGTCTTGAAGGGCCTCTTCGCCTCTACCCCCAGCCGTGTCCTGGGGGACATCCTCGTTTTGAGGGGCTTCTGGGAGGCTGACTTCGCCTCGAGGATGAAGATCCGTCGCAGCTGTGCTTTGGACATCTTCGTCTTCGAAAGGAGGCTCAACAAGGGTCTGACTACCCCCAGCTTCCTCCAAGAACTTCTTCCTCGACCGAGTGCCTTCGAACACTCCAGAGGTCGAGACAGCTGCCTTGGTTTTCCTCGGCTGGCTTTTGGATGAAGACGAGGAATTGCCAGTCGTCTTCCGGACTGACGAGGAGTTGGAGATCACGTTGCATGAAGCAACTCTTGGCTCCTCTTCTGTTGACACCTTCGTTCTGAGGCGATGTCGGAGGGGTGTCGATGATTGCAGCCGCTGGAAGACTGATTGCCTTGGTGGTACTGCTGCCTTGCAACAGCAGTTGATGGTGACCACCGCACAAGTATGCCCCGTGAGAGGCACATCGTGCCTGTTGGTCGACTCTCCTGACCGGCGTTTGTGAGTGATCATGTTACGCAGGTCGTAGGAGGAGAGTGCTACCTTCACACCCCCTTCAGGCGCATGGCAAGGCCAAACGTCGGGGTGGTCAGGTGAGTGCTGCGCCCCCTGATCTAATACCAAGCAGGCATCACGATCTGTGAGCACCCTGAATTTCGGGTTGATTTTTTTTCATTTTATTTTATTTTCTGATTTATTGGTTTCATTAAATAATTTATTGAATTATTTTCCTTAAGTGTACTTTTTCGTGCCATTGATATTTGGAGTGTCAGGGATGTTCAACTCTGAAAATCTTCTTCACGAGTTTTGGAGTGGACATGATTACCTTCATGACGGTATATAGTGTCCCATCCAAACTTGTTCCCTTGTACTCCTTTTGCTTCGCTGAACTTCGGGTCAAATTAGACCAGTTGATTATTAATTATTTTCCCACTCTTTTCCTTGATCATTTTTAGCACGTTACCGTGACTTTTAATTTTGGAGCGCAAGACCAGTTATTTTCTTGAAACCAACTTTCCATTGATGATCTACTCGAGACGCTCGTCACCCATGACCTTCATGTCCCACTCAGATACGTCATTTTGTGCTTCATTTGATTCGCACAACCTTCCCGACACGTGACCCGATTTTATTTCACTCCACGGCGTCACATTCATCTTCCAACTTGATTTGTGGGTCCCCTGTCAACCAAAACCTGTCCGCCCCAATTATGGACATGGCCCACATTGAGCCTACTATCCGCCTGCCACTTGTGTCCCATTTATTGGAATCCCCATGTGCAACTTATTTGCCCATGATCATCAACGCCTATTTTTAATTCGATTTTTGCACAATGTCCGGTTTTGACCCAATCCGGCTCCACCGAGTCCAGTCCAGCTCCGTGTTATTCTCCATCATGACACCCTCATATTTTTATTGCCCAAAAATATCAAGCACTCATTTTACCTATTTCTAATATTTAATGGAAATTCCAATATTGATTTTATCCCTAGGAATGACCTATTTTCCTACATTTAATTTCTAGCCTTTAGATCTCCCTACTTTAATCCCATCCATACAATTTTTCCTACATTCAAATCAGCACATGGCCGGCCCTAACAATTTTGTGGAGAGAACTTTTTCTCTCTCTCTCTTATCCTTTCTCTCTCTCTAAATTAATACTTATCTCTTTCTCTCTCTTCCTTCCTATTTACTATTCCTACACAAAACTACTACAACAATTTCATCACCAGCAACAACCCATCCCCACCCGAACACCACCATGGCCGATCTCCTCCTCTCCTCCCCATGGCCGAGCCTGGCCGACCCCTACTCCGGCCATAGCCGTCGACAACTCCACCTCAACTTCCTCCTCCTCCTTCTTCCCAACACTTCACAGCCATCACCAACCTCCTCCACCCGACCTTCTCTCCCCATGGCCGTGCAGCCTCCACCCTCACGGCCTCACCCCCTCGCCGCCGTGCCCCGCCGTCGCCGGCCAAGCTGCGTCGCCGCGCGAGCAGAGAGTACACCGCAGCAGCGACGGCAAGCCAGGCCGCGCGCGTGCGCTGGCAGCGCTGCCGCGCCGCCGCCGGCGACGAGGTCGCCATGGCCGACCCCCCGTTGGCCGGGCGCACCCCCTGGGCAGGCCCCGTATCCGTTGTCTCTCTCTCCGACGCGTATCGGAGGCGATCCGTGCGTTTGGCACGGGTTCCCGTCGTGACGAGCTCGGAAACGATGCTGAAATCGTGTCCCGTCGCAGCAACTTCGCACGCGTTTTCCCGGAGATCCGACCGTTGGATCAGCGATTTCTTTGCTCCGTCGCAATCTCGGTATATCCACCTTCACTCATGTCAATTTTCGTCCGTTAATTTTATCATTTGATACATCAAAACCGGCCACCAAGTTGACCGTTTAAATTGTAATAAATTTGGACAGTTTTGCAGGGCCAACTTCGTCAGCTTGTATCTCCTCCACCGCAGCTCCGTTTGGCGTGCTACTAGTTTCGGTGCGAAGCTGGTATAACCCTCTTGCTACCCCTCCAGTTTCGTTTCATTGTGAGCTTGTTTGATTGGTTGAATTCGACGCCAAAGTTGGCCGTCCGAATTCGTAATTTCCAACTTGTAAAATTCTATTTTTGAACACGGGACTCCAGATTTCATTTCTGACACCACCATTAGACTTGTGGCGTCGTTCTGGCATGTTTTCATATAAAATTTGTTAGATTTGTAGAATGTGGGCCCGGGCACGCATTTCGGTGCAAAGCGGGTCCCACTTTCTGGGTCAACGGGACTTTTTGATGCCGGCTCAACGGAATCCAATTCTGGAGATACCGTTGAGTTCATATCGTCATTCTGGACTCGTTGACATGTAGTTTGCTGAGTTTTGAGAACTTTGGCTCCGGCACGCATTTCCGTGCAAACCGGAATTCCAAGTTCTGGTCAACGGGCCAAATTGAGATCGGGTCAACGGAATCCAATTCTGGAGATACCGTTGGGTTCGTATCGTCATTCTGGTTTCGTGGACATATAATTTGTTATATTTTATTGACTTGTTTTCTTGCATATTTTTCGGTGCAAAACGGTTCTGACACGGACACCGTTTTGACCCGAAATTACCTTTTTGCCCTTGTGTCCAAATTGGACCGATGGGTAGGCTATCCTAGCTAATTTGACCATTCTAGACACGTTGGCGATATTCATTTCATCGTCCGACAATATTTGTTGATAGTTTCTCTGAGTTTAACCTTTCTAATAATTAATTAATAATTAATTCTTATAATGTTCGTATTTCGGGATTAGTACAACGAAACTGAGCTCAGTCAATTCCAGTGATCTCACATCGCTGAAATTGACAAGATGGATACGTGGATCACCATAATAAGATTATCAACCTTACCATTGATATTCTTATCTCGATTTGCGTGTCGTAAGTTTCGACGTACAAATAACGAAGTACACTTTATTCTTTAATAATTAGACTAGATTGACCCTGTTTGACCAAAGTTGACCAGTTGACCCAAAGTCAACTGTGAGTCAACGCTTGACCTAGTTTGACTAGATTATTGACCGAAGTTGACCTAGGGTTAATTTGACTAGAAGAACCTAGGATAAAATAGATTGTTTATAGAGATTCATTTAATATAACTTGAACACCTTGTAACTTGTGTTGCTTTAAATAGGACTCTGTGGCTTCAGTTGGACCCTCTATACTTATCAGCTCAGGACCGCAGGCGAGTACATTCACTGATAGTTTTTATTGTCTTGATATCTGCTATATCCGATTCAGTTGTAGTGTTATACTCGATTTCCAGTCACGGCAGTACACGGACTAGTATATGTTGGATCATGACATGGGATGTTGTTCCTAGAGTTTCATGGTATATTGATACATGTTCTGTCTTGTTTCAGTGTATTGGTATAGACACCGATTTCAAAAGGGGACTTGCTACCCTCTTATGGAATCCCGTGTCATAACGTGTCATGTCCAGATCCATTGTACTATTCGGGGATGGGAGAGTTATTAGTGGTTGTGTGATCAATTCCCACATGGTTATATGGTACTCATGGTTCATAGCTATACCCTTACCTCACGACGGGTAAAGCCTTACCCCACGGTTCATAGCTTTCCATGGTGACCGGCCTTATCGTTTCTATTGTATTCATGGTTCATAGCCGGTCAGATGGAAAGCCTGATCATTTTCCCAAGCCGATCACATGACGCACTAATAATTCAAGGCACCTTTTATATTTATTATCTTAGGGTGACTAAGTTCTGTTCGGGAGAAGGGTTACAACCCCGGTCCTTGTTTGGTTTAAGGGTTGTAACTCGGCTTCCGAATAGTTCCCAAGTCATCCTATATATACATATACATTATCGTCCTTTACAGTACTCACATCATGATATATATTTCCAGTTGATTTTGTCTTGTATTTCATTATACTGTCTCTTATAGCTTTTGTTAATTCACATGGAACTGCTGTTGGTGTTTGTACTTGCTCATTTTCCTGACAGGATACGTTGATAAAATTTTACAGATAGTTTGGAGGTTGCCTGCTAGCCTAGAGGAGACATTAGAGGTTGTTTAGTTAGCTGTTCTCAGTTGTCTGGAGTTGTATTTATTTTATGGATTACTGTATTTGAGCTTTGAGATGTATTCTGAGTTTGTACCTTAGACACTTAGACTTCTATCTGTTGTATCTCTTTTCGATTTCTTATTTTATCTATCTTCCTTTTTGCTCTACCTTAGATGTGATTGAGTATGTATCTGCTATGTCACCCCCATTCGGGGAGTATAAACTGCTTAGTCTTATACTGTTAGATGCATTGAGACCTAGGACAGCGTTCTACCGCCGACACTGCGGCGTAGGCTGGGCGTTGTGATGTTCTCGTGCCCTAACCCTAGGGTGCGGGTCGTGACACATTTTTAGTGGTGGCCCATGCAGGTCGAGACTAAAGTGTAGTGGTATTCGAACTAGAGTACCACTACAGCCTGCAGTAGGATTAGGATATATTTTGAAGGTACTCAATCACAGTTAGGACCCTTGAGAGATTCCCGGGACGACCCTTGAGAATCTTATTAACTTCGATTTGAAAACTCTTTTTTCTTGATTGATTTATCTTTACTTTCTGCTATTGAATTTGATTTGATGGATTATTATTGAATTTGAGTTTGTATTTATTGATTTTGAAGGATGATTATTGAATTTTAAATTTTGATGATAGCTGTTGCATCCGAGTTTGTATTTTCATGGATTTTGTTCATTTTGGATTTTGATGTTCGTTGATAAATTTGAATTGATTTTTGAGTATTCATTGTTGATTTAAATTAATTTTTTTTCAAGATGAAATTATATGGGCTAGGTCATCTAAGTTATGGAGTCTAGTCTTCTACAGTCATATTAGCTAGCATGGTGAGGACATATAGTTTGACTTGGATATATCTCTCGGGTGTGGGAATTTAAGGTTTTCGCAGCCAAGCTAGCGGCATCGCAAAAATGTTAAATACCATGATTTTAGAGGTATGTGCCTAAGTCGAGGACTCTGTGATTATCGTAGCCTTGCTTACTAGTATGACGAGGATTTAGTGTACCATGATTTTGGACAGACGCATATGATTATCAGATTGTACCTTAAATGTTTCGAAACATGTTTTCTCTACTTTTGTTTCTGTCCTTCAAAAAAAAAATTTAATTTTTTTATTATTAATTGTTTTGTTTTGTTTGCTTCTCATTATTTAACTTAAGAGTAGGTTTGCCTGTTTTTATAAACCTTTGCGTAACTTCTTGCTATGAGTTTCTTCTTAATGCAATGAATCGATAATTTTGCTAGACTTTATCTTGGATTTGATAATTTAGCTCTGGATTTCAAAATGGTTCTTCCTTAAATAGATAAGCAAAACAGATTTTTATCGTTATTTCTTCTTGCTATTATTCTTACAAAAAAAATGCCATGATTAGTGTAACTTGATAGCTGTTGTTTTGGAACCCAATTTCTCATATACAATTTCATATGTATTCACGTACACGCACGCCTACTATCTAACCATATGAACATGTCCCTATACACATAATGCAAGTTTTTCCATCTCTAACGCTCTGTATATATTATGATTGGATTTCCATGCAATTGACTTTATTCCTTAACTAATGATTTTGATTTTCCTTGAATAGTACCCTTTTTCAGATAATTGGTAGTTACCTTCATTTTATTTTTGATGAGTACCAGTTTTCATATAAATGGTAGACTGTCTTACAGTTTTGATGGTTTGTTGTCTCTGTAACTTTTTGTTTCGTACCCTGGATTGCTTGTGTGTTTTGATACCCTATAACCGTTTTGGTTAGCATGACTAGTATACCTAGATGAGACTTACTACCACCGTATGCCATGACCCTGGACGTTGTCTTTTGATGGTATGATTTGTTTAAGTTCTGGGACTTTGATTGTGGGGGTTTGACCTAGAGGGAGTATGGACGTTTTAATTTCGAGGACGAAATTTTTATAAGGTGGGTAGGATGTGAGCACCCTGAATTTCGGGTTGATTTTTTTTCATTTTATTTTATTTTCTGATTTATTGGTTTCATTAAATAATTTATTGAATTATTTTCCTTAAGTGTACTTTTTCGTGCCATTGATATTTGGAGTGTCAGGGATGTTCAACTCTGAAAATCTTCTTCACGAGTTTTGGAGTGGACATGATTACCTTCATGACGGTATATAGTGTCCCATCCAAACTTGTTCCCTTGTACTCCTTTTGCTTCGCTGAACTTCGGGTCAAATTAGACCAGTTGATTATTAATTATTTTCCCACTCTTTTCCTTGATCATTTTTAGCACGTTACCGTGACTTTTAATTTTGGAGCGCAAGACCAGTTATTTTCTTGAAACCAACTTTCCATTGATGATCTACTCGAGACGCTCGTCACCCATGACCTTCATGTCCCACTCAGACACGTCATTTTGTGCTCCATTTGATTCGCACAACCTTCCCGACACGTGACCCGATTTTATTTCACTCCACGGCGTCACATTCATCTTCCAACTTGATTTGTGGGTCCCCTGTCAACCAAAACCTGTCCGCCCCAATTATGGATATGGCCCACATTGAGCCTACTATCCGTCTGCCACTTGTGTCCCATTTATTGGAATCCCCATGTGCAACTTATTTGCCCATGATCATCAACGCCTATTTTTAATTCGATTTTTGCACAATGTCCGGTTTTGACCCAATCCGGCTCCACCGAGTCCAGTCCAGCTCCGTGTTATTCTCCATCATGACACCCTCATATTTTTATTGCCCAAAAATATCAAGCACTCATTTTACCTATTTCTAATATTTAATGGAAATTCCAATATTGATTTTATCCCTAGGAATGACCTATTTTCCTACATTTAATTTCTAGCCTTTAGATCTCCCTACTTTAATCCCATCCATACAATTTTTCCTACATTCAAATCAGCACATGGCCGGCCCTAACAATTTTGTGGAGAGAACTTTTTCTCTCTCTCTCTTATCCTTTCTCTCTCTCTAAATTAATACTTATCTCTTTCTCTCTCTTCCTTCCTATTTACTATTCCTACACAAAACTACTACAACAACTTCATCACCAGCAACAACCCATCCCCACCCGAACACCACCATGGCCGATCTCCTCCTCTCCTCCCCATGGCCGAGCTTGGCCGACCCCTACTCCGGCCATACCCGTCGACAACTCCACCTCAACTTCCTCCTCCTCCTTCTTCCCAACACTTCACAGCCATCACCAACCTCCTCCACCCGACCTTCTCTCCCCATGGCCGTGCAGCCTCCACCCTCGCGGCCTCACCCCCTCGCCGCCGTGTCCCGCCGTCGCCGGCCAAGCTGCGCCGCCGCGCGAGCAGAGAGTGCACCGCAGCAGCGACGGCAAGCCAGGCCGCGCGCGCGCGCTGGCAGCGCTGCCGCGCCGCCGCCGGCGATGAGGTCGCCATGGCCGACCCCCCGTTGGCCGGGGCGCACCCCCTGGGCAGGCCCCGTGTCCGTTGTCTTTCTCTCCGACGCGTATCGGAGGCGATCCGTGCGTTTGGCACGGGTTCCCGTCGTGACGAGCTCGGAAACGACGCTGAAATCGTGTCCCGTCGCAGCGACTTCGCGCGCATTTTCCCGGAGATCCGACCGTTGGATCAGCAATTTCTTTGCTCCGTCGCAATCTCGGTATATCCACCTTCACTCATGTCAATTTTTGTCCGTTAATTTTATCATTTGATACATCAAAACCGGCCACCAAGTTGACCGTTTAAATTGTAATAAATTTGGACAGTTTCGCGGGGCCAACTTCGTCAGCTTGTATCTCCTCCACCGCAGATCCGTTTGGTGTGCTACCAGTTCCGGTGCGAAGCTGGTATAACCCTCTTGCTACCCCTCCAGTTTTGTTTCATTGTGAGCTTGTTTGATTGGTTGAATTCGACGCCCAAGTTGGCCGTCCGAATTCGTAATTTCCAACTTGTAAAATTCTATTTTTGAACACGGGACTCCAGATTTCATTTCTGACACCACCATTAGACTTGTGGCGTCGTTCTGGCATATTTTCATATAAAATTTGTTAGATTTGGAGAACGTGGGCCCGGGCACGCATTTCGGTGCAAAGCGGGTCCCACTTTCTGGGTCAACGGGACTTTTTGACGCCGGCTCAACGGAATCCAATTCTGGAGATACTGTTGAGTTCGTATCGTCATTCTGGACTCGTTGACATATAGTTTGCTGAGTTTTGAGAACTTTGGCTCCGGCACGCATTTCCGTGCAAACCGGAATTCCAAGTTCTGGTCAACGGGCCAAATTGAGATCGGGTCAACGGAATCCAATTCTGGAGATACCGTTGGGTTCGTATCGTCATTCTGGTTTCATGGACATATAATTTATTATATTTTATTGACTTATTTTCTTGCACGTTTTTCGGTGCAAAACGGTTTTGACACGGACACCGTTTTGACCCGAAATTACCTTTTTGCCCTTGTATCCAAATTGGACCGATGGGTAGGCTATCCTAGCTAATTTGACCATTCTAGACACGTTGGCGATATTCATTTCATCGTCCGACAATATTTGTTGATAGTTTCTCTGAGTTTAACCTTTCTAATAATTAATTAATAATTAATTCTTATAATGTTCGTATTTCGGGATTAGTACAACGAAACTGAGCTCAGTCAATTCCAGTGATCTCACATCGCTGAAATTGACAAGATGGACACGTGGATCACCATAATAAGATTATCAACCTTACCATTGATATTCTTATCTCGATTTGCGTGTCGTAAGTTTCGACGTACAAATAACGAAGTACACTTTATTCTTTAATAATTAGACTAGATTGACCCTGTTTGACCAAAGTTGACCAGTTGACCCAAAGTCAACTGTGAGTCAACGCTTGACCTAGTTTGACTAGATTATTGACCGAAGTTGACCTAGGGTTAATTTGACTAGAAGAACCTAGGATAAAATAGATTGTTTATAGAGATTCATTTAATATAACTTGAACACCTTGTAACCTGTGTTGCTTTAAATAGGACTCTGTGGCTTCAGTTGGACCCTCTATACTTATCAGCTCAGGACCGCAGGCGAGTACATTCACTGATAGTTTTTATTGTCTTGATATCTGCTATATCCGATTCAGTTGTAGTGTTATACTCGATTTCCAGTCACGGCAGTACACGGACTAGTATATGTCGGATCATGACATGGAATGTTGTTCCTAGAGTTTCATGGTATATTGATACATGTTCTGTCTTGTTTCAGTGTATTGGTATAGACACCGATTTCAAAAGGGGACTTGCTACCCTCTTATGGAATCCCGTGTCATAACGTGTCATGTCCAGATCCATTGTACTATTCGGGGATGGGGGAGTTATTAGTGGTTGTGTGATCAATTCCCACATGGTTCTATGGTACTCATGGTTCATAGCTATACCCTCACCTCACGACGGGTAAAGCCTTACCCCACGGTTTATAGCTTTCCATGGTGACCGGCCTTATCGTTTCTATTGTATTCATGGTTCATAGCCGGTCAGATGGAAAGCCTGATCATTTTCCCAAGCCGATCACATGACGCACTAATAATTCAAGGTACCTTTTATATTTATTATCTTAGGGTGACTAAGTTCTGTTCGGGAGAAGGGTTACAACCCCGGTCCTTGTTTGGTTTAAGGGTTGTAACTCGGCTTCCGAATAGTTCCCAAGTCATCCTATATATACATATACATTATCGTCCTTTACAGTACTCACATCATGATATATATTTCCAGTTGATTTTGTCTTGTATTTCATTATACTGTCTCTTATAGCTTTTGTCAATTCACATGGAACTGCTGTTGGTGTTTGTACTTGCTCATTTTCCTGACAGGATACGTTGACAAAATTTTACAGATAGTTTGGAGGTTGCCTGCTAGCCTAGAGGAGACATTAGAGGTTGTTTAGTTAGCTGTTCTCAGTTGTCTGGAGTTGTATTTATTTTATGGATTACTGTATTTGAGCTTTGAGATGTATTCTGAGTTTGTACCTTAGACACTTAGACTTCTATCTGTTGTATCTCTTTTCGATTTCTTATTTTATCTATCTTCCTTTTTGCTCTACCTTAGATGTGATTGAGTATGTATCTGCTATGTCACCCCCATTCGGGGAGTATAAACTGCTTAGTCTTATACTGTTAGATGCATTGAGACCTAGGACAGCGTTCTACCGCCGACACTGCGGCGTAGGCTGGGCGTTGTGATGTTCTCGTGCCCTAACCCTAGGGTGCGGGTCGTGACACGATCAGTAGTGGGGGAACCACAACATTTGAAGTGACTTGAACGGACCTCAAACGCACAACCAGAGGAGGTGCGGTAGTTCAAGACCACTGAATTTGCCTCACTCGACTTGGTTGTGCACGCAGTAGATGCGTCCAAGTGAGATGAGGACTTTGAAGGTCGACTCATTTTTGGTGCAGAAGCACCTGATTCAACCTTGTACAGCTTGCCATCGGCAGCGCGCGTGATTGTGAGCGCGTGCCTATGGCCTGCTGCTGGCATAGCACGTTTGTGGTGCATGGCCTGTGCCGCCTTGGATTTCTCTGTACTAGCCCACTGGGGCGCATAGTACTCAGCATCCAAATTCTCCTCGCCATTACAGCGAGTGAGTCTGTCAAAGACAGAGACTTTTTATGACGCATCAGAGGTGATGCGCGGGGCATTGGCTGCGCCCCTGCTCCGTCGACGCATCTTCCTTGCCTGAGAGGGAGATGGCTGGGGAACGTGGTCAGCCGTACGCTTCCCCGAGAGATGTGCTGCATCAGCGGGCGTACCTTGGTTGCTGAGAACGTCAGAAGGAAGAGAGGGCTGGATTGGCGCATTCCCTTCAGTGGTGGTGCCCGAGGCGTCGACCTTGTGCACCCAGACACGGCGGGTCTTCTTCGGCTTCGGCAGCCGCTTCGAAGGACTCGCACTTTCTTCAGAAATGAACTCCTCGTACGCCTGTTGATTGAGGCGCACGACCAGCGTCTTGTGGGAGGAGCCCACCTTCACGTCGTCGGCCTGTGACACGACTTTCTCGGAAGAGGAGAAAGAAGTCCCCAGCAGAGTCGCCAGCTTGTTTGCCGTTAAAATTGTTTGATTGAAAATTTTAACACAAACAGAACAGTGTTACAATATAGGACTTAGATGTAGTCCTAGGAGTACACTTTTGTTTAAGCTGGGTCCTTAGTGCCAATGGAGCGAGTGGTAATGCGTTGACTCCGTTGACGGGCTGACGACGGTTATTGGTTCTCTGAAGGTGTAGATTGCTCTGGGTGCTGGAGCTTGCCGAGAGGAGGAAGACGTTGAGTGTCTGTATCTGCCTCTCTGGTGATTCTCTGTATGTTCGCTGTGGATTCTGTGCGTGGGTGAGAAGGAAATGATCCCTCTATTTATAGTTTTGCAGGCTGGCTGCTCATGCGCGCATGTAGGATGCGCTGGTGTGTGGGGACGCCACGTGGGGATTGCTGATGGAGGTGCGTGGGATGTGCCCTAATCGAGGGGTAGAATTCTTCATACTGTTGTTTGTGAGCCGGCACGTAGCAGAGGAGAAGATCTTTCTGTTGCTGAAATCTTGGATGAGTTGAGTCAAAGGACACGTGTCATCGACCCATGGCTCGGAGATCTCGGATTTGGTGGGGGAAAATCTGGTGAGCTGCGCCTTGGATTGGACGCAGGAGGAGGCTGCGGCTCGTAACCTTTAGGAGTTACAAACCGTTCGGGGCGCATGGCTTTTGAGGCGCATGCAGGCGACTTTCCTTCTGTCTTTTGGGATCAGAGAGCAGTCTGAGGCGCATGACTTTTGAGGCGCATACAGATTTGGGCGCATGGCTGCAGAGGCGCATGCGGGTGGTTGAGTGGCCACGTGGCAGTAGCCGTCGGGATGAAGTCATGATGACGCTGACGTTGCCGACGCTTCGTTTTCTGAAAAAGCTGTCAACTGTTCAAACTTTGGGAGGTGTGCTGCCAACTCTGTCAATTCAGCATTTAATGTTTCTGACATTCGATGGACAGCTGAGTGGGCGCGTCGATTGGCGTTCCATTCGGTATGAAGATGTGTGGGGGCACATCCTCTGTGATGCGCCTGGTACTGAAGGGCGCGTCTATGTGATGCGCCTGATGCCGAAGGGCGCGTCCGTGTGATGCGCTGTCTGACTGGCGCATCCGATATGTCTTTTAATGATGTGGCTGTTTCGCTCCTCGAGTGATTTAAATAGCCGTTTGGCTGAATTCGAGGCATCCGGTTCCTCCATTTAATGCAAATTCATTGCACGAAATTCGGAGAGCCATCCACTTGGCACGTGGGTTTGATCTGCCCGGCCTATAAATAGTAGTATGAAGAGAAGGTTTGCTTCTCGTTCCCTCACGTACTTCCGACATGAACTTGGGTATTCGGGTGCATTCTGTTGACGAAGTATTCCCGAGGGTGAAGATGAGACGCCATGTCGTCGTTGATGCACTTGAAGGTGACTGTTACATCCAAAAGACAGAGTCGAGGGCTTCTGAGGCAGGCGGAAGGTGCCTGTTGCATCCAAAGATAGGGATGCTCGGGCCTCGTCTCCGTTGTTCCGGAAGAGCCGTAGATCGGAATGGCGGTGCTAGGCTCTTTCTTCCTTCAAAGTGGGTGTCGCCCACTCTGGTTGTGTTGAAAGCTGCTCCTTTAGCCGTATTTCGATTGCGGTCTTCCTTGGTCTTTGGAGGCTCTTTCTCTGGATGGGGGGTTAATTGCCACCCTCGTCCTGCTCGGCCAGGTGAGCCTGGCTGGAAGGATGACACATAACTGGGCTGCTGAAGGGATGGTGGGATGCGCCTGGTTGGAGGCGCATGGTATCTGCTGCGCCTAACTGGCGGCGTATGGTGACTGCTGCGCCTATCTGGAGGCGCATGGTGGCCGCTGGCTGTAGACTTAGGATCTTTCCTTTGTAGAAATTCTCCTTTGCACAACCTTTTCTAGACATGTAATAGACTTTTGTATATAAATAAAAAGTCCTTTTTCAAATGTCTATACTTATTGACTTTGCTGTGAAGTGTTCTGTCCGAGTTCTGGCGCCTGTAGTGTCTGGCGCATGGGCTTTCTTGGTTGTGAAATTCCATGCTTCTACACTCGCGGCGATTCTCGCCCCGAGAATTCCTATTTTTTGCAGCAGCCCAGACAAACGAAAGGGTGAATGAATCTGCGAACAGGTGAATGAATGTTGTTTCGGAAGGGTCGCGACTTCACGAAACAACACTAATTCATCTATAAATACAACAGATTTCTGAGTCCAAAACACACAGAATCTGAGTATTCATTCCTCTTACTTTTCTCTTCCAAAGTTTCCAGAAAGGTGTTCTTCCCTACGCCGGTGTCTCACAGTGTCTAGTGAACCTCCGGCTGAAAGGCTGTCTTATCCTGGGTGTTCTGGCGTGCTGACTCCAAGACGTTACCGGAGTGCCCGAAACACTTTAAGGAAAGTGCTGCTAAATGCACGATTCAAGCCTCGACGACATATTCAACTTCGCAGAAC
Organism: Iris pallida; assembly: GCA_029216955.1. NCBI lineage: Eukaryota > Viridiplantae > Streptophyta > Magnoliopsida > Asparagales > Iridaceae > Iris > Iris pallida. The sequence continues at coordinate 999,341 of JANAVB010008799.1, forward strand.
TGGTCAGTGAAGTACAATCAATTTCTAACATTCTTGTTAGAGTTCTATAAATTTATGGCATTTTTTGACATAACCAACGTGTTATTTCTAATAAAATTATTCTTTTGGAACATTTTTTCTCTTTTACTTTATGTAGTAAAAAGAAGCATCAAATGGTTGTAAAAACAAAAGGAAGTCTCTTAAATTTAAATATATTTTCAATCAAGTTCTACAAAGCTTCTGTATTACTAATAAAATCAACAAAAATCTAGTTATGACTCTCTCTAGTTGAATTAGCTCATGTAAAAAAAAAGTTAACAGTGATATGTGTTTATTGGCCACTTTTTTCTTAATAATTCTTCCAAACTTTTTCTCCTCAATTGTCATCGTAACAAATCAACAAATAATCAACAAAAATCTAGTTATGACTCTATTTTTTTACCTTTTTTCTCATAAAACAACCTCTCTCTCTCTCTCTCTCTCTCTCTCTCTCTCTCTCTCTCTCTCTCTCTTCCTTCTTCTCTATTATCCCCTCTCTCTCTCTCTTTCAAAATTCGTAAATGTATCATTTATAGTCGTATCATCTTCACAAATTTGTCGAATTTGTTTGAAGATCATGCAATATACTTCAAAAGAATACATACCTAAATAATAAAAAAAACAATTTTAGATGATAGAAAGTTAATTTTGTTTGAAGATTTTACCATTTCTCCAAATTAACCATTAAAACTCCTATAAATGAGTATACAAATGTTGTTGATGTAATGGTTGAGACCTTCTTCCAAACGTACTGAATAGCTCATTTTTGGTAGGAGAATATTTTATTTTATTTTATTTTTGGAACAAAATATTTAAATAAGAAAGAGAAAAAAAAGGAGGAGGTTTAATATAGATCAAGAACAAAATCATCAATTAACTCGCTTAACTATTAGGTTTGGATAAAAATAATCTAAACAAAGTAAAGGTGGACCCGTGGCCATAACTTGATTATTTTATGCTTATTTGGAAATAAATTATACAAAAAATTTGGAAGATTTTATTGAAACAACCAATCTAACACACTAAATTAACACAACAACGCTATGTAATTAGTTTCGGCTCTAAGAATCCCATTTTATTTCACCAATTACCAAATTACAATGAGACTAACGTGATAAAAATAATGTACAAAAATAGACAAGAACTAATACAACTAATCCAATTATATTTCTTCGGATTTAATAGAACTATTAACATCCGGATTCTACCTCAAGTGTCAGTAGCCAGTAGTATTAATTGGTTTTCAATAAGATTGTGTGTGTTGAATTAAAAAGAAAGGGGTTAGTGCCATAAAGCATTTTCGCTCACTTCCTTGGCTACCAAAACAGAAATGTAATGTGGATGTTTTCTAATTTCATATTATATTATAAAATTATAATCTTTTGTATGCGTTGTGCTTTTTGGGTCTAATTTTGTTTATTCTTTAAAAATAAGGAACACAATTTATTGGTAAATCAAAATTTCTTTTTCTAACCTAGAACTTCTCGGGTAATATCTCTCACCCACTCCACCCTCATCCTCATGACCGGTCCATTTTTTGAAGGCCCAGGAATACTTTATAGACACTAGTAGATGCATGTGCTTTGCACGTATAATAACATATAATAAGAATTATATTCAATTATAGCTAAATATTTCTTCTAGCTCATGTGGTTAAGATGAGAGGTATTTTTTTTTTTTTGGTTGAGTTCGATTTTCAATGTTGAACATATATATATATAAAAAAAATTTTAACAACTTTTACATAATTTAAATTTTTTTGAAAATTAAATGGTTGATGATATACACACGGCTTGGACGGCTCAATCTTGAACCGTTTAGAAGCCCCCATATAATAGTGGAGATAATAATTGACATCTTTTTTTTTCCCACAAATTACTTAATTTCAATTTTAAAAATGAAAAAAATAATAATAATACAAGCAAAGGATGAAGTCTAGACCGTGGAGAAGAAAAATAATAGAGACAACAATTGTCAAACTCCATCACTCCCAACATCATATTTGAAGTTTCCTTTTAATTTTTTTGAACTTATTAAAAAGTATTTGTAAATATGCACTTGAAAATAAAAGAGTCACCACTTCATTTACACAATGATTTTTCTAGGCCACCCCCTGTTATTCCTCATCATGTCATGTTTTCTATTTATATTTAAATATAAGACAGATTTCCAAAATATTGGAGGTTTCTTTCAAGAGGCGAAAATGGGAGAGGATCTAAATCCTTACATTTCTCATCATTATGTTTATTTTTACATTTTCTGGAATTTTGTACATCTAAGTCTCATTATCCGGATTTAATTGCTCCTCTCTATAAATGACCATTGACAAAGGCACTACAAAATTGATTAGGAAGCATCACAGTTTTTTGTAGTCATAATACTCAGGGCCGGCCCGGGGGATTGGGTTGCCTTAGCCGGATCTAATTTTGGTTGCCCTTTACTCCTATTGAAAGATATAAGTTCAATTTAGATTTGGGTTGAACCTAGTCCTAAGAAAACCAAATGGCCTGGGGGGTTGCCTTATGGAGGGGGGTTGCCCAAGTCCGGACTCTTGTCAGGCTTACCCCAGGGCCGGCCCTGATAATACTATCAAAAAATTCTGATAGTTTTGTGCATATTCATAACTATCAAATTTTTGAAAAAATAGAACTGTCAAACAGTCCAGTCCATGTCAGAACTGTCAAAAGTAACAAAATTGTCAAAATTTTGACCGTCTAAATTTTGACAGTCCACCACTAAATTAGGATTGTGAAAAAAAAGTATCGTCAACACTTTTTGTAGCGCCTTTATCTATGACCCTATAAATACAAGGTCTAAGTTTTTCTCAGGAAAACACAAGAACGTTGTAAATTAACAAAGCTCAGTATCATCATGCGCTCCCGATACTTGATCTCATCACTTCTGTGCTATAGCAAAATCTTGATCTTCTCGCCGTCGCGAGAAAAGACTTGGGCATCGTTTGGTATACTGTAATGTAATCATAATCATAATATAATCAAAAGAAAAAAAAATTATTTGATTACATTGCGATTACGATTACAATTTGGTGTACCAAACGAGGCTTTAATGTGGCGAACACACCAAACACAAAATTATCGGTAAATTAGAGGAAAACACATCTGTCTACACTTGTATTGAAGTAGACGGTATCATGCAGTGAACAAGGAAAATTAAACACGAGGAGCTAGCATCTATAACCACCAGTGGTAACATACATATATATTTGATGCCTGATCTTATTATAACCACTGATCATAACTAACTCCTTTCAATATATACGTAGACATATGCATAGATAGATCTTTAATTAGGTGCAGTGCACTGGATCTCCGTTGGCGAAGTAGATGGTGCAGCCCGCTCCAGCGAGACAGCAATTGCACGCAGGAGCCAGCTTCTCGCCTCCTTCGGATGGGCATATCATGTACTCCGCCGCGTCGTCGGAGCAGATGTAGGGGCAGACCATAGCTTCATCAACTTGTATCATCAAACCGAACACTATATACGTACGCATAATAATAATTAATTAACACGCATAAAAAACCAATGAAGTAGTGATAAGCTATATCAGTTTCCTTGATTATAAGTTGTCCGTCGGTTTGGACCGCAGTCCTGTTCCACGGGCTACGTATCGCTCCTCCATTGGAGGGGTTGCAAAAAAAAGGGATGGGCCGTTTGGGGTTGGGGGGGTGGGGAGGGGGGGGAGGAGAGGGGAGGGTTTGACACGGTGGCACGCGCACGGTCACTCCCAGTTTAGCATTTTGCTATCAGTTTATATAATATCAGAAGGTTTTTCATTAAACATCCTCGCAAATAATAATAAAAATATAGAAGAAAAGAAATTAAATACCGGAAAGCAGCAGAAGGGGTATGAGGAGCTTGCTAGAAGCCATGTTTGATTGATGGCTTGATAACTCTGGGGAGGTGACCGTTAAGATTTATACTAATTTGAGGCACATGATAGTATTGCTTGATGAACAAGTAACCACAATTTAGAGTTTGTTCACAAGTTGCGTAATCCAAATGCTGATGGAATAGGTGATGAAACACGAGTATGATTTCGTTTAAAATATCTACTTTTCCATATGAAATGACATGGAAAGCCTTGTGCTTCTCTCTCTTCTCTCTCTGCACGACCGACCTTTCATTTTGGGGGGAAAAAATATTAAGGTCAGGATGGTCATTCTTGCTCTGACTTAACTGTCATGACTAAGTCAAAGTAAACAGATTGACCACCTGAAAGTCTAAGGACTGCAATACTTTCTAATCAGTGTTAAGTAATGCATGTTAAGTAAAGAATATTGCCAACTCATAATCCATAATTAATTTAGCTTCCTTGACTTGCTATATTGCATTGTTCACGCTGCATTGTGAGTCCGACGATAGCAGAGGGTAGTGGTGGAGCATAAACTGAATTGTCCCAAACTTTAGCCAGGAGCTACCAATGTTAGGAGCTACCAAATAAATACTAGTAGCTACCTGATTTTTTTGCATATGTATGTCTTAGCTTTTAATTGATTGAGTGATTGAGTGTTTATATAGAAGGTCCTTGGTTCGATTCTTGTAGTTGTGAAGATTTTGTAGGTTTTTCATTTTTGGAGTTATCACATTTTTTTTTTTCCTTAGATACACATGCACTTGCCCTCTCTAAAACAAATTTCTGGCTCCACCCTTTTGGGGGGCAGTGCATGCACTTAACGTGCGTCTGCCGACTCCGCCCATGCATGCAATATCGATCTTTGGTTTAATTCCAGGCTCCAGCAGTAGACAAATAGTCGTGTAGTACTACGTAGTAGTATTGTTGTGTGCTTTAGCTATGTTCGATTGTTGTTCTTTGGTTGAGTACTTATGTTTCTTTCCCTTGGATCCTTCAGGTGTTTGAGTAATGTGCATGGTAATTTCAGGGCGAAGCTGATATTCGTCAAATATGACTCGGCTTGGTGCGAAAAATTAATGAGATCTATTCTTATATAAAAAAATTCTAATAATTAAAATTTCAGAAATTAAGTGATCCAAACATAACATCAATTTAGAAAAATTATTCAACTACAATATCTTTCAATTGGAATAATATTCGACTGAAAGAGATAAAATAAAGCTAAACAAACAAGTATCTTTTACCATCTTCACATTAAGAACAGTATTCTAGCATTTCTAGATAATAAACACCTTCCAAGAACTTTTTTCAATGAAAATTAGAGCTAGCTTATTTAATTTTTCCTGTGACATGGCTGATTGAATGTACAATTTCAATAACTTCAACTTGGAAAAAATCTTTTATGTATATGCAAGTCACTGAAAATTGTCAATAGAGAATTCCATAGGAAAAGAATTAAATTTCTTCATAAAATTTAATATCTCAAGTGCATGGATGTCTTTTAGTAGAAAAAATTGTAAAGTTTATAGGTCATCAAATAATTCATCTCCATCAATATAAGAGCAGTCACCATATCTCAAAGTGCTTTCTGGACGACTACAACAAGATTTCAAACCAGCTATATATATCTGATGAATTCAATTTCTCTAAACTGAACAAAAAACTGACAATATTCTCATACTTTTGATATTGTTCGAAACTTCTCTTGAGTGATGCGGTAGCATGATCTACTATATACAAGAAGGGGTCGAGAGACATGTTGTTGAAAGAGTCAGAGATACATAGGATTTTATTTGAATCCTATAAGTCGTAGGATTTTCTATTCATTTCGAATATGAATTGAATGGAATTGAGAGAATATGTGACTTGTGTTCATTAATTGGAAACAGTAGAAGCCTTAATTAATTGATTCATTAATTGAAAACAAATATAGTCTTAGTTAATTGATAGAATGTCCACATTGATTACCTTAGTATACATAAGGGAGGCCAATGAATTTATAAATTATCTATTCATAAGTTAGTTTATTATTATAGTTTACATAATAAATATACATATACATTTTTAAAACTATTTATTCATAAATTTTAAATTATTTATTCATAAGTTTGAAACCTGTGGATTTTTTATAAATTCTTTTATATATGCAAGTCACTGGAAATTGTCAATAGACTTCCATAGGAAAAGAATTAAATTTCTTTATAAAATTTAATATCTCAAGTGCATGGATGTCTTTTAGTAGAAAATATTGTAAAGTTTATAGGTCATCAAATAATTCATCTCCATCAATATAAGAGCAGTCACCATATCGATCAAAGTGCTTTCTGGACGACTACAACAAGCTTTCAAACCATCTATATATATCTGATGAATTCAATTTCTCTAAACTGAACAAAAAACTGACAATATTCTCATAGTTTTGATATTGTTCAAAACTTCTCTTGAGTGATGCATTAGCATGATCTACTATATACAAGAAGGGTTCGAGAGACAAGTTGTTGAAAGAGTCAGAGATACATAGAATTTTATTTGAATCCTATAAGTCGTAGGATTTTCTATTCATTTCGAATATGAATTGAATGGAATTGAGAGAATATCTGACTTGTGTTAATTAATTGGAAACAATAGAAGCCTTAATTAATTGATTCATTAATTGAAAACAAATATAGTCTTAGTTAATTGATAGAATGTCCACATTGATTACCTTAGTATACATAAGGGAGGCCAATGAATTTATAAATTATCTATTCATAAGTTAGTTTAGTATTATAGTTTACATAATAAATATAAATATACATTTTTAAAACTATTTATTCATAATTTTTAAATTATTTATTCATAAGTTTGAAACCAGTGAATTTTTTAAAATTATTTATCCATAATTTATTTTAGTATACATAATACATATATAAAAAATTGGAGGCCTACAAATTCAGGAGGCCTAGTGCGGTCGCACCCATTGCACTCCCCGGCCCTGGTAATTTGGCACAAAATTAATTCCTTAGGAGATTATAATTACAGACCTTTTTCGTATATATGTCACTCCAGTTCATAAGTCCAAATATTTTTTTTTAACTAACGTCCACAATATTAAAATTCTAATATATTATTTAGCTCGTGCACGTGCTCAGTCGGTGTACGCTCGCATTTGAGAACGGTGGAGTGGTAGGAGGGAGGGGTAAAATCATATATTTTTTTATGGAAATTGATACTTTTTTATGGGTTGGTCTAGTTTTATTTTCTACTATTTTGAAGAAAAAAATACGAAAAATTATAGATTTTTAGAAAATAATTCCATAGAAAATATATGATATGAAAGATACAGTTGGTGGAAAATTTGTGATGAAAATATGTTCCATGGAAGGAAAAAGAAAAGTTCAATCAAACACAAGCTTAGTTTAAAAAATCTCATATGAAGTTATAAATATATGATTTACATCTCAATTCATAAATATGCAATCTGCTTTTAGAAAATTATAATGTACTGTAGTCCACATTGTCAGAACCTAATTAATTTATGCCAAACCAATTACACACAATTTTGTTTTTGGCATAAACACCACTCTTCTTTATTATCTAGATATATGTATAGTAAGTTCTAGGTATATAAAATTATGGATTAAGCTATCTTATAATTAAAAAATAAGAAGAAGAGGAGGTAGATTGCATTATTACGAAATCGGATTTTAAATCATATATTGATAACATTATATAAGGTTTCAAACTAGATAATCTAATAATTTAAATCATAGACTGATAATACACTACAAAAAAAATGCACATTGATAGCATAACGTAATAGCACGTTTTGCTGAACTGCTATAAAAAATAAGTTTGATATTTTGGTTACTTTATAATAGCATTTGATAAACGCTAAGATAGAGTTTCATTAAGCGGGAACCTAAAAACACTTATACCGCCAAACACTTGACCAAAAAAATACTTTTCCTCTTTTATTTCAGGTTTCTTTTATTTCCTCTTTCAGTTTCCCTCTTTTTCGAAAAACCCTAAAACTCGAGAGCCTTCCGAGCGACGACGACGACGCCGGAGGTTCTCAGGCGGGTGCAGGAGTAGTCAGGGAGGAGGAGGAGGAGGAGGCGGCGGGGGAGACCGCGGCGGAAGTGAAGTACCGGATCGCGAGGGAGTACTTGGAGAGGATCCAGAAAGAAACGAAGAGGATCGAGGAGGAGGACGAGGAGTATGGGGAGGAGGACAGAGAGGAGAGGGACGGGGGGAGGGATTCCCTGGTCGCGGAGTTCTTGAAGAAGAGCCAGCTCGAGGAGAGCGGCCGCGTCCCGAAAATTTTCGCTTCTAGGTGATCTTTTTCGGCATTTCCATCTTTCTCCAAGTTTGGTTCTTCTAATTATTGAATTTATATGTTGCACGGAGACGAATACTACGATTGCACCGGTTCTGGAGTGTCTGTATCTTCTCACTTCACCAATTTTTCGAGTCTCGATTCTGGAAAAGGAAGCTCTTTGCTTTTGAAATTACAGTCTGATTTTAAATTTCAAACTTTATTTTTTATTATTACTGAATTTATTGTAAGAAAGAAGCTGTGTTGACGGACACCAATAAGACACAAAACAATTCCGACACAGCCCAGTTTTGGTGTGTCCTAGACTCCTATTGCATTTGGAGTGTCCCATTCGTGCCTGATATGTTGCACAATGCTGAATCTGCTTTTCCGTGTCATAACCTATCTCCAAGTAGGGTTTTTTTTATGGTATGTTTTTTTGAAAAAAATCTTGTATGAAGTGAGTTATATCATAGCTGATCCTAAATTTTGAATCTTTTTTGTTCTTCTTGCTGCATCTTTTTGTGAAGAGAGAATGTGTGTACTGCTTATTTCTGAGTGACGGCGTTCCCCTCTATGATTTGTATCATAGTTGATGGGCTTCTTTCAAACTCAATTCATCTTCCAATACTAGTTTTCAACAGAGATAAAAAGTATTTTCTAACAAGAGTGCTCACAATGAGTATACTCATTACATTTTTTTACAGAGAAAATACACAGACCTTATCAAAAAGCAACATAATTGCAATCCAAGATCAGTACTAAAAACCAAAGTGAAGTGGGTGGAAGAACCATCTGCTCGTCTTTTACAATCCGGCTTACAGCCAAAGCGCATGTGTCAGCTGCAGCTCATCGCTAGTACCGATACCACCTGATTTCTGCACTAGTGATATGATGGTATGGAAAGAGTCGTATTTGTCCTAAAGTAATATATTCTGACATGCCCGTGGTAACTTGCACTTTGTTGATTTTTTTACAGACTGCTTATTCTGAGGAATCCCCTGTTTCGTATCATAAGTCATAACCTTAGTATCAATGTGGATTTTATTAGATTTTACCATAGCAAAAACTCATTTGGTTTGGTTGTGGTTTATGTGCCACATGGTTTTCTCATTTTCTCAGTCTAGCTCATTTTCTTAAAATAAAATCTTGTATTTTTTATAACTCCAGTGGCTGATTATATATTTGCAATCTTTCTCGTCAGGGTAAAATTTATGTGCACCAGAGAAATTATTCAGTTAGCCCTTCCTTAACTGGGCGCTCTGCCTATCTTTAAATAATGGATCCTGGTATATCATGTATAGGCCAAGTAGATGAGCTGATATACCTTTAGTTAAACACCGGCAGTCCGTTACATCTGTTACTTTGTCTGAGGATGATACCAGGGGGTTTTCAGCATCTAAAGATGGATACGTTGTGCATTGGGATGTTGAGAGTGGTAAAAGTGAGAAGTATTTGTGGCCCAGTGAGGACATTTTCATTTCACATCACTCTAAAGCTTGAGAAGTATTTGTTCACTTGAGTGCTTGTATTGTATGCATTTTTTTGAATTCAATAAACAACTCTTTGGATTCACTATTTTTGATTTTCTGTGTTTGCATTCCAATTTCGAGGACGAAATTTTTCAAGGGGGAGAGATTTGTAACTCCACTTCCCAGTTTTCTTAAATAAAAATTAAAAATTCATTTTTATACTTATTATTAATTTGGAAACATTTTGAATGAATTACATTTTTGACAATTTAACAATTAGAAGTTGTTGTAACAACTTTTATATTGTTTTTCTTATTTTAAAAACTGTTTTTAAATAATTTATGCAATTATGAAAAGGAAGAGGGTTAAATTGTAAATTTCCTATTAAATTTTAGTTGCGGGCAATTATGAAAAGGCGCAGGATGTTTTTGCTTATGTGCCATTAGCGGGGGGGCTTATTTGCAAAGTTACCATTTAATTGTTTTAAAACGAACCATTCGGAGAGAGAGAGAGCGGCCATTAATTTCTTCCACCGACTCTTCGTTCTCCCCACTCTTCTCGGTTACTCCACCGACTCTTCGAGCACCCCGCCGACCCTTCGAGAACTCCGCCGTTCTCGAGCGTTCTTCTCCGGCGACTTCGACGGCGACTCTGATGGCGACACTCTGAGCGGCGACTTCCATCCTGAGCGAAGCGACTTCCTCGATGGCGCTGGTGGTGGCTTCGGCGATGATGGCTTTGACGGCGGCGACTCTGGAAGCTTGGCAGTAACTCGAGCTCGTTGTCTCTTCGTCTTCTTCCTGTCTTCTTCCTCGACGAGCTTTGGGCTTCGACTTCCAGAGGGTAAACCCTAACCTAACCCTAATCTCTACTGTTGGTCAGATCTATGGCAGATCTATGGCCTAGACTCTGAGATCCTTTGATCGGTGACGAGATCTAGGGTTTAGCTGGGTTTGTGTGAGATCAATGATGTTCTCTTTCTCTTCGAACAGTTCTAACTGTTCAGATCCGATGGATCTAGGGTTTCTGTGGTCCGATCTTGTAGATCGACCCTTGCATGTGGTTATTTTGGGTTGCATGTTAGATCTATGATGTTTCTTTAGTGGATTCTTCGAGATCAAGTTGATCTGTGACTATTCTGTGGTTGTGATGTTGTTTTCTGAGGAGTTTTTCTCCAGATCTGGTAGTGGTTCCAGATCTGTTGAGTGTGGGTTCGATGGTGTTTTCTGAGGAGAATCCAGTAGATCTATTTCTTTTACTTACATGCTGTCGGTTGGCCTAGACCTAACAAATCCAGTGGTGACTCTAGGGTTGCTCGGTTCGTTAGGTCAGGGATGGGTTTGTTTTTGGAATGTTTTCCTTATCCATTTCTGTGTGGATTTTTGGATGAGATCTGAGGTTCTGAATCTTTTCTTTTGGACTGAGATCTTGTGTCTAACACTCTCGTGTCCGACACTGCATACATATTTTATATATTTTAAATTGATGATTCCTTCTTTCTCTTTTCTGTTATTTGTTGCTGGGGATCTTCTGCGTGTTGGACCTCTGTCCCGACTGGACTGTGGCTGTACCTACCTGTTCGTATCCGATGTTCGTGTCGGATACGAAGTGGCGCGGATTCGTGGCTAGAACCTTGCTGGACCTTGCTGTAGCCGTGTCCTCTTTCCCGTGTCCGACGTGCGTGTTGGACACCAAGGAGATGATGTGACTTGACCCTGACGTGACTGGCCTTGGACTGTGGGCCTGACCGGCGGTGGACTTTGGCAGTTTGCGGCTATTTATTTGTTGGGCCGGTTGGTGTTTATTCAGTGGGCTTATTTTGTATATTCTTTTGTGGGCTGTTAGTATGGGCTGGGCCATACTGAATGTGTTGTAATATTATTTAATTATATGCTGTAATGGTTATAGTTGGGCTGGTTAGATAGTCGGGTCTGAACTGATCCTTGGTATTGGGTTGACCGGGTGGCAGACTGTTGGGTAAGTGGGCCGAATGGTTGTGGGCCGGCCATTGAACTTTGCCTTTGGGCAGGACTGTCTGTAGTTTATTTTTATAAATAATAAATATTTTTCCCATTTATTGTGAGTTGATGGAAACATCCTCTTAGAACCAATTTTATAACTAAAAACAATTAGTTAACTTTTCCTTAAATTACTACTGATTAGTTAACTCTTTACTTAAATAACTTTTAAAACCAAGTTTATAAAACAAACCACTTTTATATATATGAAAAGTTGCAAATGCTAACTCTATATATAATGAGTTTTTGAATTATAAACTTATAGAAACTCTTAGTGTTAAACACGTAAAACCAAGGGTTGTGTTTAGCATTTGATTTTCCCAAGAGAACAAGAAGTTAGTAGTTAAACCTAGTGTAATGTAACTTGTGAACCTCCAAATAAGACTAACTTATTTGGGAAGAATCAAGATAAAGATTTAGTTCTTAACTTTAAAGCAACTAGCATAGTTTATTAACCAATTTGTACCCATCATTATTTTCCTACAGGAGGATATTTAGCTCATTTGCTTACCTGTACTTTCCTGGAGCAAGGCAAGTACACTCTACGGTTTTGTGCTTTACATTATTTTCCCTGTACTTCCTTGAGTGACACAATTGCAACACGTCATGTTCTTTCTGGTACTCTTGTTCTCTTGTGCTTATTACTTGTATCTGGGGAGGGGAAATATACTATCTATGTGACCAATCCCAAGTATCAACTCAGGTGTGTTTTAGCTTAGACCCCGCATCGTGCACGCGGGTCCTAAGTCACCATTCATGTGCTTTCAGGTGCTTTCAGGTTCTTACCCTAGCCGGTCACATATTTAGTTATATTTCAAATGCATTACACATATGTTCAGGAGATTACCTTGTACTTATTTCCTGTGATATCATGTTCTTTCAGGTGCTTACATATCATGTTCTTTCATGTTCTTACATTCATGTTCTTCATGTACTTTATCCTGTTCTTCATGTACTTATTCACTTGTATTTTCCTGTACTTTCCATGTTCCCTTGTACTTCATTTCATGATGTCTTGTTCATTACCTAGAATTGTACTTGCTCCGCTCCTGACTGGATATGTTATGATAGGTGAGATGGAGGCTTTGTGTGACACATACTATGGACAGGACATTGCATTCCCTACTGAGCCAGCTGGAGCTGCTTCTGACCTAGAGGCTGCAGAAGCCTAGTGCTTCATTAGTACTTTCCATTTACTTTCCATGTATTGAGACTAGCAGACTTTTATAGATTGTAATAAATTCAGATATTGTATCTCTTTTCTGGTTGGGACACATTATATAGTTGCTGTGATTCTATACTTTCATATTTATCTGGTTAGTTCCCTAGATTGGTACAGCTTACTTCATTGTGTCTAACAATGAAGGCTGGGCGTGTCCGACTCGTGTCCGATTATTCGGAAGCGGGTCGTGACATGTTTTTAGTGGTGGCCCATGCAGGTCCATCCTAATGGTACCTAGGTCTTAGCGTACTATTGGGGGACTTGATTACACTAGGGAAACTTGATCACAGCATAGGAAAATCGGGAAATAAGGGTATATCAGGTATATCAGGTGTATCAGGTATTTTAATATTCTATAAACACTTGTTGTATGTAGGTCTAGGTTATTTTAACAGTTTTCTGTTTTGCAGATAATTCAAAAGCATGCGATACCAGAACTGTCAATTCACCTGCACTTGACGTTTTCGAGCTTCCACTACCTTCTATCACTCTACTATCCCCATGGGTAGTACGTAGTTGACGGGAGACGTTTGAAGAGTCCCTTGACAACCAGAGGAAGCAGGCCACCCTTTCCAAGTCAGACTTGTGGATACACTCTCCGAGGACTTCTGATTTCCAGACTCTCAGACACTTGGATTTTCCGACACCGAGTGCATATCTTACACCAAGGAACAGATCGAGAACCTGAAGCCGCCACTGAAGATCATCTCAACATGTGAGGATCCGACTTCTCTGAAGATTAGAGCCACCAGCCTGGAGATTCAGAATGTAAGGCAGACAATGGAACGAAATCGGAAGCTGAAGCTTATAAAAGACATGAAGATTTATGACAAAGACAACAACTACCCTGGACCTGCAAAGCATCACAACACTCAGTCAGCGTTTCTTCGGTCACATCACCAGTCACATCATCAGGAGCAGATCTCAGCAGCCAGCACGCCAGCAGCCATATATTCATGCCAGAGCCCTGCACTTCAGCCCCAGCGGGAGATCCAGATTCAGATCCAGCCGACGATTATTTACAATTTTTGCCACCTCTCAGGATGCCACTATGAAGAGTGCCGCAAAAGACGGAGGTTATGCCTACACTGCAGATCGTCTGCCCATCAAGTCAAGAACTGCCCGGAGGCCACTGATCACGCTGCCCAAGGATGAACGCGAGAAGCACCAGGACTACAACAAGGGGGACCCGCCTCTCCAGATGCAACAATCACATGAAGCACTACCGCAGGGATCAACCTATGTCAGGACAATTGAAGAAGGTTAGAGAGATTTCCATTCCGGAGGAATACTGAAGACAGACTAAAGACTGAAGATTTCTTTTGCATAGTTGGGAAAACCATGTATCTTGATTAATAATCCAGTCTTCCCTTAAATTCCTCCTAACACATTGATCATTTCTTGAAACTTCTTGTTTCTATTTTGGAACCTTGATTGATGTTTGAAACTTATTTCAAGATATTGTTTCATATTCGACAAACTTGTTTCAGACCCACATTTCGATATTTGTTTGAAATCCATTATTCGATACCGTTTGCACATTCATTCATGATCTTGTTTCCTAGCAATGGCTCCTATTTGTAAATTTTGTTCTTTTATCAAACTTCGTGTTAATTAAGATTTAATTCCTACTCGAGACTTATTTCGAAACCCTGTTCCTCATTCGAAGCCTTATTTGTGCTTCGTCCTATTTAGGACATTGTTGAGGATACCTTGAAGGTTTTGAAAATTTCGTTTCCTATTCGAGACTTGTTTCCTCATTCATGACTTTGATTTTCTAGTCGAGAGTTGTTGGCCCACTATTTTGTTTCAATCTTGTCTCCTATCCAAGATTTGCTTGTTTTATGGATACTTGTTCCTACTCGTTTATTGATATCCTGTTTGCTAATTGAACTTGTACTATTCAGAATTATTCCTACTTGAAATATCATTCTGAAACCTTGTTTGAACCTTCGCTTCTATTGATGCTTGTTTTGAGATTCTATTCCCTATTCTTGACTTTATTCGGGACTTGTTCTCTATTTACGATTTTGGTTGTTGAGATTCGCTTGTTTCATGTTTACAATCCAATACCTTGTCTCCTATTAGAACCTGTCTTCTAGTCACTATTCTAAACCTTGTTTCCTCGTCAAGATTTTCTATTCGAGATTTTATTTCCTAATCATGACCTTGCTGATATTTGATTTTCTATACTTTATTGGGGAATTCGTTTCTAGTACGGAATTTTATTTCTTATTTTGAACTTGTCTCCTGTCTGATACCTTGCCTCAGTTCATCCTTCGAGATTCTGTTATCCCTTCGGATAACGTCCCATATATGGAATCTTGTTACCATTCCAGATATCAGTTGAAATTCCGTTATAAGTTGAAACTTTGTCCTGTCTGAAATTTTAAATCTCCCTGGCTACCCTTTTGTACTCACTGATTGGATCCCTTGTCATTTTTAGTACCTAATAAACTCATGTCTTCTAACAGTCAGGTAATTTCACCATTCCGTGACTTGGACTATTGAAACTCATTTTGAACTTCTTGAAACTCTTTTGAAAATTCCTAGGGATAAAGTCGAGAGACTACTCGATGACCTACTATGGCATGACAGTTGCGCGCTGCAGCCATTAACTGGATTATGGAGACTGAGGGTTCACTGCAGCCATTAGCGCACTGGCGAGGCAGGAACTCTTAAGTTGAAATAATTTCAGGTACCCATAGGTTTTCGAGTATTGTCGAGACTTGTCATATTCTTCATATCTTGATCTCTTGGGTTGTTTCGTCAATGATTATTGGAAAATGGATAAGGTTGATAGAGTATTGGAGACATATTGTTATTTGAGTCACGAAGCCGAAAGTCCACTGCAGTCAGATACATACTGGCGGGGTAGGGATTCTAAGCAAAGTGATTTCAGATACCCACATGTTCTTGGATATTCTGGAGACTATACTTCCTTTTCATATGATTATTGGTTTTTGAGAATCACAAATTCTTACATGTTCCCAGATTTGATACTGTATCTCCTGAGTATTTCGTACGTTCCTCAAATCAACCCTTGCAAAAATTTTCTTCTAGCATTTTATCGTTAGATCTTTGAATTCCTTAAAATTGTATATTACCAGATTGTGATTCCATATTTCGTTGTGTCTTGTCTAAACTTCAATCTTAAATCATGTCTATTTGACCATGTTTTCCTATCTTATCCTAGTCCACTTGTGTTAAACTATCAAATTTTTGATCGTACTTAATAGTTGTCTTCATGATTTTGGCTCCTCTAAGTTGTAATTGAAACTTCATTCTATCTCGTGCCTATTTGATTCTTGATCATTAATCGTGTTATTCCAACTTCTTGTGTGTAACTATCGTACGGGGTCTCCAGGCTTAGAGAGCATCTCAGAGTTGCACAGGACTGGCAGAAGCATTGGGCGGACAGCACCAGACGGCCGCTTGAGTTCGAGGTTGGAGACAGAGTGTTCTTGAAGATCTCACCGACCAGAGGCGTCATTCGGTTTGGCAGAGGCGGGAAGCTCAGTCCAAGATTCATTGGACCATTCGACGTGATAGCACGGATTGGCGAGGTAGCGTACCGACTAGCGCTTCCAGCTAGGTTGGAGGGAGTGCACGATGTTTTTCACGTATCTCAGCTTCGACGATACATTCCAGACCCCAGCCACGTGGTGGACTATTCAGAGCTGGAGGTGGGCCCGAGATTGACTTACGAGGAGCAGCCAGTAGAGATCCTCGACCGGAGGGAGAAGCGTCTGCGGAACCAGACCATTCCTCTTGTCCGCGTCATGTGGAGACACCACTCTCCGGGAGAGTCCACATGGGAGCGTGAGGATGAGATGCGTGAGCGATACCCTAGTTTGTTCACTTGAGTGCTTGTATTGTATGCATTTTTTTGAATTCAATAAACAACTCTTTGGATTCACTATTTTTGATTTTCTGTGTTTGCATTCCAATTTCGAGGACGAAATTTTTCAAGGGGGAGAGATTTGTAACTCCACTTCCCAGTTTTCTTAAATAAAAATTAAAAATTCATTTTTATACTTATTATTAATTTGGAAACATTTTGAATGAATTACATTTTTGACAATTTAACAATTAGAAGTTGTTGTAACAACTTTTATATTGTTTTTCTTATTTTAAAAACTGTTTTTAAATAATTTATGCAATTATGAAAAGGAAGAGGGTTAAATTGTAAATTTCCTATTAAATTTTAGTTGCGGGCAATTATGAAAAGGCGCAGGGTGTTTTTGCTTATGTGCCATTAGCGGGGGGGCTTATTTGCAAAGTTACCATTTAATTGTTTTAAAACGAACCGTTCGGAGAGAGAGAGAGCGGCCATTAATTTCTTCCACCGACTCTTCGTTCTCCCCACTCTTCTCGGTTACTCCACCGACTCTTCGAGCACCCCGCCGACCCTTCGAGAACTCCGCCGTTCTCGAGCGTTCTTCTCCGGCGACTTCGACGGCGACTCTGATGGCGACACTCTGAGCGGCGACTTCCATCCTGAGCGAAGCGACTTCCTCGATGGCGCTGGTGGTGGCTTCGGCGATGATGGCTTTGACGGCGGCGACTCTGGAAGCTTGGCAGTAACTCGAGCTCGTTGTCTCTTCGTCTTCTTCCTGTCTTCTTCCTCGACGAGCTTTGGGCTTCGACTTCCAGAGGGTAAACCCTAACCTAACCCTAATCTCTACTGTTGGTCAGATCTATGGCAGATCTATGGCCTAGACTCTGAGATCCTTTGATCGGTGACGAGATCTAGGGTTTAGCTGGGTTTGTGTGAGATCAATGATGTTCTCTTTCTCTTCGAACAGTTCTAACTGTTCAGATCCGATGGATCTAGGGTTTCTGTGGTCCGATCTTGTAGATCGACCCTTGCATGTGGTTATTTTGGGTTGCATGTTAGATCTATGATGTTTCTTTAGTGGATTCTTCGAGATCAAGTTGATCTGTGACTATTCTGTGGTTGTGATGTTGTTTTCTGAGGAGTTTTTCTCCAGATCTGGTAGTGGTTCCAGATCTGTTGAGTGTGGGTTCGATGGTGTTTTCTGAGGAGAATCCAGTAGATCTATTTCTTTTACTTACATGCTGTCAGTTGGCCTAGACCTAACAAATCCAGTGGTGACTCTAGGGTTGCTCGGTTCGTTAGGTCAGGGATGGGTTTGTTTTTGGAATGTTTTCCTTATCCATTTCTGTGTGGATTTTTGGATGAGATCTGAGGTTCTGAATCTTTTCTTTTGGACTGAGATCTTGTGTCTAACACTCTCGTGTCCGACACTGCATGCATATTTTATATATTTTAAATTGATGATTCCTTCTTTCTCTTTTCTGTTATTTGTTGCTGGGGATCTTCTGCGTGTTGGACCTCTGTCCCGACTGGACTGTGGCTGTACCTACCTGTTCGTATCCGATGTTCGTGTCGGATACGAAGTGGCGCGGATTCGTGGCTAGAACCTTGCTGGACCTTGCTGTAGCCGTGTCCTCTTTCCCGTGTCCGACGTGCGTGTTGGACACCAAGGAGATGATGTGACTTGACCCTGACGTGACTGGCCTTGGACTGTGGGCCTGACCGGCGGTGGACTTTGGCAGTTTGCGGCTATTTATTTGTTGGGCCGGTTGGTGTTTATTCAGTGGGCTTATTTTGTATATTCTTTTGTGGGCTGTTAGTATGGGCTGGACCATACTGAATGTGTTGTAATATTATTTAATTATATGCTGTAATGGTTATAGTTGGGCTGGTTAGATAGTCGGGTCTGAACTGATCCTTGGTATTGGGTTGACCGGGTGGCAGACTGTTGGGTAAGTGGGCCGAATGGTTGTGGGCCGGCCATTGAACTTTGCCTTTGGGCAGGACTGTCTGTAGTTTATTTTTATAAATAATAAATGTTTTTCCCATTTATTGTGAGTTGATGGAAACATCCTCTTAGAACCAATTTTATAACTAAAAACAATTAGTTAACTTTTCCTTAAATTACTACTGATTAGTTAACTCTTTACTTAAATAACTTTTAAAACCAAGTTTATAAAACAAACCACTTTTATATATATGAAAAGTTGCAAATGCTAACTCTATATATATAATGAGTTTTTGAATTATAAACTTATAGAAACTCTTAGTGTTAAACACGTAAAACCAAGGGTTGTGTTTAGCATTTGATTTTCCCAAGAGAACAAGAAGTTAGTAGTTAAACCTAGTGTAATGTAACTTGTGAACCTCCAAATAAGACTAACTTATTTGGGAAGAATCAAGATAAAGATTTAGTTCTTAACTTTAAAGCAACTAGCATAGTTTATTAACCAATTTGTACCCATCATTATTTTCCTACAGGAGGATATTTAGCTCATTTGCTTACCTGTACTTTCCTGGAGCAAGGCAAGTACACTCTACGGTTTTGTGCTTTACATTATTTTCCCTGTACTTCCTTGAGTGACACAATTGCAACACGTCATGTTCTTTCTGGTACTCTTGTTCTCTTGTGCTTATTACTTGTATCTGGGGAGGGGAAATATACTATCTATGTGACCAATCCCAAGTATCAACTCAGGTGTGTTTTAGCTTAGATCCCGTATCGTGCACGCGGGTCCTAAGTCACCATTCATGTGCTTTCAGGTGCTTTCAGGTTCTTACCCTAGCCGGTCACATATTTAGTTATATTTCAAATGCATTACACATATGTTCAGGAGATTACCTTGTACTTATTTCCTGTGATATCATGTTCTTTCAGGTGCTTACATATCATGTTCTTTCATGTTCTTACATTCATGTTCTTCATGTACTTTATCCTGTTCTTCATGTACTTATTCACTTGTATTTTCCTGTACTTTCCATGTTCCCTTGTACTTCATTTCATGATGTCTTGTTCATTACCTAGAATTGTACTTGCTCCGCTCCTGACTGGATATGTTATGATAGGTGAGATGGAGGCTTTGTGTGACACATACTATGGACAGGACATTGCATTCCCTACTGAGCCAGCTGGAGCTGCTTCTGACCTAGAGGCTGCAGAAGCCTAGTGCTTCATTAGTACTTTCCATTTACTTTCCATGTATTGAGACTAGCAGACTTTTATAGATTGTAATAAATTCAGATATTGTATCTCTTTTCTGGTTGGGACACATTATATAGTTGCTGTGATTCTATACTTTCATATTTATCTGGTTAGTTCCCTAGATTGGTACAGCTTACTTCATTGTGTCTAACAATGAAGGCTGGGCGTGTCCGACTCGTGTCCGATTATTCGGGAGCGGGTCGTGACAGGGCATGATCGGACTGTCCAACTTTATAAGGTATTTGTCTTTCCTTGGAATAGATAGTGGAAAACATTTGAGGAAAAATAATGATAACATAATAGATATCTGCATAGTTGGGAAGGTAAATTCTCTACTTTGTTCTTTTTGCTTTTATTATGCTCTAGTTGCCCTTCTAATCATAGTTTCAGTATCGGCCGATACCAATATGTATCGGGATTGGCCGAATCGTATCTGTTTTGGCATGTCCCTTTCCAATACTGCCGGCTACCGACACCGATCAGCGTTGGGGTCTCTTTCCCAATTAATTCAATTCGACAAAGAAAAATTGAGAGAGAGAGAGAGAGAGAGTCGAAAATGAGTGTCTACATAATGATTCAGTTGTGCCGAAGATCGACAATTGTTTAGTGTGTCGATATCCTTATCGACACACGGTAACTATTACCATTGGTTAAAGTTGTATATCAATAAATTCGTAACACTCATCTATATTAATATTATTCCCTTCAAAACTATTTTTTATGGTTGTACAATGTCTAAGGACAAGTAAATAAACAATAATATCTATTGCGTTTGAACAATTTAGCAATGTTGAATATGTTTCCATTTAAAACTAAAGAAAAACAAAATATAAAATATGTTAAAATACTCTTTTATCATTTTTGGCCTTTCCGAAATGAAAAACCCGATAATCGTTGAAACTGCCGAAACCACAACCACCAGATACTCAATAGGAAGGGTCCGAGACTCCGAAACCTATACCAATATTGTGAACCTTGCTTCTAATGGCACTGAACTAATATCCTCAGAACATCTAGGACAAATCCCAATTCTTGAAACCTTGGATATAGACTATTTGGCAGAAGTAAATTATCTGGAAAGCTATCTTTCTCTAATTAATTCTTTGATTTGGATGCAAGGTGAGTCCAATGGTCAAAAGAGCACTCAAAGCCTTGCTATTGGAAAATGCCTAGTAATTAAGATTGGAAACAATATTCATATGTACCTGTTACACTCGAGGTCCAGAACTGGGAACTGTATTTAGCTGCTTAGGTTTCTAAAATAGGTTCAAATAAATTATTTCGACATAGTAAAATACTAAGTAGACAACATGGAATCTTTTGGAGTTGCCTGACCATTAGTGGCATAACAGAAGAGGAAAGAGAGCTGTCTAATAGCTGTTACTTTGATGATATTTTAATATTTATGATGTCTGTTGTAAAATACTTAAAACCCAAAAGTAATGTTCCTGCCTGTATTGCTACTAACGTTTGCTTTTATGTAATAGGTTGCAGATGCTAAACGGTTACTCTTCCGGGCTCCATCATCTTCAGAATGTTGTTGTTTCATTAATGACAGCGAGTTCTTATCAGGCTCAGATGATGGAAGTATTGAACATTGGAGTGCGTTGCGGAAGAAGCCAACACATATTACAAAAAATGCACATTCTCTGTTATTAAATTATGATCAATCACCTAAAGAGAATAAGGAAGAGGTCCCTAATGGTTATAAGAAAGGTAAGAGCATCTATTTGCATTGCACTTAATAGTGCTAAATGGATTGGATCAATAGCCTAAATTCATCTTTCATGTAGGTCTTGTCCATCTCTCTAAGTTGGAGTCTTAGACAATAAAATAATCTTTTGCTGTCTTATATCTTTGTTTATTTGTGCGTGGCTTGCCATCATCTTAACATTTGTACTGCATTCGCAAAGTAATTGTTTATGCTCTTTGTTTCAGAAAATGGCTTTGGCAAAGTTGTCGGCTGTTCTTCAGCCCAGTCATGGGTGAGTTCGGTGGCTGTTTGTAGAGGTAGTGATCTTGCTGCATCTGGAGCTGGCAACGGTGTTGTTCGTCTATGGGCAATCAGAAGTGATGATAGATGCATCCAGCCTTTATTTAGTTATCCAGTGGTATTCCATTCTAACTATGGTTAATGTTTCTTAATTGCTGTTCAAGCATATATTTAACAAGCCCTAATACTAAAGTGGTGGCAATTGTGTTCATGTTTGTATACTATAACACCCTACTTCTGTTAAGTTGGCAATCAAATTACGGTTCATCCTTTTGGGCAAATTCATCTACATGTTAGGTTTAATACAATATGAACATGTTATAGGTAAATTACATGGCAACTCTTTGGAAAAAAATCATGGTAAAATTATGACATGGACTATATACATATCTAAAGTAGCTTTGATCATGAGAGGGTCGTGCCATAAAACCTAGGCTATCAGTAGGCATAAAACATAGAGCACCCTTAAGGCAATGATCCCTCATATATGCCTTAAGCTCATGCGACCACGGTGCAGTCTCCAAGTTCCCCTAGAATATAAGGAGCCTTGAGGTGGTAAGATGACACAGAACAATAAAGACTTCGGAACGCCTGCACGAGTACTCCAAATCTTTTCGTCCCAGGGCTGCTTGCCTGGGTGATCACATCCCCTCTACAAGCAAAAATACTTTCCCTTTCTTTATATGCCTGTTATTTTCATCACCTTTTCTTTCATGACCCTATTCTCATTAATCTCTATTACACATTAAGCCAAAGAGAGGAGGTATGACAATCCCATAGTTTCTTTTGAAGTATGCTCATGAATATTTAAGGAGGATGGAAGGTGCCAATGCCATTATTCCTAGTGACGGCACACTTAAAGGATCACATTTTAGCATATGATTTGTGCGTCAATAAGGATGCAACACTGTGGAAAGGGGTGTCCATGACATGATTGAAGATTTTCGAACTTAGCTATGACATTGTCATGGGCAAATGGAGATTTATACGAGGCTGGGGGAGTCTTCAAAACAACAACATACTGTATTTTCCAGTTATAATATCAATACCTTTGAGTATTTAATCTCTTGGGAGTGGGGCAAGAATAACTTTCTTTGGTTCTTTGGATTTTCTATAAGTTTCGGATTGTTAATGATTGGCTTCCCCAGGGAAATGCATTTCATTTGGTAGGGAAATGCATTTCATTTGGTCCTTTGGCTTTATTCCTGGCTTAAAATCAATGCAATGGAAATGAATGTATTTGTAAAAGAAATGGATTATCATCTGTAGACACTCAAGAAAGTTTGGAATCTAGCTCTTGAACTGCATGATTTTTGTTTGTAGTGATTAAGAAAGAAGGATCCCTAACTTGCAGCTACCATACTAGGCCCCTTGCTTAAGCATTTGTGGCCAGGATCTTAGTACCAACTTTATTTCGAAATTGACTGACAATTGGGTGTACTCTGAGAGCATCAAGACGAACTTAAGATTTACAGTTGTAAATTTGTCAGTATTGAGAACCCTCTCTCTCTCTCTCTCTTGCTGTAATTAGTTCTTTTTTTCTTTTCATGCTAGTAGCTAGGTGGAGTCTGGAGGACCCTTCTTGTTTATAGCTGTGAAGCATAAGCTGAATCCACCTTTGTGACGCTTGTTTGTTCATGTTGCTTTTATGTTCATGCTCGTTTTTTTTTTCCGTGTTAGTAGCTAGGTGGAGGCTGGATGACACGTTGCTTTTATGTTCATGCCTGCTTGTTGTGCTGTGTTTGTGATAAAACGAAAGTAATTGGTATAATTAAAGTTACCTTGTAATAAAATTGATTGTGTTATGATTTTTTTTCTTGTTCATGCTATTAGGAGCCATCTTGTTAATAATTGTGCTGCATTGTTGAATCCATCTTTGTGATACAAACTTGTTTGTTCTTCTTGTTTTTGTATTCATCCTGCTTGTTGTGTTTGTGATAAAATGAGAGTAATCGATATAATCAGGTCATATAATAAAATTGGATTGTGTTGTGCGAGATGATTTCTCTGTTCTTTTATTTCAATTTGATGATGTTTCAAGCATTTAACATAATCTCTCCAAGTCTCTAAGGTTAATTTCCAAGAATTTGATGACGACAGGTTGGGTTCGTAAATTCTCTCACTTTTGCAAAGTTCGGACGTTTCCTTCTTGCCGGGGTTGGTCAGGTTAGTTCTATTGTTTACTTGAACCGTCTTTGCTGGGTTTTTTTTTTCCTCCCATCAGATACAGTATTTGAATTTTATGAAGCAATGCCCGGTTGATTGTAGCTTCTCTGCGTCAAAAGTATTTTTCTAAGTAATAATTCATAAATGCTCTGTAGAGCATCAGTGAATTATTTTATCTTTTCTTGTTAATATTGAATTGATGTAAGACCTTGTTGCTTTTTTTGCAGGGGAATGAACAAACTTTGGTCCGAGTTAGCTAGGCTTATGAACTTATGAACTTATGACTTGTGTATTTTGGATTCAAACCTATGTTATGTATGTTGAATGAAACTCTAGACTTGTGTTATGTATGTTGGATTGATTTTAGACTTGTGTTATGAATGATCTTATTTGTGTAAAACAGGTTCTTATTTATATCATGTGAAACAGGTTCTCTAATATTACAATAGATACGTAAAACAGGTTCTTATTGAATGAAAATACGTTTAATAGCAAAAAAAAAACTGTTATAATCATATATTATAGCACGAAACTTTAGCCGTGATATAATTAATTAACGCTATAACAAAATATTTTAAAACAATAAAAAATTGCTATTGTAGAACGTCCTATCATAGCACAAAATATGAATTGTCATCAAGTTTTTAACATAAAACGGATGTGCCATAATAAAGAAAATTAAGGCATTCAGATATTGCTATTGTATCTGAACCTGTCGTAGCATTTTAGAAAAACGCTATCGTATGGGTGGAACCTAAGATAGCTGCCGATGACATAGCATTTATGAAAACGCTATGTAATACGTATGATAGCAGATTTTTCGCGCTAATAATGTACATATTTCTTGTAGTGATATAAAATAGATTATGGATTATATCTATAGGTTAACTTATTATTATTTCAATATTAGATAGTAGTTCAAATATAAGATAACATTAAGGTTTTGAATTATAGATTGATAATATCGAATGGATTTTAAACAATATCAGGTTTTAAATCATCAAATAATCCAGTTGGCATTTGTGAGCAACCATTTATTTATTGTTATTATTTTTGGTGAGCAACCGAATGAATTAAAGTCCGTTTTTTTTTTTTAAATAAATAAATTCCCGATTGGACTCCGTCAAGCTCTCCTATCCTAATTTGAAGGCGGAGTGATGGAGTGTTTGAATGGGTCCGGTTTAAGGAAGATTAATGTATATATATAGTGTGATGGAAAGAAAGAGGAGAGGAGCAAGTGCAACTGAGAGAGAAATAGTACGTACACAAAAGTGTTTGTGATCGAGAAAGAAACAAAGAAGAAGAAAAGAGAAAAATGTCGTGGCAGACATACATCGACGAGCACCTCATGGCCGAGACCGAAGGCCATCACCTCACCTCCGCGGCCATCATCGGCCACGACGGCTCCATCTGGGCCCAGAGCGCAGCTTTTCCTCAGGTTTTATTTTCTTTTTCTTTTTTCATGTGGTATCGTGTCGTGTCAGACACATATCGGACATGTCGGCGGCACTTTAAATTAAATACGCTAAGACACATTATAATAGATGTCGAATTGGTATCATCGTGTCTCAAAATATGTCGTATCAAATTTATGTCCGTGCAACATAGGATTAGAGAATTCAATCAATATGTAGATTGTCGGAAAATATTTTCCAATAGTTATTTTTCATGGAATTATTTTTCAAAAAACTATCATTTTTCATATTTTTATCTAAACTGATGGAAAATGAGACTTGTCCAACCTATAGAAAAATATTATTTTTCATAAAAAATAACTATTTTTCATGAAAAATAATGGCAATCACCTCACCAGTTGCCAAAATGGTTGTGTACTGGGACACGTGACACTATTTCGAAGCTGCTGGTGAAGTCTGAATCTATCTAATCGTGTTGTGCGTATATGTATGTGCAGATTAAACCTGACGAGGTCACTGGTATTATGAACGATTTTAACGAACCGGGCTCGCTCGCCCCAACCGGTCTACACCTCGCCGGAGCGAAGTACATGGTAATCCAAGGCGAACCTGGTGCTGTCATCCGTGCAAAGAAGGTGGTCACCCCCCCCACCCTTCCCCCCCCCCCCCCCCCACCCTTTCATTTGTTACTGTTCTAATCAATGTTTTTGTTGCTGCAAATTAACTTGGTAATTGTTGCAGGGGTCGGGTGGGATCACTGTGAAGAAGACGAACCAGGCTCTGATCTTTGGTGTGTACGAGGAGCCCATGACTCCAGGACAGTGTAACATGGTCGTCGAGAGGATGGGAGACTACCTCGCCGATCAGGGACTCTAGATCAACCGAAACGCCCTACCATAGGACGTTTTCCCTACAGTTTTGAAACATTTTGTTTTACGTATTTCCATGGCCGTGGATTTTGCTGCTTCTGCATTTTTTTTTTCTTGGGTGAAAATAATTTTGTGGAGGGAACAGAAATGGCTGGTGTCAATTCTGGGTTTTGTGTTTTGCTAAGGGGTGTAATTCTTTAATTTTCTTTGATGTTGTTCGAAAGGACACAAAAAAAGAAGGAAAAAAAAAAGGGAAAGGAAAAAAATATTCTTGAATAATTCATTGTTGTCGCTGCCAGTTTGCCATATGTTCGGAAATATTTCTTAAGGCCCTGCTTGGTAACGATATTTTCACTGATTTTGGAATGTTTTTGAATCCACCGTTTATAAAAATCGGTAAATTTTGATGGACTCTATTTTTTTATTCTATTTATATTCTCACAAAAAAATATATATAATTATAACTGAAAATTGCTGAGAAATCCAATTTCGGGATTGATTTTTATAAAAAATCCAATTTCGGGATTGATTTTTATGAAAAACTCACCCGCAGGATGAGTTTTATTAAATGTTCAGAATTATATATTTTTACGTTAAGTATTCCAAGATTCTCTTTAGATACTTTGTATTTACAGAATTAATACCATAACTATCTCTCCGCACAAACTCATATTTGGATTGCGATTCTCGTCTTCTTCTTCTTTTTCACGAGAGATCTGAATTCCATTGCTCTCACCTTCAGCAGAGATCGCAAAGATCGTTCGTAGTTTACCGTACTTTTTTTTTCAGTCGAACTATGATCATCGCTCATCTTCTTCTTCTTTTTCGACAATTAGGTCAATTATGAAGAGAAGATCTTTTTCTTTTTTTCCATAAGAGTTAGCATCGTTTTGAAAGAATAACGAAAACTCTTGAATCTTTATTCATGTCAAATTTCTTTCCACAAAACAAAAAAATAAAAAATTATGTTTCTGTCAACTGTTCTTCGTCGATATAACACGAAGAATAGTCATTCTCCTGCATTTTAACAAGGAGAATGGTCATTCTCCGTATAAATTAACACGGATAATGTCATTCGCATTTTCCGTCTTAATTTACACGGAGAATGACCATTCTCTGTATTACTAACACGGAGAATGACTTTCTCCGTCTTAATTTACACGGAGAATGACCATTCTCCGTGCTAAATTACACGGAGAATGACATTCTCCGTCTTAATTTAGCACGGAGAATGCCATTTTTCGTGTAATTTAGCATGAAAAATGATTATTCTCCTACGTTTTAACACTGGAAATGGCCATTCTCTGTGTAAATTAACACGAAGAATGTCATTTTCCATGTAAATTAACACGGAGAATGACATTCTCCGTGTTTCTAACACGGAGAATGGTCATTCTCTTACGTTTTAACACTGGAATGACCATTCTCCGTGCTAAATTACACGGAGAATGACCATTCTCTGTGTAAATTAAGACGGAGAATGGTCATTCTCCGTGTAATTTAGCGCGGAGAATGGCCATTCTCCATGTAAATTAAGACGGAGAATGTCATTCTCCGTGTTACTAACACGGAGAATGGCCACCCTCATGCGAAATTAACATTCTTCGTATTCTAACACGGAGAATGGACATTATCCTGCATTTTATGGTTAGTTGAAACTTTGGAGGGCCATAACTTTTGACTGGAAGGTCGAAACGAGGTCCGGTTTGTCGCAAAATGAGCGTATCTTCGAGGAGCCTGAGATAAACTGTTTCACCGTTTGTCGGCCTTTCAAAATTTTATAATCGCAAAAAAAATAATGTTTGGACCTCCGTTTTAGCACTTTTGCCGTTTGTCTCGGTCTTTCCGAAATTTTTCGACGAGTTTTTGAAGATTTTTGAGGAGAAAACCTAGATTCGAAAGTGAGCAGCGTATGAAAGAAGAAGAAGTATTGAAACATTTTTTTAAAAGTAGTTTCGTGGGTGTTTTCAATAAATTAGAAGGAATGACAAAAAGGTCATTCAGAACCCTCTTTATATATTTTTTGCTAATTCTGGACACGCGATGAAATGTTATTGCACGGTGGATTTTTCATAAAACTTTTTCGTTTTTTGGACATTTCATAAATTTTCCATAATTATAACTACTGATACCCTTCTCTATTTAATTTATCCGTGTAAAAAATATTTATATCCTCACAAAAATATTTATAACTACTGATACCCTTTTCTACCGATACCCTTCCTTATTTAATTTACTCGTGTAAAAATCTTTCATAACCGTTCGTTAGTGAATTACCAAGTAAGAATTGGACTTATTTAAAAGTTGCTACTTAAAAATTATTCAAAATCGGACTCCTCGTAACCGCTTGTACTCTAAAAATATCTCACAACTACTACCCTACAATTGTCAAGCAGACCCTAAAGCTCTGATTGTTTGTATACAGCACTAAGCAGTCATCTTGAATCTTGATATAGAACGACAGTTGTTGTTGTTTTTTTTTTTTTTTGGTGGCGATGGAGGTACGAACAAATTGATGAGTGCTATATTTTGCAAAGTGTAGGAAGCTTATGCACCATGTATTTATTTTTAACAAAGAAAAAAAAAATCATTGATTGAGCATCATGTAGCTTGAGGGATATGCAAATGTAGAAATTAAGCTTATCTAAAATTAACATGGAAAATTATAGTATCATATATTTGTTTTTTTCGGTGGATCGAACTCATCCGATCATAATATTTATTATATCTCCACGTACTAACCAGTGTACCTAAAAGACTTTGACTAGGATGAGAGATAGTCATCCAAGCTTAGAAACACTTTTGCAATGAAATTGTTAGACTTGGCCCTATGGTTCTAAGGTCCTGCCTCAAGCCTGCCTCAAGCCTGCCGAAGATCTTTTATCTTTCTTTCCCATAACAAAAAATAAATAAAATAAAATTAATAAATAAAGTAGAGCCAGTTATGAACCCTACTGAGACAAATAAATTATCGGATGTGCTATTTTGACCGTGGTCCTGGCCGGGCATGTGTTCGGTCCCCATTGGGAGGGGGCCGAAATTTTGAGGTGTAGATTCGAAGCATGCGGGAGGCCAATAGGAGAGTGACACGTCGGCGCAGGCACAACCGCGATCACCTCCATGCAGTCAAAGTATACTTTTACATGATAAAATATAGATATGCAAAATTCAATTTCTGAGCACAATAGCTCAGATCTTCTTATAGTAGCGTGTCAAGAACTACATGTTCCAAGTTTGATCTGTGGATCGTATCAAATTGCTCATTGAGGAGTGTATTTGTGCATGCATTGTACGTCTAATTTACAACCCAAAATGCCACGTCCACTGAGACTTCTTCTTTATGCTTGCATTGTACGTAACTACGACCAAAACACCTTTAGGTCGTTTTATGAAAAATTTTGTGCTGCCAAATGTTGGTATACCAACTTTTAAAAATGTTATTGTTGTTGATATGATCAGTTCTTATAGTTTGGAGGTCCTTTATAAAAATAAAAATAAAATCCTCTACATCCCTTGTCTTTCAAAATATATGGAACCGGCCACGTAACAATGACCACCTAATACAACTACGTGATCCAAACTTGGACCTCATTGAGCGTACTCCGTTGTAATAAAGTGAACTATAGTCCACAACTACTATGTATTGGAAAGAAAAATTAATCTCTAATCGTAAACATACTAAGAAGTAGAAGAAGCTAGAATAATATACATGTTGGAATATAAAAAGACAGTAATTAATGGGAATAGATCCATAACATATAAGTCTAACTAGAGTCCGACAATAACAAACCCGTGAATACAAATATGTAAATAAAGGCTATTGACATGGAGATATCCAGATCCGAGTATATCCTACACGAATAAAAAAACACGGATACCAAAATGGAAGCCCTACCGTTGATCAGGGGTGCACCTCTTGATAAATCTCAACATCAATGACTCGAGTAGCTCCTGCACAAGCTCTTGGTCCATAGTCCTCCGACTAACTCTCACTTATAAGTTGATAAATCAAGTTCTCAAAGAAACGTAGCAAGATACAAATAACATGTTAAAAATAAAAGCTATAAAATAAACCAACTCCTAAAGATCCACGATTGTAACTAATAATAACTTACCAAGTGAAAATACAAGTATAGAACAACGCTTGCACGCGTGGGCTGTCAGTGTAACACCATAGCTCGTGTAAGAAGTCCTGATAACTAGAATAATAACCCTGTATCTCCAACACTAAAAAGAATAATGTTAATAGCGATGGACCTCAGCAAGAAAACTAACTGTATTAGCGGCAGATGAGCGACCGAATATCGAAAACTTAATTCATCTATGCCATGTTAGATGCCACATAATGGAAGATGGCATTCTCCATTTTTTAAAATTTTTTTTATTTAGAAATATCATAAAAAAATTTAGATAACAACGGATCTCAGCAATTGCGACACCACAGAGAGAGGAGAGAGGGGGGTGGTACAGTCGGGGGTAGGAGCACCGGGGGCGCGTGTCACCCTCACTTTTCCAAGATAGGGATAAAATGGTAATTTTCTATTTTAGAATATTTTTTGGGAATTTTATTTCATGAATATTAATATTTAATGATTATAGGAGTCTGGTTCAAATTTTATCGCATTTCGACTTAATTCGGGACTCCGGGAAAATTTTGACTTGAGTTGTGATTAGCACATTAATTAGCCATGGCCCACCAAACTTAGCATTTAGGTCTAAGAGTTTGGACTAGTCCTCCATGAGTGTTTAGGCCTAATTAGGATTTTTATTTGGTCCAAACTAACTCCTAAAACCAAATTAGGAAGCTAACTTAGCATAGAAGTAAAGGGAAGGACAAACTTGTAAATAGCAAGTGCCCAAACCTCCCATATAGGGCCAGCCACCCCATTCCCTTCCTCTTCCATTCATTCACTTCAAATTTCTTCTTCTTCTTCTCCAAGCTTTCTTCGCAAAAGGAAGAAGAGAAATCCTTGGATTTCATCTCCACGTAAAGTTTTTCTTCCCGTTTTTCTTCCATCGATCTCTCCCTCTACCCCAATTGGGGCTTCTCCAAAATTTTGGGAGCAAAAAGTGGAGGGGTGTGTCCTAAACAATTCGTTTTGTGTCGGAGCCTTGTCGGAGGATTTTAATTGGGATCCATCTCCCGATAGGTACAACCTATTCTCTAATTCTTTCTTTTCATCATAATAAATAGTTTGAACCCCGTAGGAATGACCCCCATGGTTGTATCTCTATTTGTGTCCATTTCGTGTCCATTTGGAGGTCATAGGAGTGTCCTTTGTGTTGTGGTTGTGTCCTAGTGGGAAAAATCCTATTTGGACACTTGTATTTAATATTTATATTGTGTAAATGATTATTTAGAGTTTTAATCTCAGATTTTTATGTTATTTAGAGATTGTATTCTTTGGTATCATATTGTATCATATTCTAATATATATATATCTATATTATTGTATATGTATATTGTGTCTATATATATATATATATATATATATATATATATATATATATATATATATATATATATATATATATATATATATATGGATGTGGATATATGTAGGGGTGTGTGGGGGGGGGGGGGGGGAAATTGTGTATAGAGAGTGATAGGGGGATAGAGAGAATGGGATTGAGAGTATAGAGTGGGGATTTGATTTGGTGTTTGAGTGTGTGTTTGTATTAAAAATTAGAGGGATTGAGAGTGTGGGGTTTGGTTTGTGTAGTATGTGTACATAGAGTTGGAGAGAGTGGTAGAGGGAATGAGAAATCATAATGTGTGTATGTGTTTGTTTTGTGAGTGTTTGAGTGTTGGGTTGGTGTGTGTATATGTGTTTAATAGAGAGGGGTATTAGAGAGTTGGAATGAGAGAGGGAAGGGGGCAGCCATTAGTCCCAATCTAGCCCCTAAAACCAGCCTTTGAGCTGTCCCAAAACAGCCCTGTTCAGTCCCTTATAACAGCCCTAAACTGCCATCAATTCAGCCCCAAAACACAGTCCTGTAGGCCTCAAAAATGAAAGTCACGCTGAGTTGATCAGGACAAAGTCTAAAAGTCACGCTGAGTTGATCAGGACAAAGTCTAAAAATCACGCTGAGTTGATCAAGACAATGTTTAAAAGTTACGCTGAGACAGCTCATCATTTGTCAGAGTGTCATTATGACTGACAGCACGACAGTCAAAGAATGTCTTCTCGTATGCCACGTATGTACGGAACTCGAGAGATCACAGCCGACTACTGCGTGACTTTCGAAATCTTCTTCCACAAGACGCAGCCTTCATCAAGTTGGCATACCAAAAGAGCTTATTGTCATTTAATGCGACTGACAAAGCAATCAATGTCAGAGATTTTGTGTCAGTCGAAGCACGTCGAATCAAGACAGCTGGCAGTTCTGACTCAAGTCTGCGTGTATTTTGAACTTCTATGTTCCTTCCCCAAGTCTGCGTGTATTTTGAAGCTTTCTGCACCAAGTCTGCATGGATTCTGAAGCTTTCTGTACCAAGTCTGCGTGAATTCTGAAGCTTTCTATCCAAAGTCTGCGTGGATTTCGTCCTCAACAAGCCTGCATGGATTTTATCAAATTGGAGTACGTGGCAGCTATGCCACCAATCTCTCATCTGCGTGTCCTGTAACTTGCACACGACTCATGCACGATTGCCATGTGT
The DNA here is from genome assembly GCA_029216955.1 of Iris pallida. Taxonomy (NCBI): domain Eukaryota; kingdom Viridiplantae; phylum Streptophyta; class Magnoliopsida; order Asparagales; family Iridaceae; genus Iris; species Iris pallida. The sequence continues at coordinate 1,032,389 of JANAVB010008799.1, forward strand.
CCAACAGTTACAGGCCACGTCCAGTAACTGCTCATAACCTTGCGTATGTTAAATCCTGTGTGATTTTCAACTATGCACAGGTTGTGAAGACAGTTATCTTTTCAGTTATTTTTGACTCTATAAATAGAGTTCTTTCCTTATTCATTGTACAGATACATAGATATCTAAATTACTGTCGAATTTTTGAAAGCTTTTCTTCTTCGCATCGTCTAAGGGATAAAGCGATCGTCTTCTAGATCGGATTCCTACAGTTGTAATTTTCCCAGAAACACAATAAATAAAGTGAATTTATTTATGAAAAACAAATTGGCAACTCTGCTGGGGAAAACCATCTCCTCTTCTGAGATGGCAACAACTCAATGCGACACTTCGTCAGTCGGCTCGACGAAGAAGGTGATATCGATCCAATTCGATCAACTCGCCTACGAAGAAATGCAGCAGGCTAAGGGTGGCAAGCCCACTTCAGCCTCCATCACCACTGCTAAGTCGAAGAGACGATATGTCTACGTCCCTAAGAATCTGTTGGCAACCAATGATGAAGTTTCTGCCACAGTGTCTACTCCTAACACTGGCAAGGACTCTACTGCAAGCACGCACACTCTTGTATGCTCAAAGACGACAGCAGTCAAAAATTACGCTGGCAGCACTGGCTCCTTAGTCAAGCCTGTTCCAGCGTGCAATCTCAAAATTAATAGTCACGCTGACAGCACTGGCTCCTTAGCCAAATCTGTTCCGGCGTGTATTTCACCAAAATCTGACTCTTTAGCCAAGACTTTATACACAGACAATACTGGCTCCTTAGCCAAATTGTCACCAGCATGCTCTAAGAAGAATAGCTCTTTAGCTATCTCTTCTTCTTTGCCAAGTTCTACTAGAACTGGGGGTGGTCTTGCTAGAACTCCTCCACAAATGGCTCACAAAGTCCCTTCGAAAAGAAATAACTCTTTAGTTGTTTCTTCTGCTCCTGTAGTGTTTACTTCAGGAACAGCTTTGACTGACAGTTTTGTTAGTCAAAGAAAAGGAGATGGTCTTTTGACTACTCTTCCTTCTGGACATTCTATGTCTCAAAACTTGAATAAGTCTAAAAAGAAACATTTCTTAATGTCTTCCTCTACGACTTCTTCGAATTGGACACAGAATTTGTCTATAAAAGAGGGTCTGTTACCAACTCCTAATCAAGGGAATGGTTCAACTCTTCCTTCTCTGCAAATATCCAGATCAATGGAAGGAAAACTCCAAGTTTCAAAAACAAATGTGTTACCTCCAACTGATCTAAGAGCAAAACTTGATCAAATCCGTTTAGGAAGCACTTCTGGTGTCAAAAAACCATACCAATCGGAAACAAAAGCAAGAGATCCAGACGCAGAGTATGCTAAAAATTATGTGGCTCACATTAATCACTCTCTATATAATCAAGAGCCATCAAGACCCAAGAACCAAAAATATATTCCTAAAAATACACAAAGAATGTTCTCTGATGTACCTCAATCTTCACAGACGGATTTACGAGAACACCTTCAACAGAAGAGAAGGAATAATTCTGTGTCAATGGATCATGACCATGCTGAATGTGACTTCCAGCCAAGAGTCATAATTCAATGCAGATGTCAATTAATGGATCATGACCATACTGATCATGAATGTGACTTCCAACCGAGAGTCACAATGCAATGCAGATGTCAAACTAAACGATAATCTGTCTTCAATCGGATTCAGTGTGAACCTATCCCTGATGAAGATGAACCTCTGTTTGCTTCTGTCAACATGACCTCTCGGGATACTGGGGGTAGAACTGATAGTCCAGATGGAGTGTATAGAGGCACCAGATCAAGAGTCATGGCTTTTAATCAAAGAACTTCGGTTTCTGAAGATTATTCTGAATTTCTTGGAGAATCTAACTTCCCACCTCTTCCTACTGGGGGTCATTCTCCTACAAATGACTTTGACACACAAAGCAGTGATTCAGAACATACAACATCCACTAATTCATCAATAATCCCTCGTACAGTCATAACATATATGGTGGATGGGAATACTGAATTGAACAATGAACCTTCTTCTTCAATGACTCCTCAAGACCAAAGGATTGATTCTTTAGAACAGCAAATGAAATCTATGGCTGATACTATGAAGTCGATGTATGAACTCATGGCAACCCAGCTGCAAAATCAACAGACTGGACCAGATGCCATACCAATTGACACTGGTGTAAGTCCAGTACATGTTCCTCCAGCAGTACAATCCAATACTCCTGGGCAAGCTCAACCGGTTCCTAGTCACTCTGGAGCTGGAGGTAGTGCTTATAATGCCGTTCCTGCTCCCAACTATTCTCTACAAGCTACAACTCCACAATCCTCCAGAGTTGTTACTGAAGAATTGAGGAATCTCCGAACTCAATTTGAGGCATTCAAACAGAAGGATGGTTTACAAAGGTTAGGCATCAAGCAACCTTATCCGATAGAATGGAAGCAAGTATCGTATCCTCCTAAATACAAGCCTCCTACTATCTCATTCTATGATGGAACCACTTCTCCGAGTCAATTTATTAATCACTTTGAAGTGATGACCGACCAGCTGCAACCAAGTGACGCCCTCCTTACTCGGATGTTTGTCGGATGTCTCAAAGGAACGGCTTATGAATGGTATAGAAGTCTCCCGGATGGGTGTATTACCTCATTTGCCGGTTTCAAACAAATGTTTCTTGAACGGTTCTATGAAGGGCTCAATGACATGACTATGTTTGCTCTTATAAGAATCAAGCAGAAAAATAATGAAACTACAGAAGAATTCATTGAAGGTTTCGAAGAGAAGCTCTGAAGATGCCTCTTGGAACTCCTGATGCTGTCACCATCGACACATGCAAATCAAATTTGTTTCCAATCATCAGCATGTGGACAGGATCTACTCAATTTCAAGATTGGCCTTCCTTCATAGTTAGTGCCAAAGCCGCAGAAATTAGTGCCGAAACTTTCAAAGATTTAGGAGTACAGATGACTCCCAAAGAAACAGGTCAAAGTACTAACAATAATGCTAAATTCAATACTCGTAAGGGAAAAGAAACCCTTGAAGTTAATCTTCAGAGTAAAGATACATCGACTGTTCAAACTCCTCCTGCCTCTACGACTCAACAACCAAGAGCACCTCGCCCCAAAGAAGAATACTCTTTTGATGACGATGATGTCCTTGGTATCTTTGAATGTCTGCTGAAAGGTAATAAAATACAATTACCTGAAATCAAGAAACCTGATGAAGCTGGTAAGACGGATCATCCTAAATACTGTCCATACCACAGAATGTTGGGTCACACAGTTCGTACATGTTATGTACTGAAAGGAAAGATCCAGGAAATGATTAAGTCTGGAGCTATCACTCTTACTCCGAAAGAAAAGACCGTCACCTCTAACGTCGTCTCTATGCAATTCGGAGATTTCCCTCCTCAACTTCTTGAAAGCGGGATCGTTCCTATTCCCAGAACAACTCTTGAAATAGTGAATATTCCTCCTCCACAGTCTGAAGGATTAGTACCAATCACTATGGAAACAGGAGAAATCATATGGATTCATCCTGATTTAGTGGCGGATTTTGAATCTCCTCCTCTTCAAAAGACTACTTCCCGAAAATCTAAGAAGGCTGGGAAAATTAAGTCATGTCATATGACTTCTTTCGGATCTACTCCCGACACAGAACCGAAAGATAAATCAGAAGCACTTGCTGGTGCTACTAGAACAGGAAAATCTTATCTAAAGGATTATTCCAAGGGTCCTGAGGATACTCCTGATGTTCCTTCCAAGAGTCCTGAGGATACTCCTGATATCCCTCCTGCTGACAAAGATGCTCCTAATGTTCCTCTTGAAGAAGAATCATCCATTGCACATATTCCTTCAACTACGCCGGTTGTACCTACTCCTTCCAAGCCCACAGCTCTTGAGAAAGGCAAACAACAGGCTCGATTTGATAAGCCAATCAAGAAGTCCCCTCCTCTTGGGCTTCAGAAACCTTATAATTTCGACATTCTAGCTCAACTTGCTAATACTCCAGCTAGAATGTCCCTCTTTGAACTTCTACGTCTTTCTAAAGAGACTCGGGAGACGTTAAGTGAGGCACTTCTTCAGGCTGACTCTTGTCTAGCACAATTAAAAAAGTCAGATGAAGAACCTGCCACTTGCTTACATTGCAACAGTGTATTGGAGATTATTCCAAATATCACCTTTCGCAAGATGATATGCTACTGGAGGATAATCGACATGATCGGCCTCTCTACTATACCGGTTATATCGATACGGTGAAGATAGACCGTATCCTCATTGATCCAGGGTCTGCTATAAGTATAATGCCAAAGAGTCTGTTGGATGAACTAAAAATCCCTCTTCACAAGCTTTCCAAGACGGTTACTACTATCCTGGGATTCAATCAAAGCCGAAGCGAGCCTTTGGGAAATATTCATCTGAAACTTCAGATCGGTGATTTTATATCCAAAGTCACTTTCTATGTGATCGAGATCGTGGGATCTTATAATCTTCTTCTGGGGAGGCCCTTTCTTCATGAAAATAATGCGGTGCCTTCTACTCTTCATCAGTGTTTTAAATACATTGACAGCAATGGAAGAGTACAAAAGGAAGTTGCTGATATAAATTCTTTCCATGGGGTTGAAGCTTACTTCAATGATTCTCGGATGTACAAAGAAGAATATACAAGGGTGATACAAGCTATGGAGAAAGAGGATCCGCAAAGTGAGATCTTGATAATTCCGGTTAAAGGTCGAACTACTCAGCAACAATCTCCTAAACCCTCTGGAGAAAGTTCTTTCATTATTCCAGTGAGCGGACGGATCTCTCCATTACCTCAGTCGTCTACTCAAGATACACTGGTCATTCCTGTCAATGGGCGTACTACAGTTCCTGTATCTTCACATATAAAACAGGATACTCTGGTAATCCCTGTTGGAGGGCGGACTACTCTTCAATCTCAGGCTTCAAGGGAGCTTACCTCTTCTGAGTCATTTGTTATCGATCTTAATCGAAACAAAACTTCCTCTCATTCTTCTTCTCCCCCTTTAGTCATTGATTTGGCTAAGATTTCTAAGGCTCAGCCTTCTCCCAATGTAAATACTGCTACTTTTAAATTTAATGAAAAGTCTCCATCTTTGCAGTATATTGATGTGTGTAATCATGTTCATAGTTATTTGCATTTGTTAGATGACTTGAGAACAATAACCATAGGAGTTGTACAGACTTTTCATACATACGTATCCCTAGAATCAGTACAAACTTCATACTTTTTGGTTCCTAGTAGAAAGCCAGGAGACATTCCAATATTCTTCTACAAAGGGCCCCAGAATCCTTCTGATTTAGAAGATGATGACAAAAACTGTCACCCCCAGTTTTTCAAATTAGGGGTATTTTTGTCATTTTCAAGTTTTATAATATTTTAGGAATTTTATATGATTTTATATGATTTTTAGGAATTTATTTGAGTCGGTTTGAATTTTATCCAATTCGGACCCAATTTGGAGACCCGGGTAGCCTGGACCCTAGTGGGACCCCCATACTAGCTGGATTTAGCCCATGTACCATCATAAATAGGCTAGAAATTATTAACCTAATTGCCATGGCTTAATTAGTCATTTAGAGACTTAATTAGTCGTTTAGAATCAAACCGAACCAACCCGAATTGGATTTGAACCCAAACTAAGCTTATTGGGTTTGGGGCTATTGGATCCCAACCCAATAACCCCCTATGGAGTGGCCGGCCATGTAAACCCTCCCCCTCTCTTTCTTCTTCACAAAGAAAACGATCTCTCTCTCTTTCAAAACCTCTTCTTTCTTCCAAGCTCTCTCTCTCCATTTAGGTTTGTCATAAATCCCTCTTCTATTACTCTAATTAATTTTTGGTCTTCACAATAAATGTAGAGGGAACCTTCCTCTACACTTTGCCCTCTAATTTTAGGTTGTTCCCTAGAGTTTTGGTTAGAGTTTAATTTGGGGCTTTTATGTATTAAATGCTATATATATATATATATATATATATATATATATATATATATATATATATATATATATATATATATATATATATATATATATATATATATATATATATATATGTATGTATTATACGTATATGTGTATTGGTGGGAATGAGAGAATGAGAGATGGTGGTGGTGGGAATGAGAGAATGAGAGTGGTAGTGGTGGAGTTGTCATGTGTGTGTGTGTATGTGTGTATATACATATACATATGTATATGAGTTTAGATATATATATATGGTTGTGTATATATATATGTATTTATATGTGTGTGTGTGTGTGTTTATATAAATATATGGAGATGTGTGTGTGTATATATGTAGAGATGTGTGTGTGTGTATATATATATATATATATAGATGGGAGGTTAGAGGATTAGATATAAGGGTATATATATAGATAAATAGATATAGAGATATAGAGATAGATAGATATATATATATATATATATATATATATATATATATATATATATATATATATATATATATGTATTTGATATATGTATATAGAGAGAGTAGAGGAATGAGTGAAGTAGGAGGTAGAAGAGGGGAAGAAGTAGAGAAGACAGCAGTGGCAGCAGCCACAGCTGCTGTGGCAGCCCAAACAGCAGCAATAGCTGCTGTCCACAGCAGTAAACCCCCCCCCTTTGGTGATTTGTTCACCTATTAACCCCCTTTACCTATATATATATGTATGTATATATGTAGATATATATATATATATATGTATTATATATGGTTAGAATCGTAGAGAAGAGTAGAAGAAGATTATGGAATGAGAAGTTAGAAAAGAATTAGAGGTTAGGAGGAAAGATTGGAAGAAGTTAGAAGAATAGGAGGAAAGCTAGAATAGAAAAAGAGGAAAGTCGAGTTAGAGGGCGAATTTGAGCCCGGAGCATCGGATCGCGATGAAACTTGGCATGGAGTTCAAATATGTGATTTAGATTTTGCGGGTAAGCTCCCGGGAGGAAATCGGAGTCATAGGGCGCCGGTATCGTGCCGTGTCAGTGCGTATCTCGAAATATTCGAGATTTCTGCAACGGGCCGTAAGGTGGACTAGACGTCCACTTTATCTAGGTATTATGGTAGATAACGAACCTATAGGATAGTACCCTACTACCCTAGGAAGATCGGGTCAAAATAACTAGCGTAGGCGGGTTAACTAGCTAGTCGCCGAAGGGTGAAATTTGCCCTTTTTAAGGGTAAAATAGGGATTTGGCCCACGGCCAAGATTTGAGTTTCCGAGTCCAAGATGGACTTGGATATGGGTTGTATAGGTTGGTAATGAGTAGGATTAGCTGTCTAAACCTAGTCTTGGACCCGGTTGACCACGGTTGACTTTTTGGACTAAAAGTCAACTATGGGTCAACACTTTACCCAATTTGGTCCCAAATTCCATCTAACTTGGACAGTTGACCAAAAGTCAACTGTTAGTCACCAGTGACCTAGAGTTGACCTAGGGTTGACCACAGTTGACCACGATTGACCAGAGTTGACCGGTTGACCAAAAAGTCAACCGTTGACTCAAATTGACCTAGATTGATTCCGTTTGACTTGCATTGACCCAGTATGACCCAGATAGACCTAAAATGACTTAGGTTGACCTCGTATAGTCTAGTTTGATGTGACTTGACCTAGAATGACCTAATAGGATTTAAATTGATTTGACTTTATTTCCTAGATTGAGTATTGATACGTCTTGTTCTCTATAGGTCCTCGAGACGCTGCATTTGCTCCGGTTGATATATCATACCATATTACAGGCGAGTACATTCTCTGATACTTTTCCAATTTATAATGATCGTTATGATTCATGTAATTAGTGTGGATATGCTTGTTCTCGACACATTGGTCACACGGATTGGTATTCATGGATCCCGACATGAGATGTTATTCCTCGTTATCTTGGTATATCTTGTGCAAGCCCCCTTGTAGTTCTTGTACAGTATATGGACACCGATTCTCGAGAAGACTTGCTCCCTTCTCGTAGAATCCCGTGTCGTAACGTGTCTTGCTTGGATCCACTCTACCAGTCGGGGACGGGGAGTACTAGTGTAGATGTGTGGTCATTATCCACCTTGTTTATTCTTGTAGACCTTGAATGCTACCAATCCTACACTCCACGTGGGATTGGCTGATCATAACCTTGTGCAGACCCAATCCGGCCACATGTTGTAGCTAGTATTCACACACCTAGAGATATGATTCTTGATTCTTGTACATGCCATGATCAGTTTACTTGCCTTGTTCTAGCTCTAGTTTTACAGCTTACCTTGCCATGATACTCGCATGTACATTCCATGATTTTCTTGTATATACTCTCTATTTACTGTCTTATAGCTTTTGTCATATCTTGTGAACTGTTGTTAGTAGATTGTACTCGTTCCATCCTGACAGGATATGTTGAAAATATTACAGATGCAGACGAGGGAGACTATTCTACCTACTACGGTCCGGATGACGTAGTGGGCCTAGACCTGGAGACCTTGGTCCAGCATGGCTTAGCTCCACCTGACGAGACCCTACCTATTACTTAGTTAGAGTAGGTCTTTTATACTGGACTTTGTCTCCAGCTACTTTTGAGTCTGTTATTACTATGGACTGTATTAGAGACTTGGACTGTATATATTCTTTATGTTGGACTTGACAGGTTATATATATTATTTTATCGTCTTGTTGTCTTTTCATTTCAGTCTTTACTTTGTTATCTTAGAGTCGTGATTGAGTACTCGTATATATATTCATTGCTTGTCCTCCGTTCGGAGTTGACCATATTCTCGACAGGTTTTTGTTATATATATAAACTGTTTAGAAGTAGAGAAATCCACAGCGTTCCACGCCGATTTTTCGGTGAGGGCTGGGCGTTGTCGCGTCACGTGCCCTTTTAGCGGGTGCGGGTCGTGACACGTTTTAGTGGTGGCCCACGCAGGTCCTGAAGTCGCAATTAGTGCGATGTCGTAGTGGCGCTCGACTTAGAGTGCTATTACGAGCCTGCGGTACGTATCTAGGATAGGCTATAGGCTAGGAGTGCTCAATCACAGTAGGATCTCTCATTGCTTATCTTGTTTACCGTCTTTGATATCGATTTACTGCTTTCTAGCTGTCCTCCTTTGATATTGCCTTTATGTGCCATATTGATATCTTCTTCTTAATTTGTCTCCAGGATATTGATGACTCATTCTCCTGGCGAGGGGCTCGGGGAGACGGAGAGGTCTGCCACTTCTGGCGGACAGGCTCCGGTTACTTCCCCGGCTGATGGGACTTCTGTTGGGGCTCTTGGGGGTACTCCTCCAGCTACCTCTATGACCGTCCCTGGGGCCATTGCGGGTGTTCTTCCCGTAGTGCCAGGGGCTACAGTGGGAGCTGCTGCGGGTATTCTTCCTCCTCAGCAGGGGACTCCTCCGGTGATGATGGGAGCTATTCCTCCATTGCCTCCTCTGCCCGCAGATATGGGGCAGATGCTAGCATTCTTCCACCAGGTGCTTGAGTCCCAGCGGGCTCAGCACGAGGCTCAGTTGAGGCAGACAGAGGTTATACGCCAGGGCATGGAGGATGCGCACAGATTGGCTATGGCGGCAGTGGAGCGTCAGGCTCCACAGAGGGAGGTTCAGCAGCAGCAGCCGAAGATCGGGGATATCCATGCTTTCAAGAAGCTTGGTCTGAGGGATTTCAAGGGGACTGAGGGCATTATCTATGCAGATGATTGGCTCGAGGATACCGAGCGCCAGATGGGGGCTTGCCGTCTTGCAGCCGACCTGAGGGTCGAGGCGGTTGGGTTGCAGTTGTTAGATATTGTCCGGACATGGTTCCGGAATGAGCCGACTCTTGCAGGAGAGGGCCATACTTGGGCCGAGTTCAGGGCCCTGTTCAGAGAGAAGTTCTTTTCTCCTACGGACAAGATTGGCTTGGTGCGGCAGTTCCAGAACCTGCAGCAGGGCAGCATGACCGTAGAGGAGTATGCGGCGGAGTTCGGCCGGCTGAGCCGATACGCCGAGTACATGGTGAGTGACCCGGTGATCCGAGCGGAGCGCTTCAGGGAGGGATTGGCATGGGATATCAAGATCCTGATCCCTTCTTTCTACGCGACATATGCGGAGGTCTACGCAGAGGCTCGGAAGGTAGAGAGGGAGTTGGGCTTGAAGCCGAAGAGGGATCGAGATGTGTTTTCAGGGGCCAGTAGCAGTGCAGGGCCTGCTAAGCGCCCTCAGCTTCAGCATCAGTCTTTCCAGCATCACCAGCCGCAGGTGCAGGCCAGAGCACCGGTCCAGCAGCAGGTGCAGCACACTCAGCAGAGGCAGGCACAGCATGGGGCTCCTTGCGGCTACTGCAAGAAGTCCGGTCACATCTGGGAGGTCTGCCGGAAGAGGCTGGGCTTGTGCCTCTATTGCGGGGAGGCTGGACATCAGTTGAGAGATTGTCCTACGAACCATCGCCGTGCAGCTCAAGGAGCACAGGGTAGGCCACCTATGGCACCGCATCACGCCCTCCACCAGCAGCGGGATATACCCCGCCAGGACAGGGTTTTTGCGATGGCAGTTGAGGATCCTGCACGCATTGGACTAGGAGGTAGGATCTTGCCCTTTCTTTTTACCTGTTCTTTTCGCCCATTGATTGATGATTGCTTTCTTAGTACCTTTAGTTTGCATATGTGATGATCATGCTAGATAAACAGAAACCCCAAGGAAGACTGCAATAACACGATACTGTAGAGATTTAAAACCATGCATGTGTTCTGACTTCCTGGGTTACATGTTATATAACTTAGGATAAAATTTAGTAGACCTTGATTGTTGGGTGCTTGACCTAGAGAAGAGTACGACCGTTTGAATTTCGAGGACGAAATTTTTAAGGAGGGTAGATTTGTCACCCCCAGTTTTTCAAATTAGGGGTATTTTTGTCATTTTCAAGTTTTATAATATTTTAGGAATTTTATATAATTTTATATGATTTTTAGGAATTTATTTGAGTCGGTTTGAATTTTATCCAATTCGGACCCAATTTGGAGACCCGGGTAGCCTGGACCCTAGTGGGACCCCCATACTAGCTGGGTTTAGCCCATGTACCATCATAAATAGGCTAGAAATTATTAACCTAATTGCCATGGCTTAATTAGTCATTTAGAGACTTAATTAGTCGTTTAGAATCAAACCGAACCAACCCGAATTGGATTTGAACCCAAACTAAGCTTATTGGGTTTGGGGCTATTGGATCCCAACCCAATAACCCCCTATGGAGTGGCCGGCCATGTAAACCCTCCCCCTCTCTTTCTTCTTCACAAAGAAAACGATCTCTCTCTCTTTCAAAACCTCTTCTTTCTTCCAAGCTCTCTCTCTCCATTTAGGTTTGTCATAAATCCCTCTTCTATTACTCTAATTAATTTTTGGTCTTCACAATAAATGTAGAGGGAACCTTCCTCTACACTTTGCCCTCTAATTTTAGGTTGTTCCCTAGAGTTTTGGTTAGAGTTTAATTTGGGGCTTTTATGTATTAAATGGTATATATATATATATATAGGTATATATATATATATATATATATATATATATATATATATATATATATATATATATATATATATATATATATATATATATATATATATATATATATATATATATGTATTATACGTATATGTGTATTGGTGGGAATGAGAGAATGAGAGATGGTGGTGGTGGGAATGAGAGAATGAGAGTGGTAGTGGTGGAGTTGTCATGTGTGTGTGTGTATGTGTGTATATACATATACATATGTATATGAGTTTAGATATATATATATGGTTGTGTATATATATATGTATTTATATGTGTGTGTGTGTGTGTTTATATAAATATATGGAGATGTGTGTGTGTATATATGTAGAGATGTGTGTGTGTGTGTATATATATATATATATATAGATGGGAGGTTAGAGGATTAGATATAAGGGTATATATATAGATAAATAGATATAGAGATATAGAGATAGATATATATATATATATATATATATATATAAAAAAAAAAAAATATATATATATATATATATATATATATATATATGTATTTGATATATGTATATAGAGAGAGTAGAGGAATGAGTGAAGTAGGAGGTAGAAGAGGGGAAGAAGTAGAGAAGACAGCAGTGGCAGCAGCCACAGCTGCTGTGGCAGCCCAAACAGCAGCAATAGCTGCTGTCCACAGCAGTAAACCCCCCCCCCCCCCTTTGGTGATTTGTTCACCTATTAACCCCCTTTACCTATATATATATATGTATGTATATATGTAGATATATATATATATATATATGTATTATATATGGTTAGAATCGTAGAGAAGAGTAGAAGAAGATTATGGAATGAGAAGTTAGAAAAGAATTAGAGGTTAGGAGGAAAGATTGGAAGAAGTTAGAAGAATAGGAGGAAAGCTAGAATAGAAAAAGAGGAAAGTCGAGTTAGAGGGCGAATTTGAGCCCGGAGCATCGGATCGCGATGAAACTTGGCATGGAGTTCAAATATGTGATTTAGATTTTGCGGGTAAGCTCCCGGGAGGAAATCGGAGTCATAGGGTGCCGGTATCGTGCCGTGTCAGTGCGTATCTCGAAATATTCGAGATTTCTGCAACGGGCCGTAAGGTGGACTAGACGTCCACTTTATCTAGGTATTATGGTAGATAACGAACCTATAGGATAGTACCCTACTACCCTAGGAAGATCGGGTCAAAATAACTAGCGTGGGCGGGTTAACTAGCTAGTCGCCGAAGGGTGAAATTTGCCCTTTTTAAGGGTAAAATAGGGATTTGGCCCACGGCCAAGATTTGAGTTTCCGAGTCCAAGATGGACTTAGATATGGGTTGTATAGGTTGGTAATGAGTAGGATTAGCTGTCTAAACCTAGTCTTGGACCCGGTTGACCACGGTTGACTTTTTGGACTAAAAGTCAACTATGGGTCAACACTTTACCCAATTTGGTCCCAAATTCCATCTAACTTGGACAGTTGACCAAAAGTCAACTGTTAGTCACCAGTGACCTAGAGTTGACCTAGGGTTGACCACAGTTGACCACGGTTGACCAGAGTTGACCGGTTGACCAAAAAGTCAACCGTTGACTCAAATTGACCTAGATTGATTCCGTTTGACTTGCATTGACCCAGTATGACCCAGATAGACCTAAAATGACTTAGGTTGACCTCGTATAGTCTAGTTTGACGTGACTTGACCTAGAATGACCTAATAGGATTTAAATTGATTTGACTTTATTTCCTAGATTGAGTATTGATACGTCTTGTTCTCTATAGGTCCTCGAGACGCTGCATTTGCTCCGGTTGACATATCATACCATATTACAGGCGAGTACATTCTCTGATACTTTTCCAATTTATAATGATCGTTATGATTCATGTAATTAGTGTGGATATGCTTGTTCTCGACACATTGGTCACACGGATTGGTATTCATGGATCCCGACATGAGATGTTATTCCTCGTTATCTTGGTATATCTTGTGCAAGCCCCCTTGTAGTTCTTGTGCAGTATATGGACACCGATTCTCGAGAAGACTTGCTCCCTTCTCGTAGAATCCCGTGTCGTAACGTGTCTTGCTTGGATCCACTCTACCAGTCGGGGACGGGGAGTACTAGTGTAGATGTGTGGTCATTATCCACCTTGTTTATTCTTGTAGACCTTGAATGCTACCAATCCTACACTCCACGTGGGATTGGCTGATCATAACCTTGTGCAGACCCAATCCGGCCACATGTTGTAGCTAGTATTCACACACCTAGAGATATGATTCTTGATTCTTGTACATGCCATGATCAGTTTACTTGCCTTGTTCTAGCTCTAGTTTTACAGCTTACCTTGCCATGATACTCGCATGTACATTCCATGATTTTCTTGTATATACTCTCTATTTACTGTCTTATAGCTTTTGTCATATCTTGTGAACTGTTGTTAGTAGATTGTACTCGTTCCATCCTGACAGGATATGTTGAAAATATTACAGATGCAGACGAGGGAGACTATTCTACCTACTACGGTCCGGATGACGTAGTGGGCCTAGACCTGGAGACCTTGGTCCAGCAGGGCTTAGCTCCACCTGACGAGACCCTACCTATTACTTAGTTAGAGTAGGTCTTTTATACTGGACTTTGTCTCCAGCTACTTTTGAGTCTGTTATTACTATGGACTGTATTAGAGACTTGGACTGTATATATTCTTTGTGTTGGACTTGACAGGTTATATATATTATTTTATCGTCTTGTTGTCTTTTCATTTCAGTCTTTACTTTGTTATCTTAGAGTCGTGATTGAGTACTCGTATATATATTCATTGCTTGTCCTCCGTTCGGAGTTGACCATATTCTCGACAGGTTTTTGTTATATATATAAACTGTTTAGAAGTAGAGAAATCCACAGCGTTCCACGCCGATTTTTCGGTGAGGGCTGGGCGTTGTCGCGTCACGTGCCCTTTTAGCGGGTACGGGTCGTGACAAAAACGATGATACCGGAAGATTACAACTACGTCGTTATAGTCAGCAATCTAAAGACATCATTAAAAATATGGGTTATGACTTCAGAACTGGCCTCAGTAATGGGAGAGGAAGAAGAATGCCAGTTTGGATTCCTCCTTTAAAATATGGTAGGACAAAATGCGGATTATGTTATATTGCTCCTACTCCTTTTATCAACACTGTCCATGAAGATCCCGAATCTGACGAAGATAAGAGATCTGATTCTTATAGTACTACCTCTTGGGATTCTGATACAAGTATCGGTGACTTCCACTGCAACATTCTGTCTTCCAACATGGTCTCCATTGACAGTTCTGACGAAAATAAAGAAGATGATGAAGACAAATTTGAAATCTCACCTGAATCAGAACAATGGGCCCAAAGGTTAGATAATCGATGGGAGTTCCGATTCGAGCAAAAAGAACCTCCGACTGAAGACAAACTTGTTCAAATAGATGTTGGTGAAGAGGGATCCCCCAAACCAATATTCATTAGTGAAAGTCTTTCAGAAACTGATAAGCAAGACATGATCAAATTTATTCGTGAATACATCGATGTCTTCGCTTGGAGTTATGAAGATATGCCAGGACTTGATCCACAAATCGCAACTCATAAACTCAATATCACGCCGAATGCTAAACCGGTCAAACAACAACAGCGACGATTTCGTCTAGACATTATGGATGCAATTGAAGCTGAAGTCAATAAACTCATGGCTTCTGGGTTTATTAGAGAGGAACAACATCCTGATTGGGTGGCTAATATAGTTCTTGTCCTTAAAAAGACTGGCAAGATCAGAGTATGCATAGACTACCGCGATCTCAATGCGGCATGTCCTAAAGACGAATTCCCTCTACCAATTACTGATGTTATGATCGATAATACCTGTGGGTTTGAACGGATGTCATTCATGGACGGGTATTCTGGGTACAATCAGATTAAAATGTTTTTAGATGACGAGAAACACACTTCTTTCAGAACGCCGATCGGTACATACTGTTATACAGTGATGCCATTCGGTCTCAAGAATGCAGGAGCAACTTATCAACGAGCTATGAGCACTATATTCCGTGAACACTTGCGGAAAACAGTCGAATGCTACGTTGCTGATATTGCAGTCAAAAGTCGACAAAAAGAGGATCACATCCACGATTTGAAGACTATTTTTGATCTAATGCGTCGGCATCAATTAAAGATGAACCCTACTAAGTCCTTCTTAGGCGTCTCTAGTGGCAAATTTCTCGGCTTCGTCATTACCTCGAAAGGTATACACGTAGATCCCGAGAAGATCAAAGCCATCCAAGAGATGCGTCCTCCACGCACCTTAAAAGAGCTACGAGGATTTCAAGGAAGGATCGCTTATATCAGGAGATTCATCTCTAATCTTTCAGGACGCTGCAGACCATTCAATAAACTTATGAAGAAAGGTATTTCTTTTGTCTGGAATGATGAATGTCAGAAAGCATTCGATGATATAAAACAATATCTGATGAGCCCTCCAGTATTGGTACCTCCTGTCTCAGGAATACCGTTCCTCCTATATACCCGAGCAATGAGTCATTCATTGGGTGCATTGCTCGCTCAAAAGAATAAAAATGGTCATGAACAAGCCATTTACTATCTCAGTCGTACTATGACCGGAGCTGAGCCTCGATATTCACCGGTCGAAAAAGAATGTCTAGCCCTGATGTTCGCTGTCCAAAAGACACGACATTATATCATTGGCCAGACCATTCATGTCATTTCCAGGATCAATCCTATACGGGTCATGATGAAGAAACCGAGTGTTTTAAATTCTCGATTGGCTAACTGGGGAATCTTACTTGCTCAATATGATATGCACTATATCCCTCAGAAATCAGTCAAAGGACAAGCTTTAGCTGATTTTCTGGCTGCCCATTCAATTCCAGAAAATTTAAAACTCTATGATAAAATCTCAGTTGAAGTCCTAGATTCAAACAAAATTGCTGAAGAAGATCCTACTTGGCGTCTATTCTTTGATGGAGCTTCAAGAATAGGTCCTAATGGTGACATTGTCGCTGGGGTTGGAATCGTTCTTGTATCGCCAGAAGGTCTTGCTATCCAAAGATCTTATTCTCTCGATCAACCATGTTCAAACAATGTAACTGAGTACAATGCACTGCTTATTGGTCTTCAACTCGCTAAATATCTGAATATTCAACATTTGGAAGCGTATGGAGATTCTAAACTCATTGTCAATCAGATAAGGGGTACTTATGAAGTTCGCCATCAAGATCTAGTTCCTTATCATAGATCGGCTATATCTATGGCTTCTTCATTTGAAGGATTCTTCATTGAGCATATTAGGCGAGCATGTAACACAGAAGCTGATGCTCTTGCTAATCTTGCGGCGGTGTTGGCTATTCCAATTAGACGTCAACAAATGATTGTTGTCTGCAATCGAGAATTATTTTATCTCGAAAACAATCTAACTTTAGGACTTCCAGTTGACATTGAAGAATCAATATCTCATGATGTCAATGCAACAAGAGGGTTTGGACTAAGTCGTAAATCATTATCATCTTCATCTGATTCTAGCATGGAATTCATCTTCAGTAATTCAGCTGAGACTCAGAATACAGATAAAGTTTGGAGACTTCCTTTCTTAGATTTCGTATTGTATGATATTCTTCCAGATAATCCGAGTGAGGCAGCATCTATCAGACGACGATCACTCAGATTCTATTACAACCATACTACGAAAACCTTATATCGTCGAGCTTATGATGGTTTACTTCTTCGATGTATTGCCAGTGATGAGGCTCAACAAATTATTCGTGAAGCACATGATAGAATTTGTGGAGCACATCAGCCTGGACCAAAACTTCAAGACCGTATTCGACGTATAGGTTATTATTGGCCCACTATGGTATCAGATGACATCGAATATGCAAGGAAGTGTAAAGCTTGTCAAATCCATGCGAATTTTATTCATCAACCCTCAGAATTTCTACAATCATGGCCCTTCGAAGCTTGGGGCATGGATATTATTGGTCCGATCAATCCGCCGTCATCAAAAGGTCATCGGTTTATTCTCGCAATAACTGATTATTTCTCCAAATGGGCTGAAGCTATTCCTTTATCTGAAGTCAAAACTTCCAATGTCATCAACTTTATCAAGCATCATGTCATCTACAGATTTGGTGTTCCCCGATGCATTATTCATGATAATGGACCATAGTTCGTCAGCCAGAAATTTACTCGATTCTGTGACGATCATCGGATCAACAATGTGGCTTCCATCGCATATAATCCGGCAGCTAACGGATTAGCGGAAGCTTTCAACAAGACTATTATCAAACTCTTAAAGAAGTTTGTCTCTACTAACAAACGTAATTGGAGTGAGAAACTCGGTGAATGTTTGTGGGCTTACCGTACTACAGTTCGTAATGCTACTAAATGTACACATTTCTCTCTGGTGTATGGATGTGAAGCTGTTCTTCCATTAGAGATTCAAATTCCTTCTTTAAGGATAGCAATCGCTAATGAACTTATCATCGAGAATAATGATCGTCTTCGACTTCAGGAGTTGGAAGCTCTGGATGAAAAGCGATTATCTGCTCAACTGAATATCGAATTCTATCAAGCTAGAATCTCAAGAGCTTTTAACAAGAAAGTCAAAGTTCGAGCATATCAAAAAGGAGAACTTGTTCTAACAGTCAGGCGTCCTATGACTATGACTCATATGAGCAAAGGCAAATTTGACGCAAAATGGGAAGGTCCCTATGTTGTGAGCAGAGTTTTCTCAAATGGAGCTTATCAACTCTCAGAACTGGATGGCCGAATTGTTATGATGCCTATTAATGGTAAATTCCTTAAAAAGTATTATGTATAAATATAAATATTTGTAAATCATCTGACAAAGTTCAGGTTCATGAATAAAATTCAAATGTTATTTCATCATATGATAGTACATGATATTAAAGAAGGTCACTATCATCCTGCTCTACATTTGGACATGGACCGCTGCCGTTCTTCTCGAAAACGCGATCAGTAAAAGAGCTGAGAACTTCTTTGCTAGAACCCACGAGGAATTTGCAAGCAGCCATCCTCATGGCTTTCTCTTCTTCAGTCCTTCCTGGATCAAGCAGAAAGTCCAGAATATCTCGTGGTGGCTTGGGTGCAGACGAACCTTCGCCTGCTTCTAACTCCTTCGGCTGAACTGGATCGACATGGCGTTCTTCAGTGCCCTTCTGAACCTTCGGGACGATTTCAACCTTCTTGGATGCTTCTTCAGACGACATTTTTTTTATGTTGAAGAGTAGAAGTGTTCATTCTTGTCAGATTTCTGCTATATTTATAGGCAGAAGTTCCTCAAATAATGAAGCGACATATTCATCCGACGGTTCGCCCGTTCATTAATGCCTGACGGTTCATCCGTTCATCCGACGGTTCGCCTGTTCATTAATGCCAGACGGTTCATCCATTCATTTATCACATTCATCCGACGGTTCGCCCGTTCATTAATGCTTGACGGTTCATCTGTTCATGAAAAATTGAGTTCAAAGATATTTTTATGCCTGAATTCTATTTTTTCTAATCAGTATTAAACTAAGATCATTTCTGGTTTAATATCATCTGATAGAATTACAAAGTTTCTTTGTATATTCTATTCTATTGAAATGTGTCATGTATTATTTACCTCTGAACATATTTTCTATGAATATATCATTACCAAAACAGCAAAACCAAAAATTAGATCAAGAATTCTCATTTGTTTTTATTCAGAATCAAAACATTGAATACAAGTAAAAATAAAAAAGATTCACTTATTAGGAGTTATTAACTCCCTGATACGATCAAGAACAACATTCATTTTCTCTTCATGAGCTTTTCGAACTCTTTCTGCTGCTTCCACTGTGACATTTTGTTCATCAAAAATGATAATAGCAGATTAGAGACGGTTAACTTCTTCAATTTGCTCTGTCTGCATCTGCTCTCGTTCTTTTTGAAGAGTTTCACAGCGTTCGGCTTCAGAAATATAAGCAGCAATGACCCCAGCTTGCTCTGTTTCTATGACAGCAATTCGCTCTTGAAGACGAGCCAACTCCTCTTTCAACTTCTTCAGCTCTTCAGCTTTGGATGCTTTATCTTTCTCCAAAAGCTCTACTCTCTGACGAGTAGCTAATATTTCTTCACCCTTTTCTACTAATTTCTCAGAAGAAGAGGCAAGAAATGCTTCTAATGCAGCTTGCTGGGACTGGGCTTCATGCTCTAGTTGACTAATCTCAGCCACCATTAAAGAATGAATGTCTTCCTTCTTAGTCTCCCAGTATTTTTGGATAGTTATTTCCAACTCATCCAGGAGATGTTCGAAGAAGGTGCACTGAGATTCGCAACCAGCATGTCGCAACGCCATGAGCGGGAAATTGATTATAGTTCGAAGCTCAGAGAAGGGCATAGCTTCGTCCTTCAAGAAACGTCTGGAGTATGTATCTAGATATGAGTAAATGATCTCTGAATACATTTCCAGAGTTCTTGCTAGTCCAGTCTCAAACCCAGGAGTCGCTGTCATCATTGAAGAAGAAGCTTGAACGTTCTCTATCCTGGGAACGGAAGTATGTGCCACTGGAGAAGTTGGCAAGTGCGAACTCCCTTCATCAGCATCAGCCTGGATAAGTGGAGCATGAGTCGAACTCATTGCTGCAGCAGTTCCTATTAGTCAAAGAAAAAATAATCAGCATCTAAAGAAAAAGAAACAGTAAAAACAGAATCTAAAATAAAATTATACCAGACTGAGGTTCATATTCTATATGGTGAGGGAGTCTTGCGTCTTCTCGTAGCCGGTCCATGATGGTATCCGACACCTGCTTCATGTGGCTGCTTCTAGCTCCAGAATTACTGGGTGCTGGAGCGTTGTCCGGAGATTGAGCAGGTTCGGGACTGAGTTCCATTCTGTTCCCTCTGACTTTATCTTCATCATAAGGAGTAGAAGTGTCAGCATGCCAATCCTCTCCATCTTCAACTTCTTCTTCTTCTTCAGACTCTTTTTCATCCCCGGCTTCAAGATGAGTCTCTGATCCGGAGTCCATGATGTTCACATCTTCATCTATTCCTTGAGATGGATGAATCTCAGGAACAGTAATGATAGCAAGTTCAGTATTGACTGCCGGTTCAGTTTCCCCTGGAATATCAGTTCGAAGAACGATGTCTTTACAAACATTCTTCAATAAGTCATCAGCAGCTGATAGCTCGGACGTTGGCACGTCTTCATCGCCTCTGGCCAAAGAAATATTTTCTTCCACCTGAGTTTCTGGAACTTCTGATTGTTTCATAACTTCTGCCGGGGCTGGTTCTTCTTCAGAATATTCAATCTGGTCATCCAATGCCTGGATGACGCCCTCTGTCCCATGCTCAAAAGGGATCATCCTCATCTCTGAGGGTTCAGTAGCTACTCCACTTGTTGTCGGAGCAGTCGTTTCCTGAGCTTGAGTGGACTCTACCTCAGTTCGTTCAGCTGAAGTTGCTGGACGATAAACATCATCAGATTCTGTTTTCTCAGTGGAAGCCGCTTCATTAATCTCTGGCAAGACCCCTCCACTCATAATCGTTTCTAGGAGATCATTGTCCTTCATTTTGCCGACGGTCTTCTTGACATACCTGTCTCTCGACCTCTTTGTTATCAAAGCAGCATCGTCTTTATCTGTATCTTCGTCTTTATCGGCGGCGTCATCTTCATCAACTTAGATGCCACCTAAAGATGAAGTGGCAGTTACTGAGACCCCTTTCTTCTTCTTCTTAGATGTCTGAGACTTAGTACTCTTTTTGGAG
Organism: Iris pallida; assembly: GCA_029216955.1. Taxonomy (NCBI): domain Eukaryota; kingdom Viridiplantae; phylum Streptophyta; class Magnoliopsida; order Asparagales; family Iridaceae; genus Iris; species Iris pallida. The sequence goes on from JANAVB010008799.1 coordinate 1,053,692, forward strand.
ACTGTCTCAGACTCATCACTTCGCTTCCTCTTAGAAAGGGATACAAATATGGGAGGAAGAACTTCATCAGGAAAATTTTGCTCTTGAAATAAGTCATATAGAGGCTCAACCTCCGCTGTCTCATCTTCCGGTTCCGGAGAAAATCGTTGAATAACAATCTTCTTCTTCAACCTTTTTAATGGAGCTGGGTCATCTTTCGCAACAAAAGTTTTCAGATGGAAACTCGACATGAAGGTGCTCGACGAAACATAAAAGCGAGCATATGTGTAAAGCATCTTCGTCCCCGTGCTGGATAAAGGATTAGGCATAGAGAATACAGCTTTTGTATCTCTAGCCGCAAAGTATCTCCAGGCCCGAGCTCCGTCAATAAGCCCTCCACGAGCAGAAAGGCAAGTGGTGGCATTTCCAACATGCAGTTGGTCATATCCGAATTATCTGGCAAATCGGCTTGGTAAATACGGCTCCAGATACGTCATTTCTTCATGACGGTATACCAGATGAGAGGGTCGGATTCTCTACAACCGCTGAAAGGCTACATCATCTAGCCTGTTCCCCTTATCTCCGTCTATCATATTCAAGGGCATGCTCTCATAATCCAGTGGTAGAGGTACACATTGAATGGACCAATGCGACGCTCGATTCAGAACATTTCTGCATTCTGGAAGAGTGTGAACCTTCCAGAAAGTTTCTCTATAGTACTTCTCCAAGAAGAGACTACCACTCCCTCCTGCTCCTGGAGGTATCAGGCCGTCATGATGGAGAAGAAGCCAACCATATAGATATGTGAAGGGCATCTCTATCCTTGGAAACTCATCGGTCATCCTCCTCTGATCAGATAGCATATTGGTTACAAAATTTCGAAGACCTGCGTTCAATCTACAGGTCATCGCTGATAACAAGTCTATCTTATAACCATACATAAGGCGCACGGCTGCAAAAATAACGCCTCTATGTATTCTGTCTAGAGAGCTGGAGCCAGGAACGACGAATCTTCTTAACCAAAGAGATAGGAATCCGGCTAAGTGACCGTTCCTTGACAGAGTCTTTCCACTCTGTCTCACATACGAGCTGAAGGTGGTTCCAGCCTTAAACTCGTACCAGTCTTCATCGATCGTGAAATCCTTGCAGTCATACTTCTCTAGTAGATAAATGATTTCACTCTCAGAGAGAGGCTTGAAGGAGCTAATTTGGTACCATCTCTTCTCGTTTATCTTTTTCTCATCCTTTTTACGGTTCATAAAAAGATAGGACATCCACTTCTGGATGTGGTTGCCGGTTTCTTCCTTAGTACTCTTGTAATATAGAGTACATGTGCTGAAATGGCACATCATCTCTTCAAACAGGTGTACCATCTCCGGATTCTTCTCTGATAGAAAGTTCAGCTCTTCTGTCGTAGGCACATACTCTTCATACGGTAGTGTGCCTGAAGGTAGATGCGAGATGTATTCCATCTCATGAAGGGCAAAGCCCATTTCCCCTTTGGGAGTCATAAATGTCCCCGTCCTGTAGTTATACCTCTCAACCAAGGCCAGGAACAGAAAGGGGTTGGGTCTGAAGCCGTATGATGAATTGACGATTGCGTCATAAAGGTTTATCTTCTTCAGCTCACTCTCGAACTTCTCCAGAGCCCAATGGACTAAAGTCCTCCACCTCACGTTCTCTTGATTCATTAAGCCGTTCATCCTCGACGTCGAATCAGTGGGGTAAAATGCCTTCTCGTTGGCCATGAATTCATTTATGAAAACAGGCGTCCTGAATGGCATTAATATTGATGAGTCTTCGGGTGGTACGCATTCCGACTTCAAACCTCGGAACACGGATACATGATTCTCTGGGGAACTGAAGAATCCCTCCTTCCTGTAAATGATACGGCTCGCCTTTGCCTGCTGATATTCTGTTAAGTACCAGGACATCTTTCTAGGATAACTGGCATGCATAAATCTCATGATAGATAAGCCCCTAGAAACCTTCGGCCAGTACATAGGCTATCCTGTATCACCTTCGAAATAAAAGCAAACCTTCTCTCTGATGCCCTTTGGCTGTGATTTCTGTGCTATGGCATCCCCGAACAGAAATGCTGGTTTCTTGTGGAAAACCAAATCAAGACTCTGAAAGGGTTCACCGTTCATCAAACAGAGTAGAGTTGTATGGTCTTGATTTGCCAACAACGATAGTCTGGCTTCTGGAAGGTCAAATTGAGAAAATTTCACATGAGATAAATCATGTTTAAATGAAAAACTCAGGTGCCCTTCATAATCTGCCTCTTCACTTCTGATGTTCACTACAGAAAATAAAAGAAGACAAGGTCAGATGTGTTTTCTATGTCTACGAGCCTTATGCGTGTATAGCAGTGTTCGAAAGAAATTTCATAAGTCACGCAGACTTCAGACAGATATACTATCAAAAATCACGCAGATGACTAATTCACGCAAAGTCCAGACAGATTAGAATGAAAAGTCACGCATCATTGCCAGAATCATATTTAAAGTGAGAATGACAAAAATACGCTGACAGATCAAAGACTAATCTATCCAGAAGATGACTCTCAGAAGCTGCGTGAATAATTCAACATGGACATTTCTGCCAACATGTGAAAAATCACGCAGAGTCATGAAAGCTGCGTGAATAATTCAACATGGACATTTCTGCCAACATGTGAAAAATCACGCAGAGTCATGAAAGCTGCGTGAATAATTCAAACATTGATATCCCTGCCAATACATGAAAAATCATGCAGAGTCATGAGAGCCATGCTCATTTGCGTGAAACACAGAGCTTCGTAAACACGAAGATGTGAAGTATGGCCGACCCTAAAGAGGGGGCATACTTTGTTAATATCCTTTGCCCTAAGAAGGGGGGATATATTTCTGAAGTTCATTATTTGTTTTAAGATCCTAAGATTTCTATGTGGAGTTCATCTTCATCAAATTCATCTTCATCAAGTCGCCTTCAACAGTTCGTATCTCCATCCATCACTTACGCTGCATAGAAGGATGCGTGGCTTCGCGTCGAGGGAGTCTGTCGGTGGTGGCACGCGAGGAAGTCGCAGGAGCTTTCCTCTTGGCCTGAGCGTTGGTTTTCTTAGGAGCCATTGCTGCTGAGAAGGGAAAGAAGAAGTCGGGGAAGATGAAGTTCGTCGGAAAATATGAAGTTTTCTCTTCTGTGGATTTTCTCTCTAAAAGCAAGTAAAGAATGAAAGAAGTGGTTTATGGCTTATTTATAGGCTCATAAAGAATTCCAAACGGCAATATCATTATTTGCCTCGATTTAGGAGCTTTGCACGGGATCCTAACTGCACAGAATCCCAACAGTCCAATCATTTCGGAGTAAATCTCTCTTTAAAGTCATCTCGGCGTGACTAAATTCATTTTATCATCTCGATTTCAAAGTATTTCGAAATAATTTATCATTTTTCGAAAACTTTGAAGGGGGTTTTGTAGGCCTCAAAAATGAAAGTCACGCTGAGTTGATCAGGACAAAGTCTAAAAGTCACGCTGAGTTGATCAGGACAAAGTCTAAAAATCACGCTGAGTTGATCAAGACAATGTTTAAAAGTTACGCTGAGACAGCTCATCATTTGTCAGAGTGTCATTATGACTGACAGCACGACAGTCAAAGAATGTCTTCTCGTATGCCACGTATGCACGGAACTCGAGAGATCACAGCCGACTACTGCGTGACTTTCGAAATCTTCTTCCACAAGACTCAGCCTTCATCAAGTTGGCGTACCAAAAGGGCTTATTGTCATTTAATGCGACTGACAAAGCAATCAATGTCAGAGATTTTGTGTCAGTCGAAGCACGTCGAATCAAGACAGCTGGCAGTTCTGACTCAAGTCTGCGTGTATTTTGAACTTCTATGTTCCTTCCCCAAGTCTGCGTGTATTTTGAAGCTTTCTGCACTAAGTCTGCGTGGATTCTGAAGCTTTATGTACCAAGTCCGCGTGAATTCTGAAGCTTTCTATCCAAAGTCTGCATGGATTTCGTCCTCAACAAGCCTGTATGGATTTCATCAAATTGGAGTACGTGGCAGCCATGCCACTAATCTCTCATCTGCGTGTCCTGTAACTTGTACACGACTCATGCACGATTGCCATGTGTCCAACAGTTACAGGCCACGTCCAGTAACTGCTCATAACCTTGCGTATGTTAAATCCTGCGTGATTTTCAACTATGCACAGGTTGTGAAGACAGTTATCTTTTCAGTTATTTTTGACTCTATAAATAGATTTCTTTTCTTATTCATTGTACAGATACATAGATATCTAAATTACTGTCGAATTTTTGAGAGCTTTTCTTCTTCGCATCGTCTAAGGGATAAAGCGATCGTCTTCTAGATCGGATTCCTACAGTTGTAATTTTCCCAGAAATACAATAAATAAAGTGAATTTATTTATGGAAAACAAGCCCTCACCTGTCCTAAAAACCAGTCCCATATCACCCTAAAACATGTCCAAAAGGACAGCCACTTAGCCCCAAACCTGTCCTAAAATAGGTGTCACGCCCCGACCCGGGAAATCGCTCGTCCTCGCTAGATTTCACCCGAATCATCGTCCTCGCTGGGGTGTGATGCCGCACGAGCCTGGAGTTGCGCTCGTGCATGGCAAGATAACATGTTCACATAGAACTATCTCAAATTGATAACATAAGCAGCGGAAGGAAAACAAGTAAAACATAAGAATCTCTTTTATTGATTTTGAACTGAAGGTTACAAGGCTCTGAATAGTCCAACATAAAATGCCAATTGGCTACAACACTCATGATCTCTCTAGCTCACAAAGGATTACATTGTTCCATACATTATGCCTCTGTATAGCCACCAAGTAGTCTTCGGTCGAACATCTCCATATCGCAAGTCCGAACGCATATGCGGTAGCTCCTCTTGAACGCCAAGGACTCCATGCCTCGGCACGTCCAAGCCAAGCTCCGCCCCGAGCCGATCATAACCTGAGCCTGCAATAAAATAGTGGGGGATTAGTGCTTTCGTCCTCGCTTTGCACTGATCAAGACCCGCTCGCACCCATACCAAACACTTAATCCATTTAGTGAAACATGCATATTAAATTGTGATATTTCTATTTAGCCTTAGGATCGATTTCATGGCAACACTTAAACATAGAACATTATCATAAATGTGTCCCATACCGTGTTTCTGCAGCAGATACAGTTAGACATAATCTGAGACATAAACATAGTGTTCGTGCTCATCTCCGTCCCATTTTCCTTAGCCTGCAGTGGTTAGAACTTAACATAAGCAATTATACGATTCTCGCAACCAACCAATCATAAACGTAAACATATGCATAATGGGTGGCAGGCCCTGTGCCTGCACCCAGCTCTCATCTCAGCCCACCGGCCCTATCTATATGAAGGTCACGGTGTTTCGCACCGTAATGGACTTGGTATCTCATATGTGTAAGCCTACGATCACTTCGATACGGGTTGCTAGCCCAGTATCCGAAGGATCCCAAACTTACGGATATCATAGCTTATTACAGCACTGGACGGTCGCAATCCATCCGAATGTTGTGCACCATAAATATCACACATAATTTCCTCCTAGGTCGAACGGTCCCGGCGTCCCGGCGTAACCGTTCGAGGGAAGCCGTACCCGTGCACGGGCCATCCGAGTCCATTGACCATGCAATGCATATCATAGCATATAATCCATAGCATACCAACCGATCTCGTATTCCATAAACATAGTCTCACACATAAACGGTTTCCCGTGCCATAAACATAATCCACCATTCATATGGGGAGCTCCGTCGGCGTGATGCCCAACACATCCATATTGATGCACGACGCCCAACGGCTTAGTCATCTCGTACTCATATTCAACGCGTCCCGTACATAATGTTATTCGCATAGCCTACCTCCGTATTTACTTAGTCATTTCGTAGCTTAAGTGCACAAAGGCACGCTCAGCACCATAATCAATGTTCTACGCCTAGAGTTCAATGTTCTTGGAGCCGTGCACATGATGCACATCTCGATATTGTCTTTCAATGTTCTACCATCATGCCCTACCGCGACCCGTGCACTTGATGCACGTCGCTTCAATTGTTCGATTGTTCAATGTTCTATCTTAGTGTTCAACACATATTTAGACACTTACTCGCCGAGCCACGCTCGCTAACTCGATAACATCTTACGCATACCATAACATATTTTATTAGACGTGAAGGAATAGGGAGAGAGAGTCAAGAACCCGCCCACCTTAAGTCGATACGTCTTGCCGTTTCGCTAAGTTGAAGCGGCTCGCTTCCATAACTCGATCGTATAGCTAACTTCCGTACTTAGCCATTCCTTTGAACTACTCGGTTGAATTGGCCTATCGTGCCCATACCACGATCCGTTGCAAGGCCACGATTTGGTTTCGCGGACACTTCATTGCATAAGGCAAAATGCCGACCTCTTATCGTCCAGCGTAAAAGCATAGCCTTTACACCAGATCAACTAAAATCAGCACTTGCTCAACGGGACTTATCCTTTGTATCGATTCGATTCATATATTCCAACCGACTCAAAGCTTACCTTTGGCCAACGTAACTCTTGCATCGATTCGCATCGATACTTCATCGGGTCAACGCAAACTCTTCGAGTCAACGACTCATCATAATGCACCGATGCGGAGCGGGATATTACATAATATACCACTCAAAATCAGGTTCGTCCTCGAACCGAAACCAACACTTGATCCAAGTGCCTCGCATAGATCGCTTCACGATCTCGTGCTACTATCGTTGGAATCATACAACTTAGTTTGGATCATACACATATTTTAGGCGTCCCACCAATATATGTATTTCAGCCAAGCTCAGTTGTAGGATATCGGGACAACTAACAAGCTCAACTTAAATCCTCAAGCATCCATCGGTCCGTACTCGACTTAGTCATATCTTAGCGCCTATTCCCAAAATACTCTTCGTATGCATCATCCCATAACATGCGATAATCTTCCAAATCTTGCACATAACTTAATTCAACCATAACTTCGTTCTCGTAAGTTTCTCGTCGGCCACCTAATACTCGCATTGCATCGAGTTATTGCGCATCCGATCACAACAATTCTCTGTAATGCCTATTCGTCCAACCGTTTGCCTATATCTCACATAACCCAAGTCTTTCATCTAGTCATTCATAACACTTGGCCTCTACGACATGGACTACGTCCACATGTCTCAAATTCCTTTGCCTACAATCCGTACTAAGTCTCGCACACCACAATCCCGACACGATCCACATTTTCGATATATGTATCGCATCTGGGGCTAACCCCGCTAGGTAACTTATCCAGACATCACGCTTAATCTCCCCCGACACAAGAGGTCAACTTGAGTCTACGATGCTCAAAGGCAACAATTTTTTTCCGACCCAAGGTCTCTTACGATACGCTCATCTACGATTCTCGTCCGAGTACGAATCCTTTACTCAATTCTCAATTCAATCCCGACTAGTTCATTTTGTAACATCGATCGTGCGCCCAACACGTACATAGCCTAACCGTTACTCAAACCGATCTACGACACAACTCTTAGGGTCGTTCTACTATCCGTCGCTCTCACGTATTGCAAAATTCTTGCAATCGCCTTACCACATCACTATACTAGGCACGTTCCTCAACATATACTCGATCATTCCTTATCCTCAATAAAATTCCTTATGCAACTTCTTTAGGATCATCCTATGGGACTTCAATATTTACTTGATTTGGCGGTCAAGTCTTCTAGGGTCACCTGCCCCGAAACTACGCTCGATAATTGAAGATCATCAACGAGGGACAGTTACAACGAACCATGCTATACCTATCGCGAAGCCAAATCAATTCCCGACACTTCCTATGGGACTTTACCCAATCCGACATACTTTACCAATCCGCAATTTATCCATCCCCCGTGCAACTGATGCGCCGTTACTACTCGAGTCACTTAGGCACTACCGTTGACAATATCGCACAATCCTCAATTTTGCCTTCGTATCAAACCACAAGTCCATATCAAATTTGCCACGCCTCACAAGTTCGATCATCTCCGCTGGATGAATCACCATACCAGCGCTCACGCGGAATAATCGTTCTAATTTGACGTGACGCATGTGCGAGGCTGGTGTTGCGCTCGCTCAAGACAAGAATGTCAACATAGTGGTAATCCGCGAAGCAATCCAGACACTTTCGATTTCATCCGAGCAACATCCATTCACTCTCAAATTCTCCGAAGCGTTCATACCGTTATCATCCAAGCTGTCATCAACTTAACTTGCATCTTATTCATCCAACAACAAGGTCCAACATAATTTTCGTTCATTCGATCAGAGTATCCCCGAGTTATTGCATATCATCTTTGATACGCCTCAATACCATCGTCGATATGCATAACTTGAACATCTTCCTCTCTCATAAACTCAAACTCGTTGCAATCATTGCCATTATTCGAACTCGAATACGAATCAAGTCTTGCACACATCAAGATTCATTTTGTTATAACTCACCACCATAGTTGCGATGCATTTTCTAATTCACATATCCATTTCTCATATCCCTAACTCGCACTTTCAAATCGTGCTACCGACTTATCGCGTTAACCCAAATTCGTTCGTACGATTTCTCCGTACCTACTCAATTCGTTTTGAAGAAGTCTCCGTACTAACTCAACATAAGTTCGACCGGGTCGACTATTTCCTCCACGTAACATTCCTTCGCTATGCTCAACTTATCGTTCGACTTACACTTAACGAATCCTCGTTCGACGGATCATCCATAGCTATGACTTCGCACATAATCGTTCAACTCAATTCATCGAAGCATACTTGCATCGACTTCTCTCATGTCATTCCCACTCAAGTCTCGGTACTACTCCGTCCGTTGCGGACAACATATCGTAACAACATAATCATCTCGATGTAACCTATCGTAAGTTACCAACCGGCTTAACATAGCTATCGCTAAGTGGTATCCAATATACCACTCAGGATCGAGCCTATCATTATCGACATAATACTTTGCTATACTTGCTCACACAATTGGTATTGCATATACCACTCGGAATCGAGTTATTACTCGACATCACACTTCGCATAGGTCCGACGTCTATTTCAACTTAACCGTCCCGTATGGCGATCCTTCCAATCCCAGCTCTAACGTTAGCTCAAGTTTGACATACATTCGATCTAACCGTATCTTAGCGATCATATCGATCACGCCCACAACATTCGCTTATTCAAAGCTCAACGCGACACTTGGCCAACATACATGTTCGCCTACTTAACTTAGCTACCAACTCGACTCGCACTATCGCATCTGCGATCTCCCAGTCTCACTCGTTGCAGCTCGTGCAACAACTCATTCTCGATACATAAGGTCTTTACTCGATCCCGTGCAACATATCGCTATCCATCCGCATAGCCATACAACACGCATCATACCATATCGACTCGTTGCAACTCGTGCAACCAACAACACATATCTCCTCGCACTTCGTGCGACCAACAACACATAGCTCCTCGTACTTCGTGCGACCAACAACACATAACTCCTCGCACTTCGTGCGACCGACCATACACATATCGTTGCACTTCATGCAACCAACATCACCATATTCGTTGCACTTCGTGCGACCAACATTCCATAACCCGTTGCACTTCGTCTAACCAACATTCTCAGATGGCACCCAGAGATCACGTGATAGTCATGACATACTTGTGGCAGACGTACACACTTAATATAGACTTATTGTATGGAACATCCAATGTAGCGTCGAGCAGATCCATGAGCCATGCGGTTGCGGAAACAACTTAGAGTCAACTGAATTCGATAGTGAAGCAACTGAGGGTCAAAGAGATTCACGCACGGTCCAAAGGATGAAACCGCTCTGATACCAACTTGTCACGCCCCGACCCGAAAAATTGCTCGTCCTCGCTAGATTTCACTCGAATCATCGTCCTCGCTGGGACGTGATGCCGCACGAGCCTAGAGTTGCGCTCGTGCAAGGCAAGATAACAGGTTCACATAGAACTATCTCAAATTGATAATATAAGCAGTGGAAGGAAAATAAGTAAAACATAAGAATCTCTTTTATTGATTTTGAACTGAAGGTTACAAGGCTCTGAATAGTCCAACATAAAATGCCAATTGGCTACAACACTCATGATCTCTCTAGCTCACAAAGGATTACATTGTTTCATACATTATGTCTCTGTATAGCCACCAAGTAGTCTTCGGCCGAACATCTCCATGTCGTAAGTCCGAACGCATATGCGGTAGCTCCTCTTGAACGCCAAGGACTCCATGCCTCGGTACGTCCAAGCCAAGCTCCGCCCCGAGCCGATCATAACCTGAGCCTGCAATAAACTAGTGGAGAATTAGTGCTTTCGTCCTCGCTTCGCACTGATCAAGACCGCTCGCACCCATACCAAACACTTAATCCATTTAGTGAAACATGCATCTTAAATTGTGATCTTTCTATTTAGCCTTAGGATCGATTTCATGGCAACACTTAAACATAGCATATTATCATAAATGTGTCCCATACCGTGTTCCTGCAGCAGATACAGTTAAACATAATCTGGGACATAAATATAGTGTTCGTGCTCATCTCCGTCCCATTTTCCTTAGCCTGCAGTGGTTAGAACTTAACATAAGCAATTATACGATTCTCGCAACCAACCAATCATAAACATAAACATATGCATAATGGGTGGCAGGCCCTGTGCTTGCACCCAGCTCTCATCTCAGCCCACCGGCCCTATCTATATGAAGGTCACGGTGTTTCGCACCGTAATAGACTTGGCATCTCATATGTGTAAGCCTACGATCACTTCGATACGGGTTGCTAGCCCAGTATCCGAAGGATCCTAAACTTACGGATATCATAGCTTATCACAGCACTGGACGGTCGCAATCCGTCCGAATGTTGTGCACCATAAATACCACACATAATTCCCTCCTAGGCCGAACGGTCCCGGTGCCCCGGCGTAACCGTTCGAGGGAAGCCGTAACGGTGCACGGGCCATCCGAGTCCATTGACCATGCAATACGTATCATAGCATACAATCTATAGCATACCAACCGATCTCGTATTCCATAAACATAGTCTCGCACATAAACGGTTTCCCGTACCATAAACATAATCCACCATTCATATGGGGAGCTCCGTCGGCGTGATGCCCCAACACATCCATATTGATGCACGATGCCCAACGGCTTAGTCATCTCGTACTCATATTCAACGTGTCTCGTACATAATGTTATTCGCATAGCCTACCTCTATATTTACTTAGTCATTTCGTAGCTTAAGTGCACAAAGGCACGCTCAGCACCATAATCAATGTTCTACGCCTAGAGTTCAATGTTCTCGGAGCCGTGCACATGATGCACATCTCGATATTGTCTTTCAATGTTCTACCATCATGCCCTACCGCGATCCGTGCACTTGATGCACGTCGTTTCAATTGTTCGATTGTTCAATGTTCTATCTTAGTGTTCAACACATATTTAGACACTTACTCGCCGAGCCATGCTCGCTAACTCGATAACATCTTACGCATACCATAACATATTTTATTAGACGTGAAGGAATAGGGAGAGAGAGTCAAGAACCCGCCCACCTTAAGTCGATACGTCTTGCCGTTTCGCTAAGTTGAAGCAGCTCGCTTCCATAACTCGATCGCATAGCTAACTCCCGGACTTAGCCATTCCTTTGAACTACTCGGTTGAATTGGCCTATCGCGCCCATACCACGATCCGTTGCAAGGCCAGGATTTGGTTTCGCAGACACTTCATTGCATAAGGCAAAATGCCGACCTCTTATCGTCCAGCGTAAAAGCATAGCCTGCACACCAGATCAACTAAAATCAGCACTTGCTCAACGGGACTTATCCTTTGCATCGATTCGATTCATATATTCCAACCGACTCAAAGCTTACCTTTGGCCAACGTAACTCTTGCATCGATTCACATCGATACTTCATCGGGTCAACGCAAACTCTTTGAGTCAACGACTCATCATAATGCACCGATGCGGAGCGGGGCATTACAATAGGCCCCAACACAGCCCCATTATTCAGTCCCTTCCAGGCCAATTCAGCCCTTGTAGCAACCCCAAAACAGGCCACTAAGTGGCAGCCTATAACAGTACCAAATCACTCTCCAAACCCCTTCAAAACAGTCCTAAAATCAGCCCTTAACATGCCTACATAACAGTACTAATTTCAGCCTAAATCAGTCCTATTGAACCAATGTGTGAGTGTGTGTGTGAGTTATATAGGTGTCTATAGGAGGGCCTATATAGGTAGCTATTAGCCTAAGTGTGTGAGCCTATAGGTAAGCCTATATGAGAGCCTAGGAGTGAGCCTAAGTGTGGTGCCTATAGGTGAGATTGAGTGAATGAATGTTGAGTAAATTAGATTTGGTGAGAGGGTGATTTTGAGTTCCGTGATTCGGAACGCATCCAAACTTGAAGGGGGCCTAGTTAATGTGAATTAGATTTTGTGGATAGGCTCCTAGGTTGAAATCGGGGTTGCATGTGAGATTAGGAGGATGATATCGCACGATACCATTGAGTATCTTGAGATATTCAAGATAACGGGTAAACGACCAATATGGACTGTAAGATGGACTGGATGTCCACTTATCCTAGAGAACTTGGTAGGTAATGATTGTATAGGCTAGTATCGTACTATCCTAAGAAGCCTAGACTAGTATCCTGAGATCTAGAGGGGTTTCCTTTGTAATGGGCAAGGTATTGATATTTACCTTGTGAAGGATAAATGTAGGTAATAGGGTATTGTTAAGATATTGAGTTTGACTTCTAAGATTGGGTTAGAAATAAGTTGTCTTGGTAGGTAATGACTAGATGAGGGTAGTTTAGGCTAGTCTTGACCTCCATTGACCAAGAGTTGACTTTTTGACCAAAAGTCAACTTTAAGTCAACACTTGACTTAGAATTGACCAAAACCAAACCAGAGTTGACCAGTTGACTAAAAATCAACTGTTAGTCAACATTTGACTTGTTTGACCTAGGATTGACCCAGGGTTGACCAGAGTTGACCAGAGTTGACTTTTTGACCAAAAGTCAACTGTAAGTCAACTCTTAATCCCGTTTGACTTGCTTCGACTTGCTATGACTGGTATGACCTAGGGTTGACTTAGTCTGACTTAGATTGACTTGATATAACTTGATTTGACCTAGATTGACTTGACAGGACTTGGTGTGACTCAGTGAGACTTAGTTTGACCTAGATTTCATATCATTCATTAGAAATCATTCTTAACTTTGTTTAACCTAAATTAACATGCAATATCTCATCTATTAGGTCTCTGATTACCACTCTGAGCATTGATATACCCTACAACTCAGGACAGCAGGTGAGTACATTCACTGATAGTTTTTATTGTCTTGATATATGCTATATCCGATTCAGTTGTAGTGTCTTAATTGATTCCTAACACGATGGTTCACGGACTAGTATATGTCGGATCCTGTCATGAGATGTTGTTCCCGAGTTACTTGGTATATTGGTACATGACTCGACTTGTTACTTGTACTTGTATAGACATGGACATGGGAGTGGGCTGATCACCTGCTTTTGAATCCTGTGTCATGACGTGTTATGTCCGGATCCTTTATACTTGTCACGACCCGCACCCACTGTCAGGGTACGAGAACGTAACAACGCCCAGCCTACGCCGCAGTATCGACGGTAGAACGCTGTCCTAGGTCAATCATCTAACAATATAAAAGTACATGTACAGTATATACTCTCCGAATGGAGGTGATATAACAATATGCTGTCTCAATCACATCTAAGGTAGAAGAATGAAGAACAGATAGATAGATAGTAACTCAAGGAGAACCATAGCATAGATGAAAAAGGTCTAAGTGTCTAGTACAACATAATATCCAGAACTGTCAACTCATAATACAAAAGTCTAAGAGTCTATACATCTCCACATCTCAAAATACAACACAGAATGTGAGACAAAAAGATATAGAAAAGACTGCCTAGACTAAACTGGTCTAGACTACTGGAACATCCTCCTCAGCTGTAGGTGGAACCTGCTGAGGGTCCACAACATAAGTATCATCTAGTCCTGCTCCATAATAGGTAGACACCAGGGCCTCATCCTCATCCTCTGTAATATTTTCAACAGGTCCAGTCAGGACAGGAACGAGCACAATACATCTCACACAGTGCATATCATGTTAGGAAATACGATACAGGTAATAGAGTAAGATACATGAACTGCTGAAAGGAAATATACGCTGTAAAAGAGATAGCTGTAATGAAATATCTACTGTATATAGAGAACTGTAAGTGACTAGTGATGTAGAGCATAAGATAGGCATGTGAATGGCTGGACTTATACATGATTACACTACGGAGTTGTACATGATTACACTACTTTGGAATTATTCACATGTCCACTTCTACTCCCCCGTTTCCCCAATCAATACAGAAGGATCTATACAAGTTACGTTATTGTACATGATATCACATGGGGCCCATGAAAGGGTGCACGTGATTGTATACATGAGAGCTCAGTAAACATGAGAGTACATGATCACATGAGTGTACATGAATAATGGAAGCATATGAGTACATGATGATAGTGAAACACACATAACATGAAGTACCCGATGCTCCCGAGGGAGATAACATCTCATGTAAAGATCCATATAGTACCAATCCGTGTTACCAACGTGACAGCAACAAGTAAAGTAATCTAGAGCGAGAAGTAAAGCCTGAACAAGTATGAAACGGTCAGAGAATGTACTCGCCTGATAACTGAATGTCTGAAGAGGATATACTGCCTGAGGAGAGGTGTCTGGCTCCTAATCAGAGCAATACAAGTCACAATGTATCCACAATGGTAAAAATAAAGTATACAATACATACTACATGATTCCTAAGCCAAACTAGGTCAAAGTCAAACTTGGTCAACTCTAGACAATTCTAACAGTCAACTAAGTCAACTTAAGTCAAATTTAGACAAATCAAGGTTCTAGTCAACTTTAGATTAGTCAACAAGGTGATTGGGTCAAGGGTCAACTATCCAAGTCAACTCTATAAGGTTAACTCAACTAACCATAGGCTAACTTGTCTTAGGTTACCTAAGATACCATAATACAAAGCTAAGGTATAACCAACTTCCTATATAAGGTATACCACATATAAATACATATATATATATATATAATACCAACCTTAATCCTATATTCAAGCTAATCCCATATTCCAATCTCAAGTCATGACTCAACTCTAAGTATCTAACTTAACCCCATACATATCTTATCTACATAGGCCTTCCACAAAACCCAAGTCACAATAATATACTTATATATAGGTCAAACCTAAACCAACTAGTTAATAGCCTAGGGTTTAGTCAAATCTTAGTCAACAAGTCCTTCTATGTTCATCCAAGCCATTTCTAGGTCAATTTGGTCATGGTTGACCTATAGTTGACTTTGGTCAACAATGGTCAATTATCTAGTCAAAGCTAGGTCAACACTAGTCAACTAGTTAGGGTTTTAGTCAAACTAGTCAAACTAGTTGTTTTAGGTCATTCCTAGTCATTTCTAGGTTAACTAGGTCACTCTTGACCTAAGGTTGACTTTGGTCAACTTTCAGTCAACAAGGGTCAACAATGGGTTTTGGGTCATTAGGGCTAGCCACAAGCCATAGGCTAATAGCCTAGGCCATAGGCTATTCCTATATCTAGAAGTCATACATATATATATATATATATATATATATATATATATATATATATATATATATATATATATATATATATATATATATATATATATATATATATATGTATATAAATATATACAAGTGCCTACTACCTATGTATATATTAATATAGGCCTAACTATAAACAAAACCCACATATTTATATAATGATAACTAGCCTACATACACATATATACATACATTTCATATATATATATAGACCCATATACCCTCTACTATATATATACCCATATATTACCAAATCTATAGAATACTATATATACACAATATATATATAACATATATATATATATATATATACATATATATTTACATATAACATATATATATAGGTAGAGAGAGGGAGAGACTTAGAGTGAATGAGAGAATGAGAGAGAGAGACAGTGAGAGAGAGAGGTGTGAGAGACTCACACACACAGGAAGGGGGGGGTTCAGTATTTCCTGGAACCAGGAAACACACAACAGTCACATATATACATAATATGTATATATATACATAACTACCAATATATATAACCAAATACTCTCAAAATTGACCCACACTCACACATACATATATACTATGTATACACATACTAAAATACACTAGTACAATGTATTAAACATATCAAATTTGGTTTTGAAATCCACTTTTGAAAACTGGACATAATCCTAAAATCTGGAAAAAATTGGACTGTGAACTCGAACTAGGTAAACCCAAATTCATACCTAAAACCGAGCTATGGCTCGACACTAATGGTTGGTAATGATAGCCCTTAGGTTAGTCTAGGTCCCTAGAAGCCTGACACGGTGTCACGACACGACACGGCGTGTCCACGAGGGTTCAAAGTCGCTCGGGTAAACTGGAAATACACTGATACGCTGTGTATCAGTGAAAAACCTAAATCGATCTAGGACACGACATGACGCGACACAGGCCTCGTGCTCGTGCCCCAAGGTGCGCCTAGGTCTAGGGTACGTGTCCATGGGCCTGATACGCATCCACGTGTCGTGTAGAGTGGACACGACACGCGTATCAGAAGCCCTAAAATATGTGTTCAGACTGCGTGTCAGTGTTTTTGCGTGTCTCGTGTTCGCGACACAGGACACGTGACACCACGTGGTTGTGTCCAATGTGTTCGCCTATGGATAGGCTTCGTGTCCATGACACTACGAAGTGTCCACGTGTCGTGTACAGTGGACACGACACGCTCAAAGTTAGGTGTCTGTGTGTGTACACTGTGCAGTGAATGACCCTTGCGGGGACGAATCCGTGTCCGACACGACACGAGGTCATCCCAAACTTTGGGGATGACCTGTCAGTCAATGCCCCGTGTCGTGTGTCAATTTTGACGTGTCCAAGTGGCGTGTAGAGGGTGTTTGGACACTGTGGTAGCAGGGCACATTTTGTGTACTGTGCACTGTGTCCAGTGTGTGAAACTGAGAGCTTCGTGTCCAGATTTTGGACACGACACAACCCAATTTGTGCTCAGTGTTTTAGGGTTAGGTTTAGGGTTAGCTAGGCTAGGTTTCTGATCAAAACATTTGAAAAACAGTGAGTATATATCAATGTGACAGTGAGCTAAAAACATTAAAATACAATGAAATTCAATTAGGATACGTGTCCGACACGGACACCAAACCGACTCTAAATCCTACCAAACTTGACCCACAGTCCCATGGTACCTAGATGCATGCAAATATGAAGAGAAAATACAAAATTAACATGGTTTATAGGTATTTACCTATTTGGTGAAAAGTCAAGAAAACACCAAAGTAGGGGGGGTGTCCTCTTCTCTTGGTGATGTCCAAGCTCCACAAATCCTTGATAGCAGGCACTAGATAGTATCCTCTAGTGTAGGGGAGTCCAATGCAAGAAACTAGGCTCAATTTGGATCAAGAATGATCAAGTTATGTAGGTTTGAAGAAATAGGATTTTTCTAGGATTAAAATTCATATAAAATCTTCATGAATGAATGAAATGAGATTATATAGAAGGGTGGCTGCTAGGGGGGTGCCCTATGGCCGGCCAAGACAAGGGGGGTGTCCTAGGCTTGCTTCTAGGTTAAGGCAAGGACTTTGGTGAAAAGGTCTTGATATTTTGCATAAATCAAGCAAAATATCATATGATAAATATCTAGATATTTGTATAGCTTTGACTACCATGAATATCTAATCCTCTTAGTCATTCTAGGTTAGGGTTTAACCTATAGATTAGGGTAACTAGGTTAGGGATTATCAAGTCACTAATCAAAAGTCCATGAATAGTAAAATCTCACTAATCCCACTAAATTCCAAATAAATTCCTAAAAATTACCAAAATACCCCTTTGGCTAAAAATCACTAAAATGATATTCTAAGCCTATGGTCAAGCTCTCATGGTCATGGCAACTTCTAGGTTAGAGAAACTAGGGTTTACACTAAGGTTTACTAACAAAGTCACAAGTCATGACTTAGCATGACTTTAGAAATGGTTTAACTTAATTAAAATTACCAGAAAATCATACCATGACTAAAATACCATTAATAAACAATAGAAAATAATAAATTTTCAAAAATCCCCAATTTTAGAAAACAGGGTGTTACAAGTCTACCCACCTTAAAATAATTTCGTCCTCGAAATTTAGATGGTCGTACTCCTTCTAGGTCAAACCTCCAACAATCAAGGACGAAGCAACTACCTAGGCAACATACAAGGTCAACAAGCAAAATATGGGTAGTAGACCTATACTGGGTCATGTCCAAAAATTGGCTGGCAGTTTCAGGTCATATGGTGTCCTGAATTCAAATCGAAGCCAAAAGTAACTCCATGGGATAAATCAGGATGGAGCCTCGGGTCAGAAAAATCGTACTAAGCAATTGAAGCACGCAATGGTATGCCTGAGTGGAACACTAAGGTCATGGGTGTAGTATGTCATGTCTAGGTCATGTATGTGAAGTCAGTTTTGAGAAACAACTAGTCTTGTGCTCCAAATTTAAAAGTCACGGTAACGTGTCTACGGTGATCACAATTTGGAGTGAAAGGTCTATGGCCTAAATTGAACCAAAATCGTGATGAAATAGTGACCAGGGGGACAGGTTAATGGAACAATATGTGGTCTCATCTAGGTGTACCAGT
The DNA here is from genome assembly GCA_029216955.1 of Iris pallida. Lineage (NCBI taxonomy): Eukaryota > Viridiplantae > Streptophyta > Magnoliopsida > Asparagales > Iridaceae > Iris > Iris pallida. The sequence goes on from JANAVB010008799.1 coordinate 1,072,544, forward strand.
CATTCTAGATCAATACTGTCCTATGGTATGAAAACGTACAAGCAATCTAAAGTGTCCTAATTGGGAAGATAAGAAACAACAATCATCAAGGCTATAGGGTCGTCTACCATCCTATGAAAATAGGTCATTTAACAAGTGAGAAATCATTAAAGTTACCCTTTCATAAAAAAAATTGAAAATTTAGGTACAACAATCACAAATAGATTTTAGTCTTGACACGATCTAATTGATCAATTTCAAGATAAACTGGGATTTGGGCAAGGTGGGAAATCAATGAAATCAAGTATAAGCACGAGCATCCAATGATGAGATCCAGGTCATGTTAAATTTAATTCAACTGGATACGAATACGAGGTTCATAGGCGATAAAAATTCCAAGGAAATTGTCAAGGCTGTTGTGGATAAGATTCTAGGGTAAGTTTAACTGTGTCCATCCACGTAGATTGATACATGAAAAAGCGAACCAAAGTGCAATAGGTTGATCAGACCATCATGTACCGGTTCTGATTGACAATATGTTAGTGGGTGGCCACCCAATAAAATATGTCATGACCAAGCTCGAAAATAGATAAGCTTGCAAAACTAAGGCTAATTTGTAGCATAAGATATAAGTAAGAGTGGGAATGATGAAAGAAATACATAGTCCAAGATCTTAACCAATCGGGTCAAGCATTCAAGATAAGGTACAAGGGTAAGTATTTAATGATTCAATCAAATACCATCACATGCCAGGTCGAAAGATTTGAGCCATGGTGGATCTCTAAGAAATAAGAATTAATTTAGTATCATGTAGAGGTTATAGTTTAGCCATTTGACTAGAAAATCATGTCAAGAAAATAGAGTACGAGGAGACGGTTTTAGTGGACATGGAATACTACATGAAGGTAGGCTAGTCTAGGTCTTACATGTGAAGTTCGTTAGAGGTAACAGCTAGTATTACTCCGAATATCCAAGTCACGGTAAAGGACGTCCAATGATCTAGAATAGAAAGTGGGAGTTCGAGACGTGACAAATTGATGCAAAAATTGAAGAAGATCAATTAACTCATGAATCAGGAATCTAGTAAATAATTTAGGAACACAGTCCTAGGGATAGATAGGCTACTAGATGAATATAGTTAGGGTTCGATCAATCAAGGGTCAAGGTTAGAAGGTCTCAATAAAGTCTTGATTTGAGGAAATGTCGAGTAAGTCAGGTTTGGGATACAGTCACATAGTTAGGTAGAAAGAGTTTAAGCAAGGTGCAATAGAGAGGACAGTTCATTTCAATGAAAGGCAATTAGCAAGAGGATTAGATGGCAAGAAACAGATAAGAGTTTTCTCATAATTGTGATTGAGTACCCTAAAAATAAAAGATATTAATCTAACACTAAGAATTAAAATCAACAACTACAAAATTTGAAAATCATCAAGTAACACCAGGATTCAAAGTTCTACAGTGAATCCTCCAAAATCAAATTCAATCAAGGGAAAAGGAGTTTAAATCGTAATTTCAAATGAGATTCTCAAGGTTATCCCAGGAATCTCTCAAGTATCCTAGCAGTGATTGAGTATCCATTCTCTCTAAGCCTATTCCTCTAATCCTATCACAGGCTGTAGTGATACTCTAGTTCGAATACCACTACATAAACTCGACCTGCATGGGCCACCACTAAAAACGTGTCACGACCCGCACCCACTGTCAGGGTACAGAACGTAACAACGCCCAGCCTACGCCGCAGTATCGGCGGTAGAACGCTGTCCTAGGTCAATCATCTATATAAAGTACCTGTACAGTATATACTCTCCGATGGAGGTGATATAACAATAGCTGTCTCAATCACATCTAAGTAGAAGAATGAAGAACAATAGATAGATAGTAACTCAAGGAGAACCATAGCATAGATGAAAAAGGTCTAAGTGTCTAGTACAACATAATATCCGAACTGTCAACTCATAATACAAAAGTCTAAGAGTCTATACATCTCCACATCTCAAAATACAACCCACAAATGTGAGACAAAAATATAGAAAAGACTGCCTAGACTAAACTGGTCTAGACACTGGAACTCCTCCCAGCTGTAGGGGAACCTGCTGAGGGTCCACAACAATATCATCTTGTCCTGCTCCATAATAGGTAGACACCAGGGCCTCATCCTCATCCTCTGTAATATTTTCAACAGGTCCATCAGGACAGGAACGAGCACAATACATCTCACACAGTGCATATCATGTTAGGAAATACGATACAGGCAATAGAGTAAATCATGAACTGCTGAAAGGAAAACGCTGTAAAAGAGATAGCTGTAAGAAATATCTACTGTTATATAGAGAACGTAAGTGACTAGTGATGTAGAGCATAAGATAGGCATGTGAATGGCTGGACTTATACATGATTACACTACGAAGTTGTACATGATTACACTACTTTGGAATTATTCACATGTCACTTCTACTCCCTTCTACTCCCCGTTTCCCCAATCAATACACAAAGATCTATACAAGTTACGTTATTGTACATGATATCACATGGGGCCCATGAAAGGGTACACGTGATTGTATACTGAGAGCTCAGTAAACATGAGAGTACATGATCACATGAGTGTACATGAATAATGGAAGCATATGAGTACATGATGATAGTAAACACACATAACATGAAGTACCGATGCTCCCGAGGGGGATAACATCTCATGTAAAGATCCATATAGTACCAATCCGTGTTACCAACGTGACAGCAACAAGTAAGTAATCTAGAGCGAGAAGTAAAGCCTGAACAAGTATGAAACGGTCAGAGAATGTACTCGCCTGATAACTGAATGTCTGAAGAGGATATACTGCCTGAGGAGAGGTGTCTGGCTCCTAATCAGAGCAATACAAGTCACAATGTATCCACAATGGTAAAATAAAGTATACAATGCATACTACATGATTCCTAAGCCAAACTAGGTCAAAGTCAAACTTGGTCAACTCTAGACAATTCTAACAGTCAACTAAGTCAACTAAGTCAATTTAGACAAATCAAGGTTCTAGTCAACTTTAGATTAGTCAACAAGGTGATTGGGTCAAGGGTCAACTATCCAAGTCAACTCTATAAGGTTAAACTCAACTAACCATAGGCTAACTTGTCTTAGGTTACCTAAGATACCATTATACAAAGCTAAGGTAAACCAACTTCCTATATAAGGTATACCACTATAAATACATATAATATATATAATACCAACCTTAATCCTATATTCAAGCTAATCCCATATTCCAATCTCAAGTCATGACTCAACTCTAAGTATCTAACTTAACCCCATACATATCTTATCTACATAGGCCTTCCACAAAACCCAAGTCACAATAATATACTTATATATAGGTCAAACCTAAACCAACTAGTTAATAGCCTAGGGTTTAGTCAAATCTTAGTCAACAAGTCCTTCTATGTTCATCCAAGCCATTTCTAGGTCAATTTGGTCATGGTTGACCTATAGTTGACTTTGGTCAACAATGGTCATTATCTAGTCAAAGCTAGGTCAACACTAGTCAACTAGTTAGGGTTTTAGTCAAACTAGTCAAACTAGTTGTTTTAGGTCATTCCTAGTCATTTCTAGGTTAACTAGGTCACTCTTGACCTAAGGTTGACTTTGGTCACTTTCAGTCAACAAGGGTCAACAATGGGTTTTTGGGTCATTAGGACTAGCCCCAAGCCATAGGCTAATAGCCTAGGCCATAGGCTATTCCTATATCTAGAAGTCATATATATTATATATAATATATATATATATATATATATATATATAGATATATATATATATATATATATAATATTATATTATATAGATATATAGTATACAAGTGCCTACTACCTATGTATATATTAATATAGGCCTAACTATAAACAAAACCCAAATATTATATAATATAACTAGCCTACATACACATATATACATACATTTCATTATATATATAGACCCATATACCCTCTACTATATATACCCATATATTACCAAATCTATAGAATACTATATATACACAATATATATATATATATATATATATATATATATATATATATATATATATAATATATATATATATATATACATATATATTTACATATAACATATATATATGGTAGAGAGAGGGAGAGACTTAGAGTGAATAAGAGAATGAGAGAGAGAGACAGTGAGAGAGAGAGGTGTGAGAGACTCACACACAGGAGGGGGGGGATTCAGTATTTCCTGGAACCAGGAAACACACAACAGTCACATATATACATAATAGTATATATATATAACTACCAATATATAACCAAATACTCTCAAAATTGACCCACACTCACACATACATATATACTATGTATACACATACTAAAATACACTAGTACAATGTATTAAACATATCAAATTTGGTTTTGAAATCCACTTTTGAAAACTGGACATAATCCTAAAATCTGGAAAAAACTGGACTGTGAACTCGAACTAGGTAAACCCAAATTCATACCTAAAACCGAGCTATGGCTCGACACTAATGGTTGGTAATGATAGCCCTTAGGTTAGTCTAGGTCCCTAGAAGCCTGACACGGTGTCACGACACGACACGGCGTGTCCACGAGGGTTCAAAGTCGCTCGGGTAAACTGGAAATACACTGATACGCTGTGTATCAGTGAAAAACCTAAATCGATCTAGGACACGACATGACGCGACACAGGCCTCGTGCTCGTGCCCCAAGGTGCGCCTAGGTCTAGGGTACGTGTCCATGGGCCTGATACGCGTCCACGTGTTGTGTAGAGTGGACACGACACGCGTATCAGAAGCCCTAAAATATGTTCAGACTGCGTGTCAGTGTTTTCGCGTGTCTCGTGTTCGCGACACGGGACACGTGACACCACGTGGTTGTGTCCAATGTGTTCGCCTATGGATAGGCTTCGTGTCCATGACACTACGAAGTGTCCACGTGTCGTGTACAGTGGACACGACACGCTCAAAGTTAGGTGTCTGTGTGTGTACACTGTGCAGTGAATGACCCTTGCGGGGACGAATCCGTGTCCGACACGACACGAGGTCATCCCAAACTTTGGGGATGACCTGTCAGTCAATGCCCCGTGTCGTGTGTCAATTTTGACGTGTCCAAGTGGCGTGTAGAGGGTGTTTGGACACTGTGGTAGCAGGGCACATTTTGTGTACTGTGCACTGTGTCCAGTGTGTGAAACTGAGAGCTTCGTGTCCAGATTTGGACACGACACAACCCAATTTGTGCTCAGTGTTTTAGGGTTAGGTTTAGGGTTAGCTAGGCTAGGTTTCTGATCAAAACATTTGAAAAAAGTGAGTATATATCAATGTGACAGTGAGCTAAAACATTAAAATACAATAAAATTCAATTAGGATACGTGTCCGACACGGACACCAAACTGACTCTAAATCCTACCAAACTTGACCCACAGTCCCATGGTACCTAGATGCATGCAAATATGAAGAGAAAATACAAAATTAACATGGTTTATAGGTATTTACCTATTTGGTGAAAAGTCAAGAAAACACCAAAGTAGGGGGGGTCCTCTTCTCTTGGTGATGCCAAGCTCCACAAATCCTTGATAGCAGGCCCTAGATAGTATCCTCTAGTGTAGGGGAGTCCAATGCAAGAAACTAGGCTCAATTTGGATCAAGAATGATCAAGTTATGTAGGTTTGAAGAAATAGGATTTTTCTAGGATTAAAATTCATATAAAATCTTCATGAATGAATGAAATGAGATTATATAGAAGGGTGGCTGCTAGGGGGGTGCCCTATGGCCGGCCAAGACAAGGGGGGGGGGGGTGTCCTAGGCTTGCTTCTAGGTTAAGGCAAGGACTTTGGTGAAAAGGTCTTGATATTTTGCATAAATCAAGCAAAATATCATATGATAAATATCTAGATATTTGTATAGCTTTGACTACCATGAATATCTAATCCTCTTAGTCATTCTAGGTTAGGGTTTAACCTATAGATTAGGGTAACTAGGTTAGGGATTATCAAGTCACTAATCAAAAGTCCATGAATAGTAAAATCTCTCTAATCCCACTAAATTCCAAATAAATTCCTAAAATTACCAAAATACCCCTATGGCTAAAAATCACTAAAATGATATTCTAAGCCTATGGTCAAGCTCTCATGGTCATGGCAACTTCTAGGTTAGAGAAACTAGGGTTTACACTAAGGTTTACTAACAAAGTCACAAGTCATGACTTAGCATGACTTTAGAAATGGTTTAACTTAATTAAAATCACCAGAAAATCATACCATGACTAAAAACCATTAATAAACAATAGAAAATAATAAATTTTCAAAAATCCCCAATTTTAGAAAACAGGGTGTTACAATACTATTCAGGGATGGGGAGTTATTAGTGGTTGTGTGATCAAATTTCCACATTGTTCTACTGTATACATTGTTCATAGCTATACCCTCGCCTCACGACGGGTAAAGTCTTACCCTACATCTTTCATAGCTTTCCATGGTGACCGGCCTTACCGCTCTATTGTACACATTGTTCATAGCCGGTCGGATGGAAAGCCTGATCACGTTTTCCAAGTCGATCACATAACGCTCTAATAATTCAAGGCATATTTTATATTTACTTATCTTATCATATATCATGTTCTGTTCTACATTCAGTACTTTCTCACCATGCTATGATATTCAGTGACTCACATGTTCTAAATGCCTTTATGTTATACCTTGATTGGAGACTAAGTTCTGCTCGGGAGAAGAGTTACAACTCCGGTCCTTGTTTGGTTTAAGCGTTGTAACTTAGCTTCCGAACGGTTCCCAAGTCTTCCTATATCTTTGTCTTGTATTTCATTATACTGTCTCTTATAGAATTTGTCAATTCACATGGAACTGCTGTTAGTGTTTGTACTTGCTCATTTTTCTGACAGGAAACCGTTATGATATATTACAGATGATTCTGAGGCAGACTGTTCGACCTATTATGGGCTCGAGTCAGATGGAGTAGTCCAGGACCGTGGCCTTATAGTAGAGCCACTAGACTTTGTACTCCCAGAGTAGTGTAGCTTAGTTGGTTGCCTGGACTGCGATCCAGCTAGTATTATCAGATTGTAGCTTTCTATGTTATATTTTGAGACCCTGTGATGTGTGTATATATCTGGGCTTGTGTTGGATCTTGGACTTATTTCCTTTTCATCTATCATATTTCCTTTCATGCTATCTATCCTAGTTTGCTTTGTGATTGAGACTGTATTGCTATGTCACCTCCATTCGGAGTGTATATATACTGTACAGGTACCTTTATCTGTTTAGTTATAGTATTTATAGATGACCTAGACAGCGTTCTACCGCCGATACTGCGGCGTAGGCTGGTCGTAACCACGTACTCGTGCCCCTAATCAGGGTGCGGGTCGTGACAGCGCGGGACGGTGTGGGGCGGCGGTGGGGGGGGAGAGTGGGGGTAGTCTGAGGTTGGAGGCGGGGCAGGTGGTTGGAGAGGGGACTGAGATGGCCGGTGGGTAGGAGGAGGAGATAGTTTTAAATTTTGAACATTATTTTTGTTGTCCTTTTTGTTTCAAAATATTAAATTGTAATTTTTTTAAAGATATTAGATTAAAAAAGTTGAAATAATTGAGGATATCAAGTTACGATTAAGTCAAATGTTTAATTCAATAAGACAATCTCCAATGGTGATTTCTAAAATTGAGTTCTTATCCTATTTGGCATTGTACTTTAAGGAGATTTCTATCCTAGTTGGAAGAGTTTCTACATAGAAATTGTAGACATACAAAAATGATCTCCAATGGTTCTCCATTTCTATCCTATGTGTCACATAGTAAAAGGACCAATTTAATGGTGTGGAGTCCAATAATAAGACCATCTCCAATGGGGGTTTCTATCTTTCCTATTTCTATGGAAGAAATCCATTTTAGAAAAAACTTCTCCCAATGGTAGTTTCTATCACCATTTCTATCCTAGGTGGCAATGATGTAGGATGAAAACTTTCTAGGAGGGTTTACATGTAGAAACTCTCATAGAAATTCTCCTACCTCTCATGACAATTATTATTGGGCCCCACACCATTAAATTAGTCATTTTACTATGTGACACATGATAGAAATGGAGAACCATTGGAGAGCATTTTTTGTATATGTACAATTTTTATGTAGAAACTCTTCCAACTAGGATAGGAATCTCCTTAAAGTACAATGCCAAGTAGGATAAGAACTCAATTTTAGAAATCACCATTGGAGATGGTCTAAGACCATGGGGGTTTCTATCTTCCCTATTTCTATGGAAGAAATCCATTTTAGAAAAAACTTCTTCCAATGGTGATTTCTATCACCATTTCTATCATAGGTGACAATGATGTAGGATAGAAACTTTCTAAGAGGGTTTCTACATGTAGAAACTCTCATAGAAATTCTCCTATCTCTCATGACAATTATTATTGGGCCCCACACCATTAAATTGTTCCTTTTACTATGTGACACATAGGATAGAAATGGAGAACCATTGGAGAGCATTTTTGTATGTCTACAATTTCTATCTAGAAACTCTTCCAACTAGGATAGAAATCTCCATAAAGTACAATGCCAAGAAGGATAAGAACTCAATTTTAGAAATCACGATTGGATGTCTAATTGTCTAGAAATTTTTCATCCTACATCATTGCCACATAGGATAAAAATGATGATAGAAATCACCATGGGAGAAATTTTTTCCAAAATAAATTTCTTCCATAGAAATAGGGAAGATAGAAACCCCCATTGGAGATGGTCTAACTATAGAAGCTCAAATGTTAGCCGAGACCTGAACATAACCAGCTGTATTTAGTTGGCAAGTGAAAAATAAAGAAAGTAGAGAGTTCTTTCTTGAGTTTCTGGTGAGAAAACGACGGGAAACTAAACGGAGAGGGTCCCTCCGTGACTCCGCCTCCACCCGATCAAACCGCTGTCGATCGCCGGATCTCGTTCCCGCCACCGAATCTCGCCGAAGAAGGAGAGAGAGTGGAGCGCGATTAGGTTTTTCCGGACTTGGAGATTGGGGAACAGCAACTCGGTGAAATTATTCTCCTTCAATTATCGATGATTTTTTTACTAATTTTATGTAGTTGGATCTTTATATTTATGTTTAGGTCTATATTGACTCGATACCAGCGTTTGTGATTGCAGGTCAAAGAAACGGATTCAAATTGGTAATCTTTGAGTCATGGTATGCTCTTCTTGATGATTATTTATGGAGCGTAACTTTTGATGTCGGCTTTAAAATTAGGGTTTTTGATTACTCCGGGGTTGTCTTTTTCTATGTGCTTAATTTTTTGAGTTATGTTGCTACTATATGGCTGTGCATTGTGATTTAACAACCACTAGGTTATCATTTATATTTTGTTACAAAATGTTTTGATCTACTAGGTCATGATAACACTATGGACTTCAAATGGGGGTGAAAAGAAAAGTCTGCAATTTTACTAGAAAATAATCCCAAATAGATGAACTACTAGAAGTTAAGTCCTAACCTATAATTGGGGAACAAATATATTGATTAACCTTTTTGAGGAAAACGAGATTCCGGAATGCCTTGTTTCACTGATGTAGTATATGCTATTATTGTTGCTTGGCTTAATTTCAACTTGATACCCTCAACTATTCCAGTTTTTCAACTTGGTGCCCTAAACTTTTTTACTCGACGATTTGATACCATCAACTATTGAATATTTTCAAGTTGATACCTAAAAATAAAAGAAGAATGTAATTATCCTCCCCCCCCCCCCCCCCCCCCCCCCCCCCCCCCCCCTCCTCTCTGGTGGATTCAAATCAGTAATCTTTGAGTCATGGTATGCTCTTCTTGGTGATTATTTACTCGACTATTGAATATTTTCAACTTGATACAAAAATAAAAATAAAAACGAAATTACCCCTCCTTCCCCACCCCCCCTCCGGCTGCCCCCACCCCCTCCCACAACTGTACTACCACGGCCCCTCCGGATGCGGCAACAACGTGGTGCAGCCGAAGAGGGGGGGGGGGGGGGGTGCAACCAGAGAGGGGGGGGGTGCGGTGGTGTGCAACCAGAGAAGGGGGGGGGGGTGCGGTGGTGGGGCAGCTGGGGTGGGACGGAGAGAGTGAGAGAGAGGTGGATGGACATGGGTATTTTCATCTTTCTAGGGTATCAGTTGATGCATATCAAAGTTTAGGGTATCAAGTTGAAAAAACTGGAATAGTTGAGGGTATCAAGTTGAAATTAAGCTTTGTTGTTTCCATTTACTAGGTGTTACTCCTTTCGCTAGATCATAACATGGATTAATGGGTTTTGCCCCTTAAACATGTGTAAATCATTTTTCTTTCTAAGTTAAACAGGTCATATGACTCATCTGTATTATGCCTTCTAGTTCTTGCCTGTGTATACATGTGGGTTCTTTGCATAGACTACTTAAGTCATTTGGACCGGATATTTTGGCTCTCACTAATTTTATTGTTTTTATTTTAGAATTACCTTATTGGAGCATTCAAACCGCCATGTAATATCGCCATCACATTCTCTGATGAGAGTACCAGAAAGCAGGTATAATAGTTAGTATTCATGGTAAAACATTGTTTTACATGCCCCATTGCAGGACTGCTGGAACTGTACAAAGTTCTCTACATTTGGAATATTGTCGAGAAGGACAATACGTACCGATTTCATGAAAAGTATTTTCTATTTATTGTGAATAAACCTAATTTTTGTCTCCAGTAAGCACAAAATAGGTCAGTATACCCGTGCGTGCAACAATGAACTAATTGGGTGACTACTTGATAAACTTTCATTCTCCATTTCATTTATTATTATTTAAGAACTTAGATGACTATTCTTCATGCATTGTAAATGCATTTAAGGGGCAAGTACATTTTTTATGTCAGCATGATACATTTGTTGTATAATCCTACAAACAATATCAACGAAATTACTATTAAACCAAGAAAACTCATCATTTGGAAGGAGCTTGGAAATAAGCCGTGATTATAGTGCTAGAGATAAGGGTTGCAATCATCGCTTGACCCACCTAAGCTTTTAAAAGGCGTCTTCCTAACCTAGGCGTCCTGGACATGCTAGCGCGTTGGCAACTAGGTTATAGGAGATTTATCAGGAGGTGCCTAATGCCCATCTATCTACAAGAGACACCTGTCCTAAGCGCCTCAGGCTGCCTAATTTCACCTCAATCACCTTATTCAGGCTTGAATTTGAACACGTCCCACATATCAACGGAAAAAATGTTCAGACCCAAGCCCAACCACATGAAACAAAAATAGGGAAGAGAGTCAGATTCCCAATTCCAACTTACTCTGTATCTCTAATTGACCCCTCTTCTCACTTCTTCTCCCCAAATTGTGGCGACGAGAGAGAAAGTTGCAGACGACTCCGACAATAATTCAACTTCCATGTCTAGGTATTAATATGATCAATATCATTAAGGCAATATGAGTCATCGCACCAATGAACAAAGTCCGCAAGATACATCATGTAGAAATAAATGATTAGAACTCCACATGACACAAACACAGTTCCAATAAAAAGCTACAATTTTGTCTTACTTTACGTATCACACACCCCAAAATTTTAGTACCGAGGCCTGCGCCTCACTGAATTGAAGATTTACCTAGGCCTTTTGGGGCCTTGCCGCCGCCTTGCTACTACAGCCGCCTTAATCCCTACTAATCCTAATGCAACCCCACCTTCTTAGGCGGGTTTGGATCGGTCTAAATGGGTCCAGATCAAGGGTGGTGAACGTTTGAAAACCTAATCCTAAGCCTAATTTTTTCACCGATCCATTCATAAATCACATTATACATCCTTTGTCTTCATTCGTTCTTTATTCTTCCTTTAAGTCATTTCCCCTTCTTCTTCCTTCAAGTTGTCCTCCACTTGAACAATTCTACTTCCAACCCCTAGAAGCTTGTATGCAGCCACCACTCTTCATGCTCCTCTTTGATCATCCGAGTCGTAGATGTCTCTCCTTCCCAGTTAACTTATGCCCTGTCATAGTAGGGACGCGTCGTCAGGACAAAGAAAGGCTTATAAATGAGTAAGTACATTTTTGTCCTCCTCATTACTGATTTTTCGAGTCAGGGGCAGTACCACAATCAAGTGACAGCTGCTAATGGTAAGCTTGGCAGATTTCCTTGGCACTCGGCCAGGGGTCAATAGTTGTGGAAGCATAAGCATTTGTAGAGAGTAACATCTGCGACAAAATGATTTTTGAATCGTTTATTCACGTGGCCATTGTTAGTAAACGAAATATGCTAATACCTCCTTTATCTCTCTCCGTCTGCGCCTCCTCTTTCCTCTATAGCCGCCCACATTGTCACTAGTTGTGCTGTCAGAGCAGTAGACCTTGCCGCTGCAGATGGCAAAAATTAGGATTTTGGGTTAAATCAGGTCTGGTCGGATTAACCCGTATTTTGACGGATCGGGTTCAGGTTCAGGTTCAGCCAAGTGGGTCTGACGTAAGTGGTTCGGGTTTGGATGAGCTTAAATGGAACTTGAATCCGACCCTCCGGTCTGATAGACACCCCTTGGTAGAGATATGTAAAACTTGCTACTAGCAAATATTGGAAAGCTGGCAATTTGGGAACTCTATCTCCAACTTGTTAGTTTCCAGAGACAGGCTGATGTATGTGATATTGTTGGGGAACATTCCTCCGTCTTGAAAGTTCTTATCAGCTTCCTAAAGTAGCTATGTACCAAATCAACAGCTTTTCATATTTTCCTACCATCAATTTCAAAGAGCCAGTCCAACGAGGTTGCATATATGGAATAATGTATCTTCAACCTTTTTCTTCGAGGTGATAGAATAAGTGAGTCAGGTGCATTTGAATTTAACACATGAATGCGACCCACCAGTTATATCTCAGTATTTTGTTTTGATTCATTAATGTAATGGCCTCCTCGAGAATTTCTAGCCTTTACTTTATGGTTTTTAAAGAAATTAATATTTATGAGTTATGACAGTGTTGCTTGTAATATTTTGTCTTAACTCGAGTGATGCCGTAGGTGGTTCTTATCCTCGAATATTAGTTTTTCCATCATTAGTGGAATTTGCGTCTCTTTGATAATGTCCTTTATTATTTTGAACGTAAACTAGAGTTATGATAAAGTTGTGGTGATTATACTGTTTCATTGTTCTTCTTTATGTTCATTCAGGCTTCTATAAAGAAGGAAAATGGTCAGAGTACCATGGTCCCACTTTTCGAAAGCCAAGAAACATATTTGGGGAGGTATTATAAATGCTTCCTCTTATTCTTGCTTCTCAAGCATATAATTGATAGACAACAGTGTTGGTGAAATATGTAATTTGCAGGTATCTATAGAACCCAGTCATGGTAAAAAAGTTGAACATACAGGTGTGAAAATTGAGCTTCAGGGTCAGATAGGTCTGTTTCTAACTGTCTCTTTATTTACATTTTATCTCACGAGTTATGCAATTGGTTCTTCGAATTGTGTCATGTCACACTAATTGATGTGATGCCCTACAAAGGGCAGAATTTGTAATTTTCCATGTTTCCTGAGACTCTTTTGCAATCTAGGGGAGGTTTGGAGGGTTATTCCATGGCTAGGTGACTCCAAAAGGCAAAGCTGCAGACAGCAGAAGCGCCTTTACCAACTCGTTCATTAAGATTTTTTTGGCAGACCCCTACGTTGACCATGGTTGTTTTAGCCAATAATATCACACTCTACTTAGAGAATTATGTCAGTTTACAACAACACAATAACAACAACTACAAAAACAAGGGCCTTATCCCGAATTTTTGGGGTCGGCTATTTGAGACCTTTTCTTTCATTCAGCTATGTTAAGACCATGTACAATGTATACTTCCAGTTTGTTTGAGGTTAGGTTTGCTTACTTACAAGAATTGCTATTCTTCTATTCTTGCAGAGCTATATTTCGACAGAGGAAATTTTTATGACTTCACATCTCTAGGTAAGCTGTTAACTTCTATTAAATCTTTTTTGATGCATTATTAACACTATCACAGGTCAAAGTAGAGTGATCACTTATCTATAAAACTCTGATATCCTATATGATTGTCTACTAAGTCTTATTCTGTTATTATAATTTGACCAGAAAAAGTCAATATTACCAACTGAACTTGATACATGATCTTCAACAAATGTATCCCTTTTGTCATAAGTCTGTCTAATTGAACATGGCATAATAACCCAGTCTCTGTATTGCATTTCATGTTGTAAGATTATTTTACTATTCTTAGTATCCCGAAGAGTACGGAAAAGCATGGGCTTTAATTTCGTTTGGTGGTACATCCTGAGAACTGAGACTTTTTCTTATGTTTCTCTCATGTTTAACTTATATTTAATATATATGAGTATATCCTCTCTCCCCCCTTTTCTAAACTTTAGATCATTGTTGACCACCTCTTTCTAGCATATCTGGTAGGGGAGAAATAGATCGATCAGGGGACATTAAGTGTTGTAGGATGCACTTGATCGATGTGTGAGAGGTAACGACTTCGTATGGGATGCATGAGGGCAGCTAAGGGAGCTGTGAGATTCACTAGGTCGGAATTGTGCCGCAAGATGCGCCGATGTGGCAACAGGTTTTGTTGGATATGCTATAGGATGGCAAGAAACATCATGAAGATACATCGGGATGGCAAAGGGGCCACAAGTTGAGCAAGGGTGACAAGCGGTGCCGCTAGATGCATTGGGATGACAAGAATGGTAGCAATGCATGGGGGTGGTAATGGGTGCCGTAAGATGCACGAGGGATGAGGGTGGCAATGGGTGCCACGAGATGCACGAGGGTGGCAATGGGTGCCACGAGATGCAGAGGGTGGCAGTGGGTGCTGCAAGATGCGAGTGGGGTAGCAATGTGTGTCTAGATGCGTAAGGGCGGCGATGATTGTCGTGAAGATGTGAGTGGACAACAACGGGTGTTGCGGAATGAGTCAAAATGCTGCTACAAAGGTCACGAGTTGCGCGAGGCCAGCAACATGTACCACAAGATGAAATAGAACTTCACTGGGCGTCACGAGAAGTGCTGCAACAAGAGTAAACTAAAGATGTGGAAAATGTGGTAAATTGATAGCGATGTACTCTAGTTGCTGGAGGTCTTGACTAGCTAACAGGTCGTGCCGCTTTTGTGTTCTAGGTTTTGTTTATTGTTGTTTTTTCTTGGGTTTTTATTCTGAGGGTTCTCCTTGTAATTGTGTCTTTGTCTCATTAACTATTATTGAAAAATCGGGATCTTATCTTCCACCAATTATGGTTTGAAAAGAATTCTTTTTGGCCATTATACAATTCTGAAGTTTTATCATTTACTTGTGCAGTTCGTGAACTAGATGTACCTGGTGAAATATATGAAAAGAAGACATATCCATTTGAGTTCTCTACAGTGGAAATGCCATACGAGTCATACAATGGTGTGAATGTTAGATTGAGGTAATGAATTGTTCTTTATTATGCTTTTACTTTAGCAACACAGTCAGCTTTCTCTATATTGTTTTTTGTAGATGAACTTTGTCTGTATTGTTATTCCTGGTTGAAGTTGCATGTATTTCACACACATTCTTGCTAATTGGATAATGAATGTGTTTGCATTAGCTTTTGTTTGGCCAAGGATAATGAATGTGTTTGAGTGTGATTAGGGAGCCATTCCTTCAGCTATATACCTGTTCTCACGCCATATATATTAAGGGGTGTTTGGTATGCGGAATACTATATAGCCGAACACTATATAGCCGAGAATACTATGTATGCGGAATACTATATAGCCGAGAATTCTATATTCCCAGGAATCAAATTTCAAGTAATTAAATTCTCTGGAAAATTACATTCCCATATTTGGTGACTATATAAATATTCCCAGAAAAAAATAAAAAAACGAAAAAAAAACCAAAAATGAAATAACGTTAAAAAGGGAAAAAAGAGGTAAAAACGATCAAAAGAAAAAACGACAAAACGAAAAAAAAAACAAAAATCAAATAAAACGACAAAAATAAAATCAAAAAAGGACAAAAAGCAAAAAAATGACAAAAAAAAAAAGACAAAACGGGACAAAACTAAAAAATGACCCAAAAAAAACCAAAAACAACAAACGGACAAAAAAACTACTACAAAAGATGCAAAAAAAGACGAA
The DNA here is from genome assembly GCA_029216955.1 of Iris pallida. NCBI lineage: Eukaryota > Viridiplantae > Streptophyta > Magnoliopsida > Asparagales > Iridaceae > Iris > Iris pallida. The sequence continues at coordinate 1,088,633 of JANAVB010008799.1, forward strand.
CGACGAAAAAGATAATAAATTACCAAAAAACGACAAAAAGAACAAAAAAATACTGAAAAGGGACAAAAAGGACAAAACACGACAAAAAAGATTAAAACGAAAAAATGAGAAACGGAAAAGTGATAAAAACGACAAAAGACGACAAAAAATGACAAAAAAAACTAAAAAAAGGACAGACAAAAAGCGACAAGAAAAACCAAAAAGCAGCAAAAAGATAAAAAAAGACAAGACGACAAAAAAGTTCAAAAATAACAAAAAACTACTAAAAACGACAAAAATGACCAAAAAGCGGCAAAAAAGGATAAAAATGACAAAAGACGATAAAAAGTCCAAAAAATGGCAAAAAGGGCAAAAAAAACATTTTAAAACCACAAAAAGGACAAAAAAGACAAAAAAAGAACAAAAAAATGACCAAAAAAAGCGGCAAAAAAAAATGACAAAAGACGACAACAAGTCCAAAAAATGACAAAGAACTACTAAAAACGACAAAAAAAAAGAAATGACAAAAATGACCAAGAAGCGGCAATAGACGATAAAAAGCGACAAAAACGATAAAAACGAAAAAAATGATAAAAACGAAAATAACGTTCAAAAAATGATCAAAAAAGAAGAAGAAATTTTAGCAAAATTTTTTTTGTCCGGGCAAAAAAATACCCACCTATTTTTAAGGGATAGGATTCCCATGTTTTATGGGTAAGCTATTCACCCGGGTATTTCTAATTCCCGGAAATAAATTTTTTATAGCCCAAACAAACATGGTAATATATTCCCACCCTGAATTTTCCTTGGAATAGAAAAAATTACCGCATACCAAGCGCCCCCTAAGGGTGATCTACAATCTTGGAACTGTATACTCATTAAGAGTAACCTCATCAAGTACATGAAATTGTGTGCATGTTTATTATGCCATCATCATATTGTACTCTCTTTATTCATGCTTGTACACAGCTTTTAACCGAAATATCTGGGTCGATTACGTGAAGCCTTTTATTTTGTTTTTAGCTCCATTAACGTGCCATATATGTAAGATAATTTTTTCCCTAGTCCTTCTTGCCTCTTTCCATCTTGTTTGGTCTATCCCCAGTAGCAATCTCTTCGGCTGGGTTTGGTATTGCTTAAGCTTATCAAAAAGTACAAACAAAAGCACCTTTTGAAAGCAACTCCGCTCTGCTTTCCAAAGCTGCTAAGAAAGCACTACATTATCAAGAAAATAAGCAGAGGCAGGTTCCACCAATTCACCAAACACACTATGCTGCTGTTTTTTGAAAAAGAAAGCAGAAGCATATAAGTTGGTACCAAACCAGGCCTTCAACTACTATCCTATCCCTCCAAGGTGCATCCATCAGTCTCCATTGTATACGATCAAACCAGCTCAAGAAATCTGCTTTATATCCTCAAACAATCTGGTTCACTCTTTTCTCATCCTATCTCACGGCAACTAGTCAGTTTTTTAACCCTATCTTTGACGATGTTGCCAATAGTCTATATCAAAATTCTCGTAGCAGTTATACTTGTTCTTTTGACATGTTACATCCTGATTCGCCAAACTTGGGGGACTTAAAGCATGGTCAGTGTTGCAACCTTCTTATAAACTTTTCCTTTCAGCTCCACGGATAATTCTATGTTCATGCAGAACCCCAAGCATTTCCCTACTTTGACCACCATGCTTTTGTTCATGAATAAGTTTCCCTTTAATATTTCTATTGTCATGTAAAGTCCTTAATATTATCACCCTATGCAAAGAAAGTGATCACTCTTAGTATATCTCTTGGCTATGAATGTGATGGCGTTGCATGGCGTGACGATAAAGATTGCTGCTTGCATGCTGGAGGATGCAGATTCGTGTTACATAAAACAGTCTCTTCATATATGGGGTTAAGGCTTAGTATATCGGACCCTCCCCACACCCTGCGTAAGTGGGAAGCTCGTGGCGGCACTAAGACGCCCTAGTGAAGCTACACCCTCTTGGTATTTCTTGGTCATAAATGTGAACTAGGATCTCATTCTTCTGGACATGTGAATTGTTACTGATTGATTCAGAATTCAGATAATCTCCACCGATAATATTCAGTGAAGCCCACGCACTGGCCTGGCAGACCTGAGGGGGTGTATAACGAGGCACTTACGTACTCTCTTTAAATCACATATACATTCAAATGTATATGGACACACATGGGAAATAAACACCTCAATAAGCATACCCTGTTTACGATATTGTGACATCAATCTTGCTATATCCTTATGGTTTTTATAGTTGTTTTTGCGGCTATATGTAGCCATTTGTATTTTTTTCTTTGTATTTTCAGTTAACCTTTTATTAACGGCAAAGCTAAACCTTCATTTCACATAATTTTATGAGTGATAAAGTTTTGGTATGTGTGATTTATTAGTTACTGATGGATAATTTTTATAAGCTTGCAGGTACATTTTAAAAGTAACAGTCAGCCGTAACTATGTCAGCAACATTGTGGAGTCCCGACATTTCTTGGTAATTCCATCGTCAGCCTCTCCACTTATGTAAATTTATGTATATTAAGCAGCCATCATAATTGTAATTCAAAATAGAGTCTGCCTAGAATTTTGGTATATATCTATGAGTCTTTGATGGAGACATGGAGATGGAAGCTTTTGATGTTTGAATATATGTTAATTAATTTGCTCCAATTTTTTTCTTACTGTCATGTGTAATATGGTTATTAGGGCACTGTGTAATTGTTTGAAAAATGAGGACAGAGACTACCACGTAGGCCGTTAATTTATCTGAAACTGTAGATTGCAAAGAAAATAAATATGAGATACATGGGAATGGATTCTGTTGATTTCTTGTATACGAGTTATGAATAAGGTGTGGTACAAGTCCATGGTGGATACATGTCGTGAAATAAACACAGGAGACAGAATTAAACTATTAAAGTCAAATTTGTTCGAAGTGATTTTATGCCTATTATAGAACATTTTACTTACAGTCTTTTAGGGTCCAAAACTTCTATGCTGTAAGAGCTGGACCTTCATTTGGCTTTCATGTCTTAGTAACAGTAGAATTGGGTAACTTATTACATGATATATTGTGAATGTCTTTTAACACTTTGATGTTATATAACAATGAAATTTAATCATAGATAACTGACCAGAATGTGAAATCATGCTAGTCAATATTTTTCAGATATTGTTACATATTGAATTATTGATACATTATTCCCTGCCTTATTTATTTCTTCCTTCATCAGGTTCGCAACTATACTCCACTTCCCACAATTAACAACAGCATTAAGGTCAGTGCAGTTAGGAGGTGTTTACTTTTTATACAATAACTTCAAGTTGATTGTGTGCATTGCAGAATCACCATCTAATTTTCTTGCTTCAGCATCTAAATTATTGATATCCTGAAATTAAATAAATGAATTTGCATATCTTTATATTTAAAGGTGCTTAAAGTGTTTTTTTGTTCATTTGTTGTTGAGAAATTGTGCTTGGAATGTCGAATCACTTTCTTTTCTAATTTTACATTTGACATTGTATGCATATAATTTTTTTGATTTGTGGCATTGGCATTAATTGTTGCATCTATATGTGTTGGGTGGTTACTGAGCCTCATATAATTCATAGCAGGGATAACTTAACTTACGTTATAACACCATAGATAGAATTTATAAAGGAAAAAGTAGCATAGTGAAGACTTCGTTGGGAAGACTGAGATAAAATATCCATAATCAGGAAGTTGTCGACTTCCGACTTTTGACCTATCTTATTTAAGTCTATCTAATGAAAGTTTATCTAGTCATTTATCTTCTACATGGTTATTTTTGCAGATGGAAGTTGGAATTGAAGATTGCTTGCACATTGAGTTTGAATATAGCAAAAGCAAGTAAGTTATTTCTTGTAACTAGCTGGAATATTTCGTTTGGTAATGGACCTATCTGCTGAATAGAACTTAACTTTTGTCATTCGCTAATTGGAGATGATCTCATCTAGGTACCATCTCAAGGATGTTATCATTGGCAAAATATACTTTCTCTTAGTAAGAATCAAAATAAAAAATATGGAGCTTGAGATTAGACGTCGTGAGTCTACAGGATCAGGGTCTAACACATATGTTGAGACAGAGACTCTTGCAAATTTGAACTGATGGATGGTGCTCCTGTAAGAGGTAAATCTAGTATTTATGTTTGACAACTTACATATGTACCTATAAATACCTATATAACATAATTGTTCTATATAAATTTGGCTTCCTACTTGCGTTCTAATGAAAGAGGTGATCTGTATTTCACTTCAGTCTCACCTAGTACTATATGATCCCTGTTGCGGGCACTGAACACAATGTATCTGGTGTTCTAAGGGAACCCAAACAAGTATTACAAGGAATTCATCCTTACAACCACATAATGCTTTTGAAAATCAGAGATCATAACCCTTCATAGTTTTATCTTCTGTAGGCTTTTTTTTCCCTTCCTGACATTCAGAGAGATGTAGTTTTTCCTCCTTTATAAAATCCGTAACTTGGCTCTATGATTTGTATCATGGGTAGACAAGGACAATATTTTCTTTCCATATTGGTTGTGTTTCTCCTTTTTTTTATTTCCCTCATTTTTCAATTCTATTCTTAGTATACCCTTCCGCCTTCTCAGCTCCTCCTCCTTGATGGAAGCTTCCTTTATTTTTCTTTTGTTTACTTTAAAATTTCTGCTCCTAATATTGATAATTACGAGGACATCTTTAAGAATCACAACTTATGTTTCCAGAAGTAAAAAGTTGGCTACTATCCCGTGATGGCATATGTGGTAGTTGCGAGTAAATCTTCTCTTATATTCATTTCTCCTTAGAAATCTTCCCCTTTTTGTTCTGTTCTATCAAAAGAACCACTTCTTATACTCAAGAAACATTTGGACATCTAGTTTATCAGAGATCGGATTCCAATGAGCAATCAATTAATCTTGACTTCTTTTATTGGTCTACATCTTTTTTCTCATTATTTCCTCCTATCCTTGACCTCTTTTGTGAAGCATCAGCTTTGGCCATCTCAGGTCAGTTATTTTGTTATTTTGTTATTTTGTTCCTTTTTATTGATTAACTTCGTGAATGAGAAATATTTGCTTAGGCAGGCTCTTGTAAGACTCTTCCTAACCTTCAGTCTGTACTTCCCACCAATTAGTGTTGATCCAACAAATTTTACAATGTGAAGACAAAGTTAAGGACTTTAGGACGTCACTTAGTCTAAACTAGTTAAAACAGTGTATGCCCATTATTCGGTGAACAACCATACAGGGTCAAATTAAGAAGTCTCTGCAGACTTGCCTACGGAGTATACCATCTGCATTGTATAAAAGCTGGGCCTATAATTCTACAGTGACTTGACTTGTAGGTCATTACTGTGTTCTAGTTGTACCTGTGACCTGAGCAAAGTATGTGAAGGATCCTTTCAATGTGGACGTATTTTAAGTTAAAATGTTCTTATTATTTGTATAATGAAGTAACGAAAGGTTTAGCTGTGAACCAAAGTTATTATTAATGGGGCCGTGTTTCTTAATGACCTTTTTATCTGACTTTTCGTAGGGGAATCCATACCTATAAGACTATTTCTTAGTCCGTATGAGCTGACACCAACATACCGCAATATCAACAACAAATTCAGTGTAAAGTATTACCTGAATCTTGTTCTTGTTGATGAAGAGGATCGGCGGTATTTCAAGCAGCAGGAAATCACTGTGTACCGCCTTCCGGAGACCTGACTATCTTGCCTAAGTGAAGCTCCAATCAGCGTTTAAAAACAGATCAGCACTCAGCAAGACCATCTTGCCCAATGAATTCAGGAAATTCATAATACCTACTTGAAGAATGTGCCACCTATTATTCTACATGCCACTCACCATGGAGACTCCGGAATGGCATCAGCTTTTTGGCTGCATCTATTTGTGTATATATATATTAGTCGTCTGATAATTATTTACTGTGCATCGGCATTTCTTTTTGTTTTTGGCTTTAGTTTTTTTTTTTTGGGTCATTTGTGTCTTTGTTATTGGGTTCTTGGATGCTGTCCTATTTGTATGTTGATTCTTTACCTCCGATATGACGGTGCTATTTGTAGAGTTTCTTTAGGCAGGCTAGATTCTCATGAGTTTGGCGGACTTAACTTTGTAGTTGATTTTTGGCGAGCTCTTTTTTGAGAGACTTTGTAATTTGCGACTTCAAACGTGGACACCTTCAAGTGCTCAATCCTGTATTTAGCTGTGGTAATAATGAGAACAGCAGCATTCTGGAAGGAAATTAGATTTCTTGTATTCTCGTCGACACATTTGTACTCTGCACCATAGCTTGGTTAGCTATTGCTTATTATGCTTGCTTTTAAACAGCAGCAAAAGCTGTTTTGTGAAGCTACTTCTGCTATTTTTTGGATAAACCAGTTCATTTCTGGAAAAGGAGAATGTTGCTCTGCTAATGTTTTATGAAAAGCAGCAGCAATACCCAGTCAGTGTCGGGCCCAAATCACACACCGTTTCTCCTCTGCAATGTTACAGAGCGTTATATATATATATATATATATATATAGAATAAGGGAGGTGAGGTGCCACCTTATGGGTGATGATTATGTGTCGTCTTCCTATGCTATTATTATGTTTTGAAAAGTGTGCAAGTGCATGATGATAGTATGGGGGTGACACATAGCCACCTCACCATGAGGTGGCACCTCACCTCCCTTATTCTCTCTCTCTCTCTCTCTCTCTCTATATATATATATAATATATATATAGATATTATATATATATATATATGGTAAATTGTAAAAAAAATTTCGTTAAATATGCGCCTTTTGCGTAGAAAGACCTTTTAGAATTTTTGGCAGTTTACCTTTCCTTAGATTATAAATCCGCTTGATTAGGCCCCTCTAGCCAAATTTTAAAAATTTTATACCTAAAATATCCCTGTCCCCCTCTAACCCTCTCTCCCTCCGGCGGCGCTGGCGCCGGCGAGCCCCCAGCACCCCCGACCCCCCCCCCCCTCGCCGGCGAGCCCCCAGCCCCACCCTCCTCGCCGGCAAGCGCCCCCCGACCCACCCCCCTCCTCCTCCTTCGTCGGCCCCGACCCCCCCTTCTCCCTCGCCGGTCCCGACCCCCCGCTCCCTCGCCGGCCCCGACCCCCCCTGCTCCTCGCCGGCGAGCGACCCCCCGACCCCCCCCCCCCCCCGGTCCGACCCCCCACCCCTCTCCCCTCCGCCTCCCTCGCCGGCAAGCGCACCCCAAACAGCCGAAGAAGGAGGGGGGGGGGGGGGAGGGGTAAAATTGTCATTCGGGGACAAAATGAGCATATTTCATACTTTTGGGAATTTTAAGAGCATAGGATCTTTTAGTGCAAAAAGCGAAAATCTAACGAGGGGTTTTTTGCAATTTACCCAGTCTCCATAATTTGAAAATATTTGGTTCTTGAATGAGGAAGATTCTATTTTTCGAATGGGTAGTGATACCATCTGGTTTGGTGAGATCAATTAGAACCCAGCCATGGCTCTGATTGGGTGGCGAAATATCGTCGGGCATCTTTTTGGTGGGAGTTGGGGAATATCCGTGGATTGAGACACGGATTTATTTGGTGGGAGTTGGGGGTAATGGGTCCAACATACATGCAATACAACGTGCACAAAATTTCGTGCGTATCGTCGGGTATCTAAAAAAAAAATATATATATCAGAACCCAGCCATAACTTATTTAATATATGCCCCAGACCTTGAATAACTTTGCAGAAAGAAACAGTCAATGGGAATTTAAAATCTTATTTTGGCGAATAAACCAATATAATTGATCATAGCGTAATATTAAACCTAATTTGATTGTTGGGCAGAGCCATCTCTTACTTTGTTCATGCTTTCCTTTTGTCCAGCTGCCAGAGCAACCTGTGAGATCCGGAGTTATACTCATTGCATCTATCATATATCAGAAAATTTAAGCACCAATTATTTGCTTTCTGATGAAGATCCTTAATTGCTTTACCTAAGTTTAAACCCTCATTGATATTTGTGGTATATGTTTATACTGTATCACGAGAAGGGTCATGACCGTTGCAAGTTGTACGATCGCACAATATCATTAAAAATCAAAATGTTCCAATTTTTTAACCTCTTTATATAATTACTAATATGATATTTTAATTTTAGATTTACATTTAGATATTCCTACTTTTTAGATGCTACACTAACAAAGTTCTTATAATGTCATAAAAGGCCTTTTAAAGTGGTTTAAAAAAGAAGAAGATATTTTATAGTATTTGTACTGTGCTTAGAAAGTCAGAAACGTACATAAAAAAGGGTTATGAAGTCGGCGGAAGTTCCGCAATTAGTTTTTAGAAGCCTACTTATATTTGGTATGCAAAGGTAAACTCTTGCTTTGAATCATTTACAGGTCTAAGGATATATCAGTACGTGAAAAAAAAAAGGGTACGTGAAAATAATTATCAAATATTTAATTAGTTCTTCGAAGCCGATTTATATTTGGTATGCCTCTTTTAAGGTATATGGGCCCAAAACAATATTGTATCTCATGGACTAACTTTAGTTCGGATCACACCACGTTCCTAAGAGGACGTGGAACTTGTTTGGACGACTCTAATTGGTTCGAAATAAATGGTGTTGAATGTTCATGCGTATAATAGGATTATACGGACTCTTCTCAAGGTGGAGTAGGAGCATCCTCTCTAAGGTGGTACGAAAGAAGATCAGACCTAATGTTAGAGACAACTACACGTTGGCTTCAAAGATTGGCTTGACGCGTCCAAGGTGGAGCAAGACGTTGTGGTTGGCACACAATGGTGGTGTGGATGAACGTGTCGATTTTGCTCTGTGGTCGAACGGATCTAGATGACAATATGTTGGATCTCCTCGGTGCTCGGCTGAGAAAAACGAGCAAAATGTAGCAGATGTACTATGGTTGTTCGGCTGGCGGGAACGAACGAAAGATAGCAGGGTGCTAAGGTTGTTCGGCTAACGAAAACGAGCTAAGATGAAGATTGTTGGATTGTATCTCGTTTCCAGTTGAGCCCTCAAAAATGGGTAATCATGGAGTTGGTAATTTAGTCCCACATCGAATAGGAGATGAGACCATGAGGTATAGATAATTAGAATTGGTTTAAACTTTACATGAAAATTCTCTTTTAAGACACGTGAATGAACTCAGTCATATATCTACGTGAAAAATAATACTTTCGATGTAGAATTCGCTGCCTTCCAAAAGTTCCCCCAACTGATTCTTATGTTTCTTTTGTACATTGTAGCTTCAACCAGAGGTTCTTCCAGCACTGGACCCCGTAAGTCTTTGTATCCAACTGTGTATATATTGAACGTATAGATAGTTTGACATATGCAAGTATTCTTTGAGTTGATACTTTTTTTTTTTTTTTTCTTTTTTTTTTTTTTTGGGTGTCCATTTCTTGAGGCCGCCAGCTTGGGACCGTGGCCGTCCCGTGACCACCCAGCTATTCTATGCCCACGGAAGGAACTCGAACTTGGGACCTCCCCCAAGTTGATACTCACAATATCCTTTTGTATTGAGATATGGCGACTGAAAATCGAGCTAAGCTGTTTAAGTAAAAATAAAGCGGTCAAACAAGTCTAAAATTGAACTCAAACTTGACTCTTTAAGAGCATGAATTATAGCCAAGGTTAAGCTTGCATTGGGTTTGTTTACGAGCTCATGACCTTTGTCCCAAACCAATAGTATACCTCAATAAGCATAATATCAGAGTGAAAGTACTTAAATAAGCTTCGTACCAAATTGAAAAGTCTATTAGTTAGAGTTCTATATTTCTTTTCATATAAGTATATAAATAAAAATGAGTTAGTTTTTGAGCTCACGAGTCCAATATTCCTAAGATCTTGCTTGGCCTTCTTTATATGATGAGCCTATTCTTAGGAACAAACTCGTGCTCTTGAGCACAAAAAGCTCGACTCACGAGCTTTTCAGTGAGCTGAGTTTCATCCGCTTGTGAATAGCTGAATCACCGGCGTAACTACTCATGGGCTTAGGTGGGCTCATGCCCACCAATTTTTTTTTTTTTTGTAATTTTTTTTCTTAATATAAGTCAGCTAACACCTCAGTCCAGTCCACCCAGTTCATCCAAATCCACTCCATTTCAAATTTCTGATCGTTTAAGTTAACTTTGGTTTGTTAACCCCCCTACAATATGAAGATGATGAGGCTATTCGATTTCTAAAGATTTGACTCAGATGGATAATTTCTTTTCCCAAGGTGGGGACGTGAGTAATTGTGTTAAATCAAATTTTTTTTCAAGAGTGATAAACAAATGAAATTTAGAGGGTCATCATTTTTGGGTTTTAGGATCATAAGCTTACACATTTTATACATACTTATTTTCCCTATATGAATATTTCTTGTCAGCCAGTAAATTGCTTGTCTACTTCAAATTTATGCACACACTAATTTCCATAAAGATTGGTGATATAAGAGATCAGAAATATATATATATATATATATATATATATATATATATATATATATATATATATATATATATATATATATATGAAGGTGGTTCATCTTAACAAGAAACTCTTACGAGGAAGCAACCCCCATCTCAGTTATATATCATCAGGAAGAAAAGAAAAAAAAAACTTAATATATTGGCTGTTGTAAAGGTGGTTGGAGATCAACAGTTTCCTCTAACTCTGGTCTTCATTTCACCAGTTAACTTGTTGTCGACACCAAATGATGCAAGTCCTTGAAAAAAAAAATAAGAACACTTTTCCTCCACTTGTCCATCATGCTTCGACTCTTTCTACAAAGTGATGCCACCACTCTTTCTAGATTAGTTTCTCTTAATAGTTTTTTTTTTCCATTAAAAATGCAATTCATTTTGACTAAATTAGTGAAACATCCTCTCCGTCAGATTTGGACAACTCTTTTTGCTCAGGACAACCCTACAGACGATCAGTATGATTCCAGATAAGGTCAGGGTCATGGGATTGTTAGAGTCCAATATAAATTTGGTAAAAGTACATTTTGAAGTCCAAATATGATAACAGATTTGTTTGATATGATTTAAAAATTTACATAAATATCTGATTTGATTAGATTTACAAATTCGTATCAAATATTAATTTTGACCATATTTGGACGTCCATAATTGGTAATGGTATATAATCTACACTGTTGGTTGTTGGTGGACGACCAAATCCGATGGTGGGCTACCTTTAGGATTTTCTAACTCTAAAATTAGGTTTCTCGTCGTATTTATATGAGCTGAGAGTGGAGGCATAAAGATATAGCACAAGATAGAGATTTGGAGTGCTCGTCTACAAAAAATCTAAGAGAAAGCTTGTGCTTTGCTACTAGGACTTCGTCATTCAAGACAGAAGGAAGAAGAGATAAAATCGAGGAGTCATCAACTTCGGTTAGGAAAATTGATACGGATTGGTGAGCGATTTTTAATTGTAATATCTTTCTTTTTCTTCTTGAGTGTGGTGAGGGGGTTAAACCTAATAGAACAATGGTTCAGTATTGTTTTTGCCAATCTTGTAATTTCATCTGAGTATATATTGAGATTTGTGTAGGTGACATTCACCGTCATATACTTGTCTTTATCTGTACTTGGTGTCCATTAAACGGAGGTTGGGTAATTATGTCAGATGGGTTTGCCTAAATTTTCGCAACGGCAATATTTCAGACACGGTATCGAAGTGCAAGAAGACGTGTCCGATTTTCAACATGACCTTCCCTCCTCCCGGACAGACCCACAACAAAGACGAGCAATCAAAATTAGTTCCGAATAAGATAACCTAATCCTACCGTCCGGTCCTGGGCCTCTCCAAACACAGTTGAGGAATGCATATGTTTATGTTCATCAAGCCAGATCAGTGGATTCCGTTGGGTGTGTCTTGAATATCCAGAATATTGTAGAATGGGGAAATTAAGTGAGTCAGCAGCCACGAGGAACACCTCTGAGAAGGCCTTAATTGATGGAGAAGGTGGTGGCGAGAATTTCTGGTGTTGGCTGCACCAACTTCATTTACTACTCTGGCTAAAGTGTCAAAGTTGGAGTGTCACATTCTCTTTCGTTTATTAATTTTCTTTTATACCAAGCTTATGGTCAGTACTCTCCATTTGGAGGTCTGCTACTAGAATGATCGAAGCAATTGACTCCAGAAAGATTATGTGATAAAGAAGTTACATCTAGCAAATTAAAAGGTTCAATAATAGATAATAGAGTTTGTGGCAAATAAAATGAGTAATCATAACCAACAAGAATTAATAACGTTGGTAAATATTCTATATACATTTAATAAATAAATTACTTGTGATTATTCGTAAATTATTTTTTTATTTTATTTTTTGATATTAAGCTTGTTGGTCAACAATGCCTGAAATGATTCGTGGGTTTTATGCTTTTTTTAGAATAATTGTATAAATGAAATCCAGAAGCATTCTGATATTAATTCAATAATTTCATATATTTTTACAATGGCATTGCTGACCACCTTTTACTAATTGAAAAACCTCCAAGAACTCAACGCAATGTATGTAACTAAAATTGAAGAGTTTTCTTCTATAGGTATGAATTAAAGAGTATTCTTTTATAGGTACGTTTTAGGTTTCCAACTGGTACTACGTATTGTTATTGCCAAGGTCAGGACCGGTCCAGAGTTTTTTAGGGTCCAAAACAAAATTTAAAATATTGCCCTTTTTAAATTAAAAAAAAAAAAACTGAAACCATTTATAAAAAGCAAAAGAGCTTTCATCACTAGGACTTAAACCAACAACCTTTTACATAGTAACCAACTACACTAAATAAATTATTATATTATTTTGTATGAACACTAATTTTTAACATATTAAAAAGATTGTATGTATAATTTTTTTTTTAGTCTTTCTAATTTGCTAGCTATGGACGGTCGTTCTGGTTGTTCTGGACCAGGGTCTGCCCTTGACAACGTTATTATTTGTTTGTTAAATCAAACTGTTCTATCTAATCCTCATCCACCTCTGGACTGGAACTGAATACATTTCTTCTGACTAATCTCCTCATTATGACATATATATATATATATATATATATATATATATATATATATATATAAACCTTTTACCAATTGCAAAATTTAGCTTCTGAGTGTGCTTGGCCATATAGATATATGCATCATAATGTACCAAACATTTAATATGAATGAAAAATCTTAAAGTAGTTCAAGCAACAAACTGAAGGTATATAATTTTAGAACTACAGAGTAAAAAACTACTTGTGTTACCCATGCAAAATAATACGATGGCACTATTTGGCCCGCAGCTGTCGGCTACGGTCACAGCCACGATCACACTCCTGTGATCAAAATATAGTTTTTAAAAATAATATCTAATGAATATATAGGGTTATTTAGTATTACGGTCTCACATAATAGTGGATAGTCCTGCGCAATCCGATGGTGCAGGAGACGGAGGGATTTCGGCGGGACTCCGCAAACAGGATCTTTGATCCGGATCCACACACACACACACACACACACACATATATATATATATATATAAGGAGGGATCAACATTCCCTCACTATATATATATATATATATATATATATATATATATATATATATATATATATAGGGTCGTTCTACAATACATCCGCTGGAAATGGATGTATCGATACATCCGAAATCTGGACCGTTGGATGTTGATCCAATGGTTCGGATTGAATAATAGTGTAGAAACATCATTTAATGCTGATTTAGACTTTTGACCTGTTGGTAACTTGTTTTAGCAGGTCATTCTTCACTTTAATTTTTTCAATGAACACCCTAAATTAACTCATATTTACTCTCTCAAAAGTCCATCCAATTTAATATTTCGTAATTTTTTTTGGTTACAGGCCGTCGTGGTGGTGGTGTTGTGTTTGTGGTGGAAAGAGAAACGGAGATGAAGAAGGAAATAAGAATCGGTCCGGATCGCGTCGAACGTCGTCGAGCCCTCCTAGAACAACGAGGAGTACCAGCTGCGCCGAGAAGAATCGGTCCGCTTCGCGTCGGATGTCGTCGAGGCCTCCTCGAACAAGGAGAAGTACCAGCGGCGCCGCTCTAATTTTACTGCCCATGCCATTGTCTGAAATTTTAATTTTCATGTAATAATTTTATATTTGTTAATAAAGCTCCATGTCACGGTGGTGGTGGTGAACTGAGGAAACCTGCTTCTGAGGTCGGACGGATCATCTGCTCACTTATTTTAAAAAAAAAATCTGTATTGATCGGGCGAAATATTTTTTACTTTTCTAATGATAATTTTTTCGAAGAGAATATTTTATTTGGACGGTGAATGGCCATTCTCTTTGCTTTTAACACGGAGGATGGCCATTCTCTTTGCTTTTAACACGGCGAATAGACGGAGAATAACCATTCTCTTTGCTTTTCACACGGCGAATGGACGGAGAATGGCCGTTCTCTTTGCTTTTAACACGGCGAATGGACGGAGAATGGCCATTCTCTTTGCTTTTCACACGGCGAATGGACGGAGAATGGCCGTTCTCTTTGCTTTTAACACGGAGAATGGCCATTCTCAAGGAGAATGGCCATTCTCCGTTCCTTTAACATGGAGAATGGCCATTCTCCGTTCTTTGAAAACGGAGAACGGACACTCTCTGTGCTTTTAACAAAGTATGGTACATTTAGGACTGGAAATGTTCAAGTATCTCATATTTTTTTCACCAAATATTTACAGTATTTTTAATATCATTTACCATAGTACATTCATTTAATATTAAATCATTTTCAAGATAATCCGAATATCATTTTATCAGGCTTCCACTGTATGGCTGAACAAAATTTCTTGCGAATGTTTGAATATAATTAACCTACTATCAAAGAAATTTTTTCTTACATTACATTATGCATTACACTGGCATCGACTTCATACTGATGGAATCGATGTACTGATGGCAATAACAAAGGATGAACAGGCAGGATTACAATTATGTTTCCGCAAAAACAAGGGATAAACAGGCAGGATTACAATTTTGCTTCAGCAATAACAAGGGATGAAGAGGCACTGGCATCGAATTCGTACTGATGGCATCGATGTAATAATTTTTTACAGAAAGCAAAATACATTACAATCAAATAAAGTTTCAGTGATCCCAGGAATGCATCCGTAATGAGGCCACCTGTAAACCCTAGCAATGCACCCAGGACTCATGAAATCTGTGATGGGCATCTGCAAATCAAAGGAATACAGCAAAATATCAATATCATCTATGAAGGCCAACTGCCAACCAAATAAACGCTTCAACCAAAAAATCATAATCAAATTAAGTATACTTCATTCCAAGTCCAATAAACTGCATAATTCACGTTACAGTAATCTGCCCAATCCACGTTACAGTAATCTGTCCAATCCACGTTAGTAATTCAACATAGAAACTGCATAATTCACAATACAATAATCCAAATAAATATCAGACATACTCTAAATTCAAGACCATATTACATTTTCAAAATAAATTACGAACTATGCACTTAGTACAAGCGAAAAGTTTAGTCTTACAATATTTCAAACACAAAATTTAGTTTGTCCGCCATGACCAACAAATATTCAGAACCATATTACAAGTCAAATATTACATCCAAATTGAAATAAGAGACATTCAAAACTCAAAAGATGAATCTTCATAGCTAGGGCTGCAAACGAGCCAAGCCGAGCCAAGCTTTTGTAAGCTTGAGCTTGGCTTGACTAGAATTAGTCGAGCTCAAGCTCGAGCTCGAGCTTGATAAATTTTTTATTTTAGAGCTTGAGCTTGGCTCGAGCTTGTTTATATTAAGCTTGAGCTTGGCTTGGTTTGAGCTCGAGCTTGGCTTGATAAACAAGCTTGATTCAAGCTTGATAAACAAGCTCGATAAGCTCAAAATCAAGCTCGTTAAGCTTGATTTCAAGCTTGATAAACAAGCTCAATAAGCTCATAATCAAGCTCGTTAAGCTTGATTTCAAGGTTGCTCAACTTTATTTCAAGCTCATTAAGTTTGATTTCAAGCTTAACGAGCTCGATTTCAATTTAGTTAGGTTTGAATTTAAGTACCTGTAATATTAACAATTTATTTATAAAAATTTATTTAAAAAAGTTCCTTAATATCAATTATTAAGAACATATAAGTATATAATGCACAAATATATATAAAATTAGAATTCAATAAAGGACAAACGAGCTTCTAAACAAGCTCCTAAACGAGCTCTTAAACGAGCTTCTAAACGAGCTAGCTTGCAAGCTCATAAACGAGCCAGCTCGCGAGCTCAAACGAGCCGAGTACTTTTAAGCTTGAGCTTGGCTCGTTTATTAAACGAGCTCGAAAATGAAGTTTGAGCTCAGCTTGTTTAGCAAACGAACCGAGCTCAAACGAGCTTTTATCGAGCCGAGCTTCGAGCAGCTCGCGAACGGCTTGGCTCATTTGCAGCCCTATTCATAGCCGTCTCCATCTTCTTCTTCTTGTTTCTTTTTCTTTTTTTCCTACTTCTTTCTCAAAATATCCTTCACCTACACCTTGAGGGACGGATTAAGAAAAATTATAGTCGGTATTGACTCACTTTATATGTAGAAATGACATCCAGAAACATAAATAGAAGTATCAAAGTGATGGCTAGCATTAAAGTGTCAATGTGCACAGTGTGTATTTTTACATAAGAGTTTGGGCTAGCCCCATTTACCTTCTTCACGAGGGAAGGAAAATCTTATTCTTGGTCAGCAAATTCAACCTCTATCTGATTAATCTTTTCCAGAATCAATTTCTGGTTGTCGGATATAGTCTTCATCTCTTTGAAGACATTCTCAAAGTTTGCAGCAACAAAATTGTGTAGGTCATCAACCCTGTCCTTAGTGTTTTTGATTCCATAAGTTGATGGTTTTCCAGATGTTGATGGTTTGCTTGCAGCTGCTGCCCGTTTTCCAAACATTCGAGTGAAGGTTAGTTTTCTCATGGGGCCTTTGTTTTTAATATAAACATCCCCTGCTAAGCTTGGGACAGAATGTTTATTAGCCATCGAGCATACAAATCCTCCGAAAGGGAGAGCTGTCCTTGCAGTTGGTTTTCCCACGAGATGCATCATTCTACTGAACATGTAGGAACCTATATCCATCCTTTTTTTTCTTCCCCATATAATAAAGAAATTTACTCTCTCGGGATGGATGGAAAACTCATGTCCAGTAGGGTTGAGTGTTTGAGATATGTAGGCATGCAACAATTTATACAAAGTTGATAATTGATCTTTGTATACATTTTGAGGGGTCTTGGCACCCATCGAAACACCTGTAATCTCATGAATTGCATCCGTCATGGAAACATTATCAATATCTTTCATATCAAACTCAGGAACTGGATCAAATCCATAAAATTCGTTGATGACAGCAGCATTTACCCTAATCAGTTTCCCTCTCAGAAATACCAGTGGTTGATCCTCTTCTTTTTCTTTAATTTCAGCCGGAAGATTTGAGTAAAATTCTCTTACTATTGTTTGGGAGATTTTTTCAAGACAGGATTTGTTCAGTTTCTCCAATTAATAAAATTTCAATATATCCAGAAAAGATTCGTCTTCGACATCATCCATCTTAATTGATCTTTCAGGCATAACAGCCTTTTTCTTGAAATATTTAATGTAAATCTTCTTAGTTTTTGAGTCTTTAAATTTTTTTACCTCCTCTCCAACCTGAGACTTATTTGATGATTGCTCTTCCTCTTCATTTCTCTCTTCTGATGAGGATTCAAAATCCACAGAGTACGCTGATGACTCTGTATCCGTTGCCACCTTAGCCTTCGCTTGAGTACGCCTTCGATCTTCATAAGTTGAGTCTTCCGACGACTCTGTATCGAAGATAGATTTTCCGGTCTTTGTCGAGCAATGAGTTTTTTTTAGCCTTTTTTGCACGTGGCTTGGCTGCCGCCTCCGCCTTCATCGTCGCTGCCGCCGTCGCTGCTTCCGCCGCTGCCCTTTCGACCTCTGCCCTAGCGACCATAATTTTGGTTTTTGCCGCCCTTGCAAGTTCTGTCCTTCGGGCCTGTATCGCATCCCTTTGTGGATTCTTCCCCTTCGGCGACGGTCGTTGTTTCTTCGACGGCATTTTGATTAGAAGAGTGTTTGGGAGAGGGTTTGGGAGAAGGAAGAGGGTTTGAGAGAAGTAGAGGGAAAATTCGACCGTCTTATGTGACCTTGGAAAGTGGAAAAAATTAGAATAGTTTTGAGTTTTAAATTAATTTATTACTATTATTACTAGTATAAGACGGTCGAATTTATTACTATTAAATTTAAAAAACTACTTTCCAAAATTAAATTTATTACTATTATTACTAGTATATATCCATGTGAAATCACTACATAAAGCATTGGGATTTTGAGACCCTAATTTTAAAAACTACTTTCCAAAGAACTAAATTTATTACTATTATTACTAGTATATATCCACGTGTTCCGTATAGATTATTGAAAAATTTGGCAGAAAAAATGTGGTGGAAACATGTTTATTTAAAAAAAATTGACAACATATTTAAGAATGTGAAGTTTAATCTCAATATTTCCATGTTTCGAATATTTGATTAAATTTTTGAAAATAAGAAGACTATGTACTCGAAAAGAGTAAAATTGAAACACTCAAAGTTGTCCTCTATTTTACTTTGTAATCATATTTAAGATGGATTTGACGGCAAGATTGACGCTGGCAGCATAATCAATTCTATGACGTAACAAGTCATTGATGGGGATATTGTCGCTGATATATGGATTTGACGTAACAAGATTTTTTAATTATAAAGAGCAATGCTATAGTTAGCAAATGGGTGTAAGTTGTCAGAAGGTTGAAAAAGTTTGATTGTAGCCGAAAACAAATTGAGTTAACAAAATATTCTATTTCATTAAATCCCAGCTTCGTCGCCGGAACATTCTCCGGAGAACTATACAAGAGGAGGACAAAAAACTGTAAAAAATAAAAAAAAAGTCTAGCCCTCACTGGCCTCGCGGAGGATCTCCGCAAAGTCCTGCAGGGTGCGCACACCCGCCCTATGGCACAGGCGGCGAAACGCTTCCCCCTTCTCCAGAGAATCCCGTTCCTCCGGAGTGATTGTCACGACCCGCACCCACTGTTAGGGTACGAGAACGTAACAACGCCCAGCCTACGCCGCAGTGTCGGCGGTAGAACGCTGTCCTAGGTCAATCATCTAACAATACCAAAGTACCTGTACAGTTTATACTCTTCGAATGGAGGTAACATAACAATATACATCTCAATCACATCTAGGGTAGAAGAACGAAAGACAGAAGATAGATAGTAACTCAAAGAGAACCATATCATAGATGAATAAGTCTAAGTGTCTAAGATACATAACATCCAGAATGTCAACTCATAATACAAGACTAAGAGTCTATACATAACTCAACATCTCAAAATACAACACAGAAAGTGAGACAAAATGTAAATATAGAAAGACTGCCTAGACTAAACTGGTCTAGACTACTGGAACAACATCCTCAGCTGCAGGTGGATCCTGCTGAGGGTCCACAACATAGGTGTCATCTAGTCCTGCTCCGTAATAGGTAGATACCAGGGCCTCCTCCTCATCCTCTGTAATATTTTCAACAGGTCCAATCAGGACGGGAACGAGCACAATACATCTCACGCAGTGCATAGTATGATAGGAGATATAAAGCATGCAATAGAGTAAAATACAGGAACTGCTGAAAGAAGATACATGTAGCAAAAAAGATAACTGTAATGAAATATCTACTGTATATAGAGAACTAGCAGTGTCTAGTGAGTCAGAGCAAAATATAGACATGTGAAATGGCATAGGAGATTCATGGCTACAGCTAAGAGTGATTCATGACTACACTACTTTGGATATTATTCACATGACTATTTCCACTCCTCCATCCCCAATCAATACACAAGGATCCATTCAGGTTATGTTAAGATTCGTGATAAGCCCATAAATGGGAGATTCATGAGAGGCTCTGTGAGCATGAGAGTACATGAGTCACAAGCGATTCGTGAATCTATGAAAGCATAGAGATACATGATGATTCGTGAAAAGCACAAACATGTCGTATCTGATGCTCCCGAGGGGGATAACATCTCATGAAAAGATCCATATAGTACCAATCCGTGATAACAATCGTGTCAGCATCAAGTAAAGTAATCTAGAGCAAGAATATAAATCCTGGCAAATATGAAACGGTCAGAGAATGTACTCGCCTGATAACTGAATGTCTGAAGAGGATATACTGTCTGAGGAGAGGTGTATGGCTCCTAATCAGAGCAATATAAGTCACAATGTATCCACAATGATAAAAATAAAGTATACAATGCATACTACATGATGCTAGGTCAAACTGGTCAAAAGTCAACTATTGGTCAACTCTAATAGTCAAACTGGGTCACAGGAAGTCATACTAAGTCAAATAAGGTCAAACAAGATCAAACAAGTTCAAACAAGTCAAATCTAGGTTTAAGTCAACTCCTGGTCAACACTCTAATCAAACTAGTCAAATACTAGTCAACATGATCAATCTGGGTCAAGTCTAGGTTAAACTTAGACCAACTAAGGTTTTGGTTAATCATATACTAGTCTGTAAGATAATTAGGTCAATGGCCAACTCTAACTCAAACTCTATAAGGCTAACATGTCTTTGGATACCAAGGATTTTATACCACAAAGCTAAGGCATAACCAATCTTCTATACAAGGTATATCATACAAAATGTATATATAGCACAATACCAACCTTAATCCTGTAATCAAGCTAATCCCATTCTCCAACTCAAGTCATGACTCAACTCTAAGTATTCCACTTAACCCCATACATATCTTAATTTACATAGGACTACCCATATAACTTAGGTTACTATTTACTCATATAGGTTAAACCTAAACCAACTAGTCATTAGGCTAAGGTTTAATCAAACTTAGTCAGCTAGTCCCTCTAAGACCATCTAAGTCATTTATAGATCAATTAGGTCATTTCTAGGTCAAGGTTGACCTATAGTTGACTTTGGTCAACAATAGTCAACATTGGTCAACTTGCTAGTCAACCTAGGTCTACTAGTTAGGGTTTAGTCAAACTAGTCATTCTAGGTTAGTTCAAGTCAAACTAGGTTGATTAGGTCAAGTTTGGCCTAAGGTTGACCTTGGTCAACACTTGGTCAAACAGGGGGGTAAACTAGTTAAGTCATGGGTATTTGGTTAATTAGGGTTAGCCCTAATGGCCATAGGCTAATAGCTATAGCCCATAGGCTAGTAGCTTAGGTCAACTAGTTCTAGGTTTACCTATATATATATATATATATATATATATATATATATATATATATATATATATATATATATATACATACACTATATAATGTAAAACCTATATATATAGCCACTATATATAAATACCCATATACCCCACATATATATATAACCATATACATATATTTATATAACATCACTAGGAAAACTATTACAAATATATATATATATATATATATATATATATATATATATATATATATATATATATATATATATATATATATCAATATATATATATATATATATATATATATATATACCTATATATATATAACTCATATATAATATATATATATAGAGAGACAAAGGAAAAGAGAGAGAGACTCAATGAGAGAGAGAGTGAGACTGTGAGACAGTGAGAGAGAGGGGGTTAGGAAGGGTCAGGACAGGGGGAAGGGTTCCAGAACCTGGAACCAAGGCTCCCTAAACACACACACAGGATACATATATACATACATATGTATATACATATAACTACACACACACACTACCAAAACTCCCCAAATTCGACCCACACTCACAAATACATATATACTACATATATACATACTAATATACACTAGTACAATGTATAAATCCTATTAAAATCGATTTGAAAATCGATCTTACAAAACTGGGAAAATCCTAAAAAACAGGAAACAGTGTACAGTTACTCGAATATAGGGTAATTCGAATTACACCCTCTAAAACGAGCTAAGACTCGATCCTATGGATTGGTAATCGTGTCCCACAACATACCCTAGTGTCCTAGGTGTCTGACACGACACCACGACACAAATTTATGTGTCCAAACATTCAAAAATATCACACGGGTAAATTAGGATACACGAACACAGTGCACAGCGTCGTGCACGTGTTCACGTGTCTCGTGGACACACCACGAGACACGACACGACTCGTAGTCACACACACGTGTAGCCCACATATAGGGCTACACGATGGACACTCTGTTATGTGTCCACGTGTCGTATAGGGTCGACACGAGACCCGTATCAGTCGAGGAAACTCGACTGATACGTGCGGTTTGGACCGCGTCGCGCAGAGATGCACACGTCTCGTGCTCGCGACACAGGACACGACACGTCTCGTGCTCGTGTCCTCGTGTACGCAACGCATAGTGCTACACGCCCGTGTCACTACGAGGTGTCCACGTGGCGTGTCCGTGCGACACGACACGCTTGAAATGTGCTCTGTGCAGTGCAGTGCGCGACCCTTGCAGGGACGATTCCGTGTCCGACACGACACGAGGTCATCCCAAACTTTGGGGATGACCTGTCAGTCAATGCCCCGTGTCGTGTGTCAATTTTGACGTGTCCAAGTGGCGTGTAGAGTGTGTTTGGACACTGTAGTAGCAGGGCACATTTTGTGTACTGTGTAGTGTCCAGACAGTGTTGAAACTGAGAGCTTCGTGTCCAGATTTTGGACACGACACAACCCAATTTGTGCTCAGTGTTTTAGGGTTAGGTTTAGGGTTAGCTAGGCTAGGTTTTGGTTCAAAAGTTCTACAAAACAGTGTGTAAATATCAATGTGACAGTGAGCTAAAAACCTTAAAATACAATGAAATTAAATTAGGATACGTGTCCGATACGACACCAAACAATTCCTAGATTCCACCAAACTTTACCCACAGCTAGTATACACCTATATGCATGCATTTATGAAGAAAAATTACAATATTAATATGGTTTAGAGACATTTACCTATATGTGCAAAATCCTTGAAAACTCAATAAATGAGGGGGGTGTCCAAGTCCACTTATGGGTGTGTCCAAGTCCTTGTGTCCAACTTGCTAGCCTCCCTTAGCACCCTCTAGGTTGTAGGAACCCAATGCAAGAAACTAGAGGTGATTTGGACCTCTAAAGAGTGAGATATGAAATTTTGAAGTAAAGGGTATTTTTCATGAATTTAATTCAATGCAATGCAATAAATTTATCAAAATATATAGGAAGGGGGTCATGCCAAGGGGGGGGGGGGGTGTCTTGGCCGGCCATGGCATGGCCAAGGCATGGGGGGGGGGGTTGTCCTTGGCTTGCTTACAAGCTAAGGGAAGGACTTTTGTAAAGGTTTAAGATATTTTGCATAAATCAAGCAAAATATCAATAAGTAAATATCTAGATATTTGTATAGCTTTGACTACCATGAATATCTAATCCTCTTAGTCATTCTAGGTTAGGGTTTAACCTATTGATTAGGGTAACTAGGTTAGGGATTATCAAGTCACTAATCAAAAGTCCATGAATAGTAAAATCTCACTAATCCTACTTAATTCCTAGAAAATTACCAAAATACCCCTTAGGCTAAAAATCACTAAAATGATATTCTAAGCCTATGGTCAAGTTCTCATGGTCATGGCAACTTCTAGGTTAGAGAAACTAGGGTTTACACTAAGGTTTACTAACAAAGTCACAAAGTCATAAGTCATGACTTAGCATGACTTTAGAAATGGTTTAACTTAACTAAATTCACCAGAAAATCACACCATGACTAAAATACCACTAATAAATAATAAAAATAATAAATTTTCAAAAATCCCCAATTTTCAGAAACAGGGTGTTACAGTGATCGCCAACAGGTCAAAGTTGGGCTCCGGATGAAGAGGTCGAGCGATGACCTCCAGTGACAACCCGCAGGAGGTCAGGAAGTCCGCAGCCTCTGCCAGCCAGTCATAGGCCGGAGGCGGCGCAGAGGGTGCTCCATGCGGAGAGGCTCGGCGACGACTGGAAGAAGACTCTGGCAATGGTTCCCAACCAGATGATCTTTTTGGAGCCATGTTAAATGTGCAACCTACTCAGATGAATGGGGACCCCTATGTATATATATACACGTTCCAAACCGACTCTTCCTATTCCTTATTGGAAGTTGGGGATATACACTCTTACAACCTTCACCCATTGCTGACATGTGGGCCATGGCCCACATGTCAGCAATGGGCGAAGGTTGTAAAAGTATATATAGGACGGATTTTTGGGTTAGTTGCAGGCTTAGTTGGTTATGCTGTTTGGCTTTTACATGGAAGGCCTAGGTTCGAGTCTGGTGTTTGGGTTCTGTAGAATTTTTCTATTGTTAACATTTTTGGGTGCTAATATGCTTTTTAACTTAGTATGGAACAATTTTTGGGACTGTTAATGGCCATTCTCCATTCCTCTAACACGGAGAATGGTACATCTAGGACGGAGAATTGTACATTTAGGACGGAGAATGGTACATTTAGGACGGAGAATGGTAAATGTAGGACGGAGAATGGTCCATGTAGGACGGAGAATGGTACATTTAGGACGAAGGTAGGACGGAGAATGATACATGTAGGACGGAGAATGATACATATAAGACGAAGAATGGTCAATATAGGACGGAGAATGGTGGGACCCACCTAATTTTTCCTCTCAAATTTTTCTCCACCATTTTCTCTCCTCCTTTCCAAACACCATCATTTAAAATTTTTCTCTCACTTTCCTCTCAACTTTTTCCTTCCTTCCATTTTCCATCCTTCCCAAACAGTACCTTAGGACGGAAAACGGTAAATGTAGGACGGAGAATGATACATGTAGGACGGAGAATTGTCAATATAGGACGAAGAATGGTACATTTAGGACGGAGAATGGTACATAAAAGACGGAGAATGGTACATTTAGGACTGTTCCGTAGGGTTGTGAATTTTAAATAGTTTGGCTGTTTAGTTTTGTTTTGAATCTATATAAATTGGTTTTGAAGGCTCGTGAAGATGAATTAGTTTGGATGTTTGGCTGTGTAAATAGATTTTAAAGGGTTGTGAAAAATAAACCAATGTTTTCGTATCGATCACCATTAATTATGGTGAATGGCACTGATACCACTAATATGAGTAAAATTTGCACCGCCAGAATTTATTTTGAATAAGGTAAAATCTGTGTTAGGAAATGGCGAAATCTCTAGGATATGATTACACTGAGATGTTGTATTAATGGTAAAATCTGTGTTGGGAAATGTCGAAATCTCAGAAGTGAGCCGTCTTAGACGTCATTATATCACAGTCCATTTTATTTATAAAAAAAATAATCATGTAAAAAATTAGTATTGACAAAAGTAAAATTTGCTCAAAATGGAGAATCGAACTCATAAAAAATACCTTGTATGTAGACTAGTGAAATATATATATAAAGAATGCATGCATGCATGCATGCTAATGTCTTCACCATTCACCCCAGGAATGATAGAACATATCTAAATCATTATACCACTCGTACACAGGTTCTCCTGGTAATGGGATTACATTATCAAAGGGTTTTTTAAACGTCTGTATTGAATAACAAATTTTCCAGAGTTCGTCGTCGAAGATCACGTTGAAGCACCCACGTATGTCGAGCAGGCGAAGACCCTTGCAGTTGCATATGATAGATCGCAGCGTGTCTCCATTGAACATGCCGAATCCCATATGTAGGTGCTCGAGACGCGGCATCGAATCTGCCACGGCCTTTCCCTCTGCCTCATTTTTCGTGTCCAGTACGAACATGTTCCTGAGCATGAAATCCGGGGGAGGCATGTTCCTACTCAGCTTTACCAGACGGCGGCAATAATTTTCGACGGCAATTATTCCAGTCGACATGATGTAGATGCAGTAGCTATTGTCGAGTTCTTCTAGCACAGAGAGAAACTCCAAGTGTCTCACGAAAGTTTCATCACTCATGTCGCACTTCGGAATGTACAGCACCCTTAGAAACTTCCTACTGGGAACGAAAAATTGGGAAAAAATCAATATAATTTAACAAAAGTATACGTAAAATTTTGTAAAAGAAAAAATAAAGTATTAGAATAAGACCAAATAAAATTTTACACTGGCCTTAAACATGCAAAAGAGAAGGCTGCTTCGTCGAGCTTGTACGCGGAAAGGGACCCTAGATGTCCCTCACTGCGAGCCACGAGCTTCATTACGGTCAAACTAATCTCAGCGGTTTGCTGGATCCTCCGGCACCACTGTACCAAGTCGACGTTAGACCAATAGTCTAAGGGACCGTTGAGCGCCTTCCACCACGAACGGCAAACTGGGGCCACGTTGCATATTACCTCGTCCGCCGGCATCCCCGACAGTACCAGTATTATCGAGAGAATCTCGGTAGGGATGACGGCCCATCCGCTGCAGTTGATCTTGCTCCTCTCCATTGCGACTGTTCTTCTTCTTCTTTCCTTTGTTTTTCTCTAGTCGGATGGGTTCTCTTCTTTGGAAAAGGCTATTTAACCCCTCGTTTACGCGGGTGTATGTAACCCGCTCGTGGAGGGGTGTGACCGAACAAGTCACGAATCTATTGGAAAATAACGGTAATGCCACTGTATTAATATTAGCAATTAGTCGTTTGGGCTCCCAACATATTTGGGTGATGCCAACTCCCATTATGTGGCATCTGACATGGCAGATGACATAACAGCTGACATGGCAAATTTTAACCCCAAAAATTAATTACCTAATTTTTTTTAATGTTAATGTTAATGTCAATATTAATATTAATGTTAATGCTAATGCTAATGTTAATGTTAATGTTAATATTAATGTTAATATTAATCAATGTTAATTTAATATTAAATTATTTATTTACTATTAATGTTCATTTTAATGTTAATTTTATTGTTAAATTTTGCCATGTCAGCTGTCATGTTAGCAACCATGTCATATGCCACATAATGGAAGATGGTATCACCCAAATATTTTGGGAGCAAATAGCATTTTCGTAATATTAGTTTTAATTATATTGTAAATTTTAAATTAACAGAAAAGCCAATGTAGATTTAATATTAATGCTACTGTAAAAATTTTCCGATCATACCTCGATACTTACGTTTGTCGACCGAGTTACCGTCTTCATCATTATCAAGTTTTCACCCGAATCATCGTCATCGCTGGGGCGTGATGCTGTATGAGCCTGGAGTTGCCCTCGTGCAAGGCAAGATAACAGATTCACAATAGTGTTTATAGCTCAAATTGATAACATAAGCAGCGGAAGGAAAACGTAGTATACAACAAGAATCTCTTTTATTGATAATGAACTGAAAGTTACAATGGCTCTGAATAGCCCAACTCATCATGCCAATTGGCTACAATGATCATGATCTCTTTAGCTCACAAAGGAGTACATTGTTCCATACATTATGCCTCTTTATAGCCAACAAGTAGTCTTTGTCACGACCCGCACCCGCTATAAGGGTACGTGTACGTAACAACGCCCAGCCCTCACCGTAGAAACGGCGTGGAACACTGTAGATTTTCTACTCTAAACAGTTTATATATATAAATCAAAACCTGTCGAGAATATGGTCAACTCCGAACGGAGGACAAGCAATGAATATATATGAGAACTCAATCACAACTCTAAGATAATAAGTAGAGACTGAAAGATAAAGACAACAAGACTATAAAATATAACATGTCAAGTCCATCACAAATAATATACAAGTCTAAGTCCAAGTCTCTAATACAATCCCAAAATATAATATAATAACAAGTAGTAAGCTGGAGACAAGGTCCAGTCCAAAATGTCTAGTCTAACTAAACTAAGCTAGAGGCTCGTCGGGCGGAGCTAAGCCCTGCTGAACCAAGGTCTCCAAGTCTACGCCCACTACGTCAACCGGACCGTAGTAGGTAGGACAATCCTCCTCGCCACAATCTGTAAAATTTTGTCAACATATCCAGTCAGGATGGAACGAGCACAAATCTCAAATAACAGTTCTAGTTAGACGATATTGAAAATGTAGCAGTAAATAGAGAGAATATACGAGGTAAAATAATGTGTACATGAATCATGGTAAGGCATGTCAAGACTGTAACTGAATGTAAGAACAAGAAAACAGTATATATCATGTACAAAAATCTGGAACTATATCTATGTGAGTTTAGTATTAGTTTCAACATGTGATCGGCTTAGAACTTGATACAATGTTTGGCCTGACTAATCATACGTGAGTGTATGATTAACACTATACAATGATGATACAATATAATACTGTGGGGTATTGATCACATATCTACGCTAACACCTCCATCCCTGACTAATATAGTGGATCCAGTTATGACACGTCATGATATGTATTCTCTGAGGAGGTCGCGAGCCTACACAGAAATCGTATCTATACAATGAACAATAAACAATGAAGACTTGCCCAGTGTATACCATATATAAGAGGAATAACATCTTATGACGGGATCCAGACAAATATCAATCCGTGTGAACAATGTGTCAAGAGAACAAGGATAATCTACACTAAATACTAGAAACAAAGACGATATCATAAAACAGAAATGTTATCAAAGAATGTACTCGCCTGTACTGTGATGGATAAGTCGACTGAGTCCAAAAACAGTGCCTCGAGGACCTATAGATGGAATATTGTATCAATATAATAGTTTAGAAGTAAAATTAAGTCATACTGAGTCAAAATAGGTCAAGACATGTCAAACTAAGTCAATCTAGATCAAACATGGTCAAACTAGATTATACATGGTCAATCTCAGTCATATTAGGCTTAACCAGGTCAAACTGGGTCAATGCAAGTCAAACAAAATTAAACTAGGTCGATTTAAGTCAACAGTTGACTTACAGTTGACTTTTAATCAACTGGTCAACTCTGGTCAACTCTAGGTCAACCCTAGGTCAGTGGTGACTAATAGTTGACTTTCGGTCAACTGTCCAAGTTAAATGGAATTTGGGACTAAATTGGGTAAAGTGTTGACCCATAGTTGACTGTCTTCGGCTGAACATCTCCATGTCGCAAGTCCGAACGCCAATGCGGTAGCTCCTCTTGAACGCTAAGGACTCCATGCATCTGGACGTCCAAGCCGAGTCCCGCCTCGAGCCGAACATATCCTGAACTTGTCCACCACTGTGTCCCTGCGGCAGATACAGTTAGACATAATCTTAACATAAATATTGTGATCGTGCTCATCTATGTCCCATTTCGCCTAGCCTACAAGGTTAGAACTTTACATAAGAAATTATATCATTTCACTCAACCAACCAACCGTAAACTTAAACATATGCATAAGGGTGGCAGGCCCTGCGCCTGCACCCAGCGCTAATCTCAGTCCACCGGCCCTATCTATATGAAGGTCACGGTGTTTCTGTCACGACCCGCACCCTGATTAGGGGCACGAGTACGTGGTTACGTCCAGCCTACGCTGCAGCTTCGGCGGTAGAACGCTGTCTAGGTCATCTATAAATACTACAACTAAACAGAAAAATGTACCTGTACAGTATATACACAAACAACCCAGAGAATAACATAATATATAAAAACTACTACAGTCTAAAAAGTACTAGCTAGCTCGTAGGCCAGGCAAACCTAACTAAGCTACACTACTCAGCGTGAGCAAAGTCTAGTGGCTCTACTAATAAGCCACAGTCTGGGTCTACTCCATCAGACTCGACCCCATAATAGGTCGGGCAATCAGTCACACGAGACAATTGTAATATGTCAACGGTATCCTGTCAAAAAAATGAGCAAGTATAAACACCAACAGCAGTTCCATATGAATTGACAAATACTATAAGAGACATTATAATGAAATACAAGACAAAGATATAGGCGACTTGGAAACCATTTGAAGCCGAGTTACAACCCTTGGACCAAACAAGGACCGGGGTTGTAACCCTTCTTTCAAATAGAACTTAGTCTCAAATCATAGTATAGTATAAAAAAAGATAGAGCATGTGAGTAATGGAAACATAGCATGGTAAGAAATACGGAAAGTAAAGCTGAACTGGAATATAAGATACGACAATAAATATAAAATGTGATTTGAATTATTAGAGCGATATGTGATCTGCTAGGGAGTCATGGTGCTCCCTGAACTGTAGTCGGTGTACCTCTCTCCACTGCTGCCATATCTAGCTGATGCAAGTTCTCCATGGTCTGTCGCAGCAATGACCATGGTCTGTCATCACGCAATGACCATGGACGGTTCGCACCGTAATACATCTTTGGCATCCTTATGTGTAAGACTATGATCGCTTCGATACGGGTTGCTAGCCCAATATCTGAAGGATCCCAAAATTACTGATATCATAGCTTATCACAACACTTGACGGTCGCAATCCGTCCTAATGATGTGTACCATAAATACCATACATAATTTCCTCCTTTGAACTACTCGGTTGAATTAAGATGATGTGCACCATAAATACCATACATAAATACCTACATTGGACGGTCGCAACAATATCATAGCTTATTGAGTATATTATATTGACATTGCTTGTCCTCCATTCGGAGTTGACCGTTCTCGACAGGTTTTGATATTATAACTGTTGTTAGATAGTAGAACTAGACAGCGTTCTACGTCGTTTCTGCGGTGTAGGCTGGAACGCTGTCACGTTATAGAATGGCTTATCGAGGAAACTACGTTGTCGACAAGTTGTCCATAACCGTGCGAAGACATATTTTCCTTTTAGTTATTAAGACATAGCCTACATTATCTTTGAAAGCTCAATCCCTTTCCCGTGTTTGTGCCCTTGCATTTATCCTTTCATTCGCAACAACATTATCGATTTACCGAGGAAGGGGGTCGAGAAGAGGAGGGTCAGCCACTCACCTTGAGTTTACTTCAGGCGAGAGAATGGATCTTAATTCAACCGTTCCCGTTCGATCGAGTCAATCGATCCCGACCTATCGGTCCCAACCGAATCGATAACGACAGCGTTCCTTTCTCGTGCACCCTATCACGACCCGCACCCGGAGTAAGGGCATGAGTGCGTGACAGCGTCCCAGCCTACACCGCAGGAACGACGTAGAACGCTGTCTAGTTCTACTATCTAACCACAGTTAGATATTACAACCTATCGAGAATCAAGGGTCGTCGTCTAACCCAGCTATGGCAGTCTATTCTTGTGTATTGCTCCTTCAACCAATCCATTCCTAGGCCAAGGGACCGATTCGGCCCGCAGCAAAAGGGTCGTCGTCTAACCCAGCTATAGTCCGTGATGTCTTGACATTGCCAGTGGCCTTTACACCCTTTCACTGCTTAACAAATGCACGTGACACGGGACGGTGCTTGCTATACTTCGATAGCCCAACAAAACTCTTTTCTAATGTGTTCGTGCAACGACTTGACAAGCAAGGGCTACGTCAAGCCTAGCATCGAGGGAAATACGACTTAAACTACGGGACAAGCGAATATTAGTATTAATTGTAGTTCCAATTATATTTTAAATAAAAAAGAATACAATTTTAACTTTAACTAGTTTGAAGTAGATGTTAAATCCAAAACTATTTTTAATTTTAGTAGTCATATTAGTTTCAATAATATTGTAAATGTTTAAATTAACATGAATGCCACGGTATTAGAAACCTAACTAGCTGATGTCACGTTGCTCGGGGCTCGGTTAGTGTTCGTCTAAACTCGTACGTGCGAACTAGTTATTAGTAATGATAACCAAAAATTGAATTTTAAGTTTAAAATCTAGTCGAGCTCGATTTTTCCTCTATATCCCATCTCCCACACTCTCTTTCTCTCTCTCTCTCTCTCTCTCTCTCTCTCGGGTTCTCTCTCACATGTTGTGTTCCTTAACACAACAGGTCCCGTAGCATTAAATGCTCTGCATGCGTTATTCTACACAATTTAATAATAAACACTGATACCCTATCATTAGAAGAGCAAAGGTTGTCTTGGAAGTCGTAAAAAATTACTTTATATTATCTTCTCAATACTTTTTTGCATTGGAGATGACTTTTTAAACTTATTGTCATTTCTGAATATTTCTGAATATAGCCGCCCATGCAAGTTATTGTCTTCTGCCTCATGCCACATAGGATACACAGTACATAACAAGACAGTAGGGTTTCGTAGCATTAAATGCTGCTGCATGTGTTATCCTACGAAAGAGGGCCACGTGGAGATTGCTGTTGCATGCTTCCTCATGCGTTATTAGCTACACATTTTAATAATACATGTACCCAGAAGACGAGAAAGTTGTTATGTTGGAAGTTGTTTCCTTTAAAATTATGCTTCCTCCTAGAATCACTCAAGAATTTTCATGAGCCATCAAAAGAGGGCCACGTGGCGGAGTTACAATGAAGACGAAAATGTTGTGTTGTTGCCTTGTTGGAAGTTGTTTCTTCCTGAATAATGCTTTTTGTACCTCCAAATTGCACTTTCAAACTGGCCATCCTTACGTGGCAGCTGACGTGATATGTTGATCTGACAGCTGACGTGGCAATTTTTTTTAAATAAAAATTAACATTAAAGTTAATATTCCAGATTAACATTAACATTAATATTAATATTATCGTTAACATTAACAATAATATTAATATTAACATTAATCTTAACATTAATATTAACATAAATTAATATTAACATTAAAATAACATTGATATTAACGTTAAATTATTATAGAGAAAATTGGGTAGTTAACTTTTGGATTAAAATTTGCCATGTCATCAGTCATGTCAGATGACACACTATTAATTTAGGAAAATGCTAAGAAGCTCATTTATTTAACACGCCACATCAGATGGGAGGGCTATATATAGATGGTCAATTTGGAGGTACGATAATATCATTACTCTTTCTTGTTGTATTGTTTCTTGTCCTTCGTTTCTTCTGCTGGTTTCTAATACACTCTATTTTCTTCAATGTCGACGTCACATGGAGAAAGTGATCGTCGTGTAGAAGATTTAGTCGATGAAGAAAGCCTCCTTTCAAGAGGACTGTCAGATGATTTGGATGATGAGCAAAGTTTGGAAGATGTTAGCTTAGGAGACAGTAAAGAACAAGATGAAGACATCAACTCAAACAACGAAATGTTATTTCGCATCACCCTTTCTAATGTATTTAAGAAATACATTATATTTTTACATCTATTTCTCATGTTTATTTTGTTTTATTCTGTTATTAGGGACGACGATGAATCTCCATTGGATTTCGATGCAGCGACGATAAAAAAAATATTACAATCTGCCAACATTAATAAAGATCCAACCATGCTATTAGAAGAAGATATTGTTGGCCTACAGTTCAACTCTATTGAAGAAGCGGGAACATTCTACCGGATTTATTCAAAAGCATATGGTTTCAGTATTAGAAAAAACGAGGTAAAGAAAAACAAATCTGGTATGGTGACGATCCGTAGTTGGTGTTGTTCGAATGTGGGATTCAGACACAAGAAATACAAGGAAGCTCCAAACAGGGTTCGTGAGCCAAGAAGTGAAAGCAGAAGTGGTTGTAAAGTAATTTTTCGTATTGGGTACAGTCATAAAACAAAGATGTGGTCCGTCAAAAAATTTTATGTATATCACAACCATAACCTGGCGAATAATTATGAATCAGCTTTTTTGAGATCCCATCGTAATATAACACCCGCAGAGTTGGAAGAAATTAAGATTATGAAGCAATCTGGGATGGGGACTGGAGAGATATGGAATTTACTTGTCCAGAAGAAAGGTGGCTGGAATAATGTTGGATGGACGAGAAAGGATTTATACAACGCTCTAGCTCAAGATAGTAGAGCACTCAACGATGTTCATGCTTCGACAATACTTACATTTCTTCAATCAAAGGAGAACAGTGACCCAGATTTCTTCTACGACTACAAGGTAGACGAAGATTCCAGATTGACCCATCTCTTTTGGGCTGACGGTTCGTGTCGATTCGATTACGAATTATTTGGAGATTCACTAGCATTCGATTCTACATATAAAACAAATAGAAGTCAACTGCCGTTGGTGGTTCTAATGGGTACAAATAATCATGCGAAGACATGTGTGTTTGGGTTTGCAATGATCCATAATGAGACTGCGGAGACTTATTCTTGGGTTCTGGAAAAATTCCTAGAGTATATGAACGGCAAATTACCAGTGACAGTTCTCACGGATGGTTGCAAGTCCATGAATAAAGCAATTGAGGATTTAATGCCCAGCATAGTTCATCGAACGTGCTCATGGCATATCCTTAACAATGCTGCCAAACATGTACACTGAGAGGGTTTTCACAAAAAACTTAGTCTTCTGATTAAAAGGTACATAGCACAATTGCTACTTTACTTTGAAGTATGTTGTTGTTACAATATCACAACTTTAGTTAACGTCCATGTTTTCTAAACAGGTACTATTCAGTCGAAGAATTTGAAAACCGTTGGCAGCAGATGCTAACAGATTATAATTTAGAAAACAATGAGTGGACCACTGCATTGTATAAAACGAGGGAGCGATGGGCGGACACATTCCTACGTGGTAATTATTTTGGCGATTCTACTGCAACAAATAGATGTGAATCTATGAACGCATTTCTGAAAAGGTTTTTGAATGAGAAGCTGCCACTTTGGAAGGCCCTTCAAAATTGTGACCACGGTTTGGCGGCCTTACGTTACGGCCAGATGGGTAAGCATGTCAATAATAAATTCTCAACACCAGTTGTGAATCAAACTAGCATGGCTATAATAGAAGGTAAATTTGCCGTAATTTACACTAAAACGGTGTTTATAGATGTAAGGAAGGAAATCACACGTTCTGATGCATATACTGTTCCCCATCATCACATCGTAAGAGAGGCAGAAGTTTGCACTGTCCAAAAGTATTTGTCGCCAAACAGTGTCAACCGGAAGGTTACATTTCATCCGGCCGACAACATCATAAAATGTGAATGCATGTCGATGGAGACCAAGGGGATTCCTTGTAGGCATATTTTTTCAGCAATGAAGAGATTGCAAATTGGAGATATTCCAAAGAACTTGATAAAATCTCGTTGGCTCAAGGATTGCAAAGAGAGTTATCTCTCCGGACCTGGCTCAGAAAGAAGATTCATCCACCCAGACATTATTGAGAGCAGAAGGTATGGTTCTATTAATGAACAAGTTAATCTGTTTACATACTATTGTAAGAAATCAAGCAAAATTCAAGAGAGGGGAACGGAGTTGATGTCGTCTGTTCTGATGGAGTTGAAAGAAATGGTGACCGATATTGGCGAAGAAGAACAAATGGTAGCTGATGCAGTTCATGGAGTGCATGAAGCTTTAAAAGAGCCAAATCCGGTAGCAACAAAAGGAAGGCCTTCTCAAGGGAAATCAAGCCAGCCTACAGAAAGTCATCCTATCCCGAAGCCTAGAATATGTAGATTTTGTAAAAAATTGGGTCACGATTATCGTAATTGTAAAGTACGAAAGCGAAATAGTAACAATGAGCAAATGGAATAAAATGTAACGTCGTTGACTTTAGACAATGTCTTTTTTATGTGGCAAGATGTCATTCACACGAGACAATTAGAAAAAAAATGTTCTCCAATGCAAAAGTTTGAGAAGACAATTAGATAAAAATGGAGAACAATAAATTCCAAATTCAAAACACGGAGTACATAAAAAATGGAGAAAATATGTTCTCCGTGCAGTTCAAAACGGAGAATAACATTCTCCGTTTCAAATGACACGGTGAATTTTATTCTCCGTTTCAAATTAAAATGGAGAATGAACAATCTAATGTGTTTTTAATACTGGGAAGCTTATTCTCCGTTTCAAAATAAACGGAGAATACCATCCTCCGTTCCAAATTAAAGGGCGAATAGAATCCTCAATCGTTTTAATACTGGGAACGTCATTCTCCGTTTAAACTAAAAACGGAGAATGCTATTGTGGTGTCGTGGTTACAATGCTAGACTTGTATTCAAGAGGTCATTGGTTCAAATCTTGACTATAACAAAATTTTGTTTTATTTATACTTTTTTTGTATGTTATGAATGGAGCCCATTTAAAAGGGAAAAATCTTTAATACAGGAGCCTATGTATGACATGTGGGCCATCTCAAAATTTATGTGTATATATATATATATATGTTTACACGTTTTACAAAGCAAGAGGGGACCACATGTCATACATAGGGGTATCAAAAATTTGAAAAGAGTTTTGTTAGAAAAGAGTTTTGTGGACCCTATTAAAATTTATGTATATATATATGTGTACACATTTTATAAAGCAGGAAGGGCCCACATGTCATACATAGAGGGTATCAAAACTTTGATACCCCCTACTGTATCAAGAAAAAAACTTTGATACATAGGGGGTATCAAAGTTGGCAGAATTCGAAGGGACAGATTCATTAGTATTAATGGCATATAAATGGCCGTAGTTGGAAGAGTTTGTTCTAGTCTTACTTAGCT
This sequence comes from Iris pallida, assembly GCA_029216955.1. Classification (NCBI taxonomy): domain Eukaryota; kingdom Viridiplantae; phylum Streptophyta; class Magnoliopsida; order Asparagales; family Iridaceae; genus Iris; species Iris pallida. Next base: position 1,125,047 of record JANAVB010008799.1, read on the forward strand.
TTAATTGAGAAGGGGCAGATGCATTGGTATTGATAAAAATTAATTGAATTGAATTCAAAGTGGCTGCCTTTTTGGCGCATGAGTCCGAGTTGTTCCATGCCTATAAATGGCAGTAGTGTAGAGAGAGTTTGTTCTCGTCTCACTTAGCTTTTCTTGTGGAGATGGACTCTACCGATCCCCCGCCTTGGCAAGACTCTTTCCTCTTGGTTGTCGATCTCCTCGTTCGAAGAAGCTTTGGTGGTGAAGTCCTTCAGAAGACTGACATGTGCCTGGGTTTGGATTTATTGCCAACCCACGCTCTGTCGAAGCGCCCACACGTTGATTGGCTCGGACTATTCACGGTGTTCCTTTGCCGCCAGGAGTTCATTTCTTCAACATGTTCCATTGGTCCGACGATACACGGTGGTGAAGTCCTTCAGAAGAATGAGATGTGCATGAGTTTGGAGTTTATTATCGTTCCACGCTCTGTCGAAGTGCCAGCCAGGAGTCTATCTCTTCGACATGTTCCTTGTTGAAGAAGGATCGCTTTGCACGGTGCTCTGCCTCAAGGAATTCCTTGAGGCAGTGGGTTGTGAGTTCCTTTGCTCGGAGGATTCACGATGAAGTGACTTGCCTCAAGGAGTCATCCAACGGTTCCTATGCTCTGACGATGCACGATGAATATCACGCGGACACGAACTAAAAGACGACAGAGAACAACACTCCTTCACAGATGAAGCTTTCAATTGAATTCCTTGAGGCAAATCACTTTATCATGCATCGTCAGAGCAATGAAACTCCCTGAACAAAGGAACTCCGTGTATGGCCCGCAGCAATGGAACTCCCTGAACAAAGGAACTCCGTGCATAGTCAGAGCGAATCAAAGTACGAGCGCTCCGACATAGTGTGGGTTTGGATTTATTGCGCTCGTACTTTGATTCGCTCTGACTATGCACGGAGTTCCTTTGTTCATGGAGTTTCATTGCTCTGACTATGCACGGAGTTCCTTTGTTCAGGGAGTTCCATTGCTCTGACGATGCACGATGAAGTAATTTGCCTCAAGGAATCCAATTGAAAGCTTCAACTGTGAGGAGTGTTGTTCTCTGTCGTCTTTTAGTTCGTGTTCGCGTGGTAGATGGTATTCATCGTGCATCGTCAGAGTATAGGAACCGTAGGATGACTCCTTGTGGCAAGTTACTTCATCGTGCATCCTCCGAGCAAAGGAACTCACTGAGGCAAAGGAACTCACTGCCTCAAGGAATTTCTTTGCCTCAAGGAGTTCCATTGCTCTGCGATGCCCGGACGCAGCTCACATTCAACTTTTTTCTTGATAGTAGGATTTTATGTAGTATTTCAGACTTTCATAATGTACATGTGACTCAAAAAGTTAAACTTTTCGTGGTTATCACAATGTAAATTTTACTCAAATATGATTTTATTATAAAAGACAGCAGAGCAGATATTATAAAAGACATAAGTTCTCTTGAAATCTAATTCTTAGCCCATACCAACCTCATCATTGTAGTCTTCTTAGTCCATACCAACCTCGTTATATTCTCATCAAGCTCATCTTCATTCTTTTTTTCAAACTAAACGGAGAATAACATTCTACGTTTTGAAAGACACGAAGAACGTCATTCTCCGTTTAAATAAAAATGGCGAATGAACATTTGAATGTGTTTATTATCCGTTCAAGACAGACGGAGAATGTTATTATCCGTTCCGAAATAAACGGAGAATTCCATTCTCCGTTCCAACTAAAACGGAGAATATAATCCGAAGGGGCAGATTCATTAGAAATAAATGGCATATAAATGGAAGAATTTATTGGTATTAATGGCATGTAAATGGCAGTTTCATTGGTATTAATGACAATAAAAGTGACTGCAGCTTGGCGCATGAGTTCGAGTTGTTAAATTTTGCCAATAAATGGCAGAATTTGGGAGATTTTATTATAAAAATGACTGCCCTTTTGGCGCATGAGTTCGAGTTGTTTCATATGTAAATAAAAGTCAAAACTTTTTGTGGTTTTGACAATGTAAATGTAATTCAAAAATAATTATATTATAAAAGCAGAGCTTATAAAAGATAGAAGTTCCTTGCCCAATTACATCATAATTACATTGTTGTTTTACAATGTTATTGCTAGGTTCGTTTTACATATTTGCTTGAAAGCAACTCCTTAGCCCATGACAACCTCATCTTTGTAATCTTATTGTGAGTTTTCTTGTCATTTCCTTCCGGTATTTCGAAGGGAGGAGTCGTCAACATATTCATATAATACGTCGTGTACAAGAGGCAGTTGGGTGCCAGTTGTTGTGGGCAATTTAGAGAACAATTCAGCACTTTGCTCTCATACTCCTTCTTCGCCGGGCATCTCTCCCTCATCATATCAACTTTTCTCCTGACGATAGGCTCTAAGGTTTTCTTCATTAATTCTGCATCCACCTTGCACGTATCGTACGTGGTTAGCCTCAAGGAGTTGTAGTGTGTCCAGTCATAGGAGATAAAGTTGAATGTGAGCAGAGTATAGTGTTTGATGTATGCATTAAAGAGTGGGATGAATAGCAACTCTATGTCGTCCTCCAAACCCATGACGAAGTCTACTAAATCTGTTTGGATGTTTTCAAAGGCGTCGGGTTTTGCGTTTTCTTCAATGGCACGTTGAGCGATGGTCTGTTTTCCAAAAATAATACACAATATCATGAGTAATTTTTTTCTGTCACTCATCATCGGTTTACACATGATTATGGATTTTTCTGTTTGAATTCTTACCAATGTGTGGGCCGTCATGGATGCAGACCACTTATGTGATTGGGGCGGCGGCTTTTTTTTTTCTGGATCAATGGCACCTCCTTCGAACTAGACGAGGCACACCTTTTACTGCCTTGAATTTCTCTCAGCTTCCTTATTATTATGTCCAGTATGCCAGCCTCCATGTCGTCATAGTTGAGTATGTCTTGCATGTCTACTGCCGACAGCTGGACTGAAACTCCATTTTCACCCTTTTCTGGATCAAATACGTATACCATATCACTGCACATAAATTTAGTTTAGATTAAATTAATAAAGATATATTCTCATTACATAATTGTGAAAAAAGTCTATAAAAAACGAACGAAAAAAAGGGTTCAGAATACATACTTTGGAGAATTCTTTCTGGGAATTACGATGACGATGTATTGTTTCTTCAGCTCTTCATCCGCATATTTCCAAAGTAATAGTTCATCGCATTCCCTTAGTATGACGTGGTTCTTCTTTAATTCAGCCATTTGGCGTCTTTTCGGGATTTCGGAGCGGCATTAACCTTTCGCTTTTTATTAGCCTCTCCAACTGTATTGCTTTTTATTAACCTCTTTCCCCCCGATCCTCCTTTTCTTCTGACTTCTCTTGGAGCAGCAAGTTCAACAGCTGCTTGAAACTCCTCATTCTGAAGTACTACAACCATGGCTTCGAGATCTTTAATTTTCCCATCCTTTTCATTGGCTTCAATATTAAACGATTCAACTTTATTTTGAAGCTCCCTTTTCTTCTCAACGAGTCTTTCATTTGTTTCTCTGAGTTGTTTGGTTGTTCGTACTGAAATAAAACAAACAACAATGAAATGTATGATGTGAACCTAACACGGAGAATGACATTCTCCGTGTAATATAATACGGAGAATAGAATTCTCCGTTTGGAATTACACGGAGAATAACCTTTCCAGTATCGAAATGATAGGGAATAGCAATTATTCGTTTCAAATAACACGGAGAATGACTATTCTCCATGTTATAGTACACGGAGAATAGTCATTCTCCTGGAAGATTACAAATCAGAAATTTGAAATAGAAAAGATTTTACCTTGTGCATGTAGATCTGATTTAAGAACAGAATTTTGCTATCTCAAATCCTCCAGTTCATGCACAGAGCCCTCCATCACAACGTTGACTTCACGTTGTTGTGCTTCTTGTGCCTCGAGCTCTTTCAGCTTTTCTTTGAGTTTCTCGTTCTCAAGGTTGGTTGCACGTAACTGCGCTCCTTGTGCCTGCATCTCTTTTAAATTTTCTTTGAGTTCTTCATTCTGCGCAAGAATATCAGAATGATGTCTTCTCAAATCCTCCAGTTCATGCACAGAGCCCTCCATCACAACGTTGACTGCACGTTGTTGCTCTTCTTTTGCCTCGAGCTCTTTCAGCTTTTCTTTGAGAATGGCATTCTCAAAGTTGGCTGCACGTAACTGCGCTCCTTGTGCCTCCATCTCTTTCAGCTTTTCTTTGAGTTCTTTATTCTGCACAAGAATATCAGAATGATGTCTTCTCAAATCCTCCAATTCCTTTGCTGAGTCGTCCATCACAGCGTCCATTTCATGATGCTGTGGTATCCGTTGTTCATCAAAATTATCCCCACCTGCTTCTTGGTGTTCTTCCTCTCCCTCCTTTTCAACTTCTTCTATAGGTGGCTCATCTTCTTTGTGCCCTTCTTCTTCCCCAACAGGTATAACCAGATCTTCCAATATCATCTTCGATCTCATTTTGTTGTGATATTCGACCTTGAGGAAGTTTGAGATTTCGTACCCATTCCATGTAAAAAATCTTGGGTAATCAGGAATTAGGGCAAACTTCCTTTCCACAAATTTACTATGTTCTGCAAACCAATAGAGGAAGTATATTGTGCAACCTTCCCATTTGTGGAAAGCCATTGAGTAATCCCCCTGTTCAGTTTTGCTTCTACTCCTCTTTATGCTATCCATTACATATGCCAGGATTAACCTTGGCCAGCATATACTGTTGATGACGTCCACACTGTCTACCAAGGCCAAGAATCTGTACGACAAATTTGAACCGCCAGACTTTGTGAAGAATACTGTTTGGCACAAGTGGAAGATTATTAGCTTGGCCAAATCATCTGGATTAACAGCGTTATCTCCGCCACGAAGCCGTCGTAACAATTCAAAGAACTTGTCTCTCACTTTCTTATTCGTGACTTCTGAGTGTTTGCCCTTAGTATTAGCCAGCAATCTTGTGAAATGATCTCTACACAGGCTCAATGATGCTGGTGGTGTGGGCTGCTGTTGTTTTTCCTTATCAATCTTCTGTAAGAAACATCATCAACGCTTTCTTCATTCAACGGTAGACCGAATATGACTGCCATATCCTTGACGCTTGGCGCGATTTTAACAGTGGTGCTCAATTCAAAGCACCCGACGCCATCTTCTTCTTCTGTGTAAGTTGCAATTAAATTCTCAAGCCCTTCCGTTACCTTGGCCATTTCGGAGACGTGGACTCTGTTTTGGTAGAAAATCTCGACAAAATCCAGAAACCAGTATTCTTCAAGGAACCAATAACTGCTCAGTAAACGGCCAACATCTCGATTGACCTCCTCCATAAGATTTAGCATTGGCTTGAAGGTAGAACGGAAAAGTCTTGAATCCTTATTCCTGACAGATTTTCTTTCTGCAAAAAAAAAAACAAAAATTAGGTCGCCATTCTTATGGGTTTTAAACACTGGGAACGACATTCTCCGTTTCAAGTTAGACGGAGAATTTCATTCTCCGTTCCAAATTAAACGGCGAATAGAATTTAACATTCAAATGCGTTTTATACGGAGAATGTCATTTTTCTTGTAATATATACAGAATTTGCGAACATAAAATCAAAGTTATACCTTCTGTTTGCACTTCTTTTGTTTAGCAGCTTTTTTCTTTTTCCTTTGTGCAACTTTCTTAGAATAGGGTTTCCGTTGTTCTCCCTCTATCGCTTTTGGATTTTCTGTAACTGGTGCATCTTCTCTATTTGGTGATGCTGCCGGTGATGATTCTGCCGCTGAGCCGACATGTGTGAATTTGCGAATGAGGAGGAGGTTTGAAGATTTTGGAGGAGAAGACCTAGGTTTGAGTACAGAGTGGATTATGGAAGAAGAGGAAGCTCCGAAAACGTTTTCTTTTTCCCTTTTCTTTTTTTAATAAAAGGTTCGGGGGTGTTTTGAATTAATTAGAAGGGCAAAATATCATTCGATGGAAGGGCAAAAGACTCCTTTCTGCTTAATTATATTAATTTGAAGGACAGAAATGATTCTGCTAATCAAAAAATTGAAGCCTTTTGGCAAAAATGTCATTACAACTCAACAAAATAAATGACATAATACATTAGGGCTTTCCATACATTAAATATAAAAGAAGACGAGAAAAAATCATCGTCTTCCATATTCACCAGATTGGACTTCTTTTTTAGCTCTTCTTGTGCTCTGAAGTTGTAATCCTTCAGCAACTTTGCGTCTTTTCTTTTCCACATCAACTGCATATAACAAACATAACATCAAAAATATTGCTCTAAAAAGTTGAGTTTTTGACGACATATTTTCATACTTACATCGATAGAACGGTATCCAGGCTACATCGTCTTTCATGAATGCAATTAAAAAAATTCCACAATCAACTAATTGCCTTGGCGGGGAACATAAGAAGGACGTTTTATTGCAAAAGTAGAAAGCTGAACCTAGCATCTCTCAGCTTCAAATCTCTTCTTGGAGAAAGATATCCAATTTGAAAGCTAGAATTACCAGAAAATAATTGTATTAGTATAATGCGTATCTTGTACCCAATTCATAAAAATTGATAATATGAGCTTACTATTTCTTTTATACTGTTCTGCTTTGAATCGGATCATCTTTAGATGCAAGTGAGTCCCAAATTTCAACAGTCCTGTTTTTAAACACAACTCTTGCAAGATAATAGTGTTCGCCCAAATGAATGGGTATGTATATCTGAATCAGGATAATTGAGTAAAACAAATTAGTAAATTTTCAGAAAATTAGGATTAATAATTAAACATAAATACATTAATACCTCTTTACAAGTGCTTAAAGATCCCATGTAATCCTGAAAGGTTTAAACTTCTTCCATAATTCATGAGACCTTTTGACGGATGGAGGTAACGTGGCTTTCTACATACACAGCAATTAATACATTACGAAGGACAAACAACGAGAAAATTGTTAATGCATATGCATTGAAGATAAAATGCTCACTCACCGACATCCTTATTGGTAAAAACCATACATTAGCTTTTTGAGGTTCTTTTTCTTTCCTCCGCTGAGAAGCAGACAATACCTACAATCTGAATAAATCATTAAAAATGTCAGAGATGGAATCGAAGTAAACTAGATGGCATCTAAGAAGAAATATACTATCTATACTTACCCCATTGGTAATTCTCTTAAAGGAGCTAAGGTCTTCATCTCCCATCGAGACACATAGACTTTGTTGCAAGATGATATTATTTCTCTAAGAAAAGAAACGAATAATTAGGAGAAAAAAACTGTTGGAATTAAATCAAAACTCATATTACTTATTACTCTCAGGTCTATCATCTGCAAAAATATAGTCTAATATCTCGAAGAAACACTAGTACAATTGCTAGGCTTCGAGGTTGAACCCCTTATTAAATTTTTGGATGGTGTGATCGGATGTAAATTTTTACGCATTCTTTTAGAAGGACAGCTAATCAGTTTCTTCTTCTTCTATAGCGTCCAATACGAGATATCGGTCCAATGCTTTACTACGAGACTGTAGCTCCACGTCCTCCTCTTCGGAAGAAGATACAACGAAAACCACCTTCACATTATTAAATGCTCCAGAAGAAGATGCCTCCTTCAAAGCTGTAGATTCTTCAATCTTCTCCAACGTCGAGATAACTTCATTTGTTCAATTTTTATCTTGCAACATCAGCTGAAATCGTGGACAGATGTCTTCAATCTTGCGCACAAACGCGGAATGAAGGTTTCATTTGGATTTGCATCCAATCTTCTACGTCTTCTACATTTCCCTCCACACGAGTAGACATCTTGAGAACAAGAAAACTATTGTATTTCAGAAAACTATTCTATGTATTTCAGAATGAATAATAGTACTATGAAACAAGAAAACTATGTATATATAGCAAGGAGAAGTACAAAAAGTGAGAAAGATGGAAAGACAAATAAATTTCGAGACTAGCAAACAATCTACTAGCCGTTTGATTAAGGAGGCTCGAGGAAGATTCTACTAGCCGTTTGATTGAGGAGGGCTCGAGGAAGATTCTACTATCCGTTTGAAAATTACAAAAGGTTATCGTGATCAACTCCAACTAAGGAACTCAATAAGAGGTTTAATTCCGCTTGATTGAGGACTCGACGAAGTCCCCGCGAACCGAACTTCTTCTTCTTTTCTTTTCATCTCCGTTTCTCCTTCCACCACCACCATGCCCTGTAGATTTATAACAAAAATATTAATTGTTAGATGAAACAAAAAAACAAATATGAAAAGATTACTAAATCAAAATCAAATAGAACACATATTCATAGAAAATGAGATTAAAGATGAAAGTGTCACAGAAGCAACACCACATTTTACAACACTAAGCAGACTCTGCTAAGCAATACTAAAATTAGGGATTGTGTCCTCCTTGATTTAATTTACACAAAGAAGAGATTTGAGAGAACGAGCTTTTTGGCTTCCTTATTGTACCATTCTCCGTCCTAAATGTACCATTCTCCGTCCATTTCGCCGTATAAAAGCAAAGAGAATGGCCATTCTCCGTCCATTCGCCGTATTCACCGTCCATTCGCCGTATTCACCGTCCATTCGCCGTATTAAAAGCAAAGAGAATGGCCATTCGCCGTATTCTCCGTCCATTCTTCGTCCTAAATGTACCATTCTCCATCCATTCGCCGTATTAAAAGCAAAGAGAATGGCCATTCTTCGTCCATTGGCCGTATTCACCGTCCATTCGTCATATTAAAGCAAAGAGAATGGCCATTCTCCGTCCATTCGCCGTATTCACCGTCCATTCGCCATATTAAAAGTAAGAGAATGGCCATTCGCCGTATTCTCCGTCCTAATGTACCATTCTCCATCCTAATGTACCATTCTCCGTCCATTCGTCGTATTAAAAGCAAGAGAATGGCCATTCTCAGTGTTAAAAGCAAGAGAATGGCCATTCTCTGTCCAAAAAATATTATCCTCGAAAATATTATCTTTAGAAAAGTTAAAAAATAATCCTCTCGACCTCAGAAGCAGGTTTCCTCAGTTCACCACCACCACCATGACATGTAGCTTTGTTAACAAATATTAAATTTTAAATAAAATTAAAATTTCAGACAATGGCATGGGCATAAATTAGAGCGGCGCCGCTGGTACTTCTCTTTGTTCGAGGAGGCCTCGACGACGTCCGACGCGAAGCGGACCGATTCTTCTCGCGCAGCTGGTACTCCTCGTTGTTCTAGGGGTGCTCGACGATGTTCGACGCGATCCGAACCGTTTCTTTTTCCCTTCATCTCCGTTTCTCTTTCCACCACCACCAGCACCACCACGACTACCATGGCCTGTAACCAAAAAAAAAGTTCATTAAATTGGATGACTTTTGAGAGAGTAAATATTAGTTAATATAGGGTGTTCATTGAAAAAATTAAAGTGAAGAATGACCTGCTAAAGCAAGTTACCAACATGTCAAAAGTCTAAATCAACATTAAATGTGTCTCCTGTATTATTTTATCTGAATTAAATCTGGACCGTTGGATTAACATCCACGTCCAGATTTCGGATGTATCGATACATCCATTTCCGCGGATGTATTGTACATTTTCCATATATATATATATATATATAGATATAATATATATATATATATATATATATATATATTAATAAGGAGGGCAACATCCCCTCACTATATATATATTTTATATATAATATATAGATATATATATATATATATATATATATATATATTTATATCTATATATATATATATATATATATATATATATATATTTTTTTTTTTTTATTTTTTTTTTATTTTTTATATATATATATATATATATAATATATTAATATATATATATATATATAAGGAGGGATCAACATCCCTCACTATATATATATATTTTATAGTATATATATATATATATCTATATATATATATAGATATATATATATCTATATATATATATATATATATATATATATATGGGAGAATGATCAAAAGCCCCCTTAGAAAACCTCCTAAAAACTCCCCTACTCTAATTCGTATATTAATGTTAATATTAATGTTAATATTAATGTTAATGTTAATATTAATATTAATATTAATGTTAATGTTAATGTTAATTTTTTAATATTAATGTTAATGTTAATATATATCAATGTTAATGTAAATGTTAATGTTAATATTAATTTTAATGTTAAATTTAATGTTAATTTTAGTATTTAATGTTATATTAAATTAATAACATTAACATTATATTAACTTAATATTAACATTAATTACGTATTAGAGTGAGGGATTTTTTAGGATTTTCTATTTGGGACTTTTGATCCGCTTCCTCTATAATAAATAATATTATATCTATATATATATCTAATATATATATATATATATATATTATTTTATATATATATATATATATATATATATATATATAATATATATATATATATTATATATATGAGGAGATCAACTCCTCTCACTTTTGCATCCTCTAAGCATCTCTTTTACATTCGTTGGATCTTGTTTAAGTCATCTAATCTTAACATTATATATATATATATATATATATAAATATATTATATATATATGGGCAAAAAATATTATATAATATATATATATATATATAATATATATATTATAATATATATATATATGTGGGGCAAATTCACTTGTTTTTAACACTAACAGCTGGGCTCTATGCTCGTCTCGTTGATATAAAATAATGTTTACGAAGTTTTTACAGGACACGCCAAAGAGTTGTTGAAGCACCAAGTGGTTATGACCTAAATTATCCTCTGATTCTGAAGGTAATTAATCTTTTCAATACTATATGATATATTTCTTGTGCTGTTTGGTAGTAGTGTGTAGATTTCAAACACAGCAAATGCCTCATTGGTGATTTAGGAGCAATGCTGCTGTTATTTCCACATCACATGATGTGTTCTCGAATCAGTTAAATTATGGTAATTGAGTAATTTATATTAGCAGTTCATACGATTTATAATTAGTTAAATTAAATATTGATTAGTGCACGGAAATCCTATGTGGTCCAATGCAATCAACAGTGAATATTTATACAATATTTGCCTATGTCGACTAAAGCGCCGGTCAGCCATCGGGTACAAATCTGTTGCTTAGGCCTACCATAGATCACCATTATTATTTTTTTTATTACAATTCACGCACACCTACACGTCTTTATGGTCGGAGGGTTTGAGCTCCTCCGGCCCAACATGATATCCGTGCTATTTTCCACATGAACAACAAGCGCTGAACAGATCACCATCATATGTAATCATGTTTTACTTTTGAACGATTATCTCTTCTATTTGTTTGTCTGAAACTTTTAGGTTACTTTGACATGTGGTTCGTAATATTTTCGAAAAATCTAATATTCTAAGAAATAAATATTTTTTGCAAGAAATTCATAGAAAAAATTTATGTACATTTTTGGATATAATATATAATATTTTTAAAAATATAGATTTCATGTGCAAGAATATTACATTCTTGATTTACAATAATTAAGGTCTAGTTAGTAGTTTTGCCTTCACATTCGATGTTTGTTGTTGTCTAATTGGGGTAAGATACCAGTAAATTACCTAGTAGACCGGGATTCAAGTTCTATCAACGAAAAATTATTGTTAATTATATCAAGATTATTTTTATATTGGTTGTTTGGATATAAAAAGGACTATAAGAATCTTGCCACGTTATAATACATAGACTAACTGCTTATTTACTATATAATAGCAGTAGCTAGGTTCATACTAATTGGTATAAGTTACATAATGTGATCCATCATATTGCACATATGGAAACCATATATATGACTGAAAATATATATATATATATATATATATATATATATATATATATATATAAATATATATATATATATATATATATATATATATATATATATATATATATATATTAGTGCCAAATTTGACATGTCCCTCTACCTCTCAATTGGTAGCACAATGTTTTCATGTTCGATCATAGCTAATTTGGTTAGAAATTTAGTACTGTATACATAAATAATTGTTGACGTACGGTCATAAAACTTTGTCAAAAGTACTTGTATGAAACTTTAGACCCGTTCTGATGGGCGAAGGCAAGCTTCTATGATGATGATGATGATGATGATTGATTGATGATAGTGAACTGAAATACCACAAAATCTGGTTTTAACCCGAGTAAAACATTCATGTTATAGAAATCATGACCTGACACCAATTCTGTTCATAAGAGCATCATTAGTAGTTGAGACTCTCCAATGCAATTTGGAGCCCAAAATTTCAAAAAAAAGGTAAATGTAGAATGGGTTGGGTTTGTATGAGAATAGTAGGGAATGATAAAGTGAGCTCCGGTCCCAAAAATTGTGTGGTCAAAAATTAATGTAGGAAAAAAATAATATAAAGTTTAGAATCTAGAAAGTTGGGCTCCAAATTGGAACTTACTATTCTACAAAACGAGTTTCTACAATCTAGAATCTAGAAATTGGGAGGCCCAACCCTTAGCACCCATGGATGGGTTGGGACCGAAATTGTAGAAATTGGGAGTAGGGATGAGACTTATTATTCTACAAAATGAGCTCCTACATTCTAAATCTAGAATCTAGAAAATGGGATGGACCTTACTAATGATGCTCTAACCAATGGTTGTCATCTCCCCAAAAGTCATGTTGTGATGAATATGTTTAGATGTTTTGCCTATAAAATTTTCATTTTGAAGGTGGAGGTCAAGGTTCAGGAAGTTTGGGACTGGTGATCCACAGTTCGAGATCAAAAGTCGCAGTTGGTGAATGCATTTTAAAAATTTGTATACACGAAAGTTTTTGATTTACGTCCAAGAATGGAACCAGAAATTCGAGTTGAAATAGACTTAGAGTAGGATATGATGAGCTAGACACGGAGGGACACAAATGAATTTTTTTTTTTTTTTTTAAAGTAGCACAGAACCAGCTGTTTCAGACTTGTGTAAGCTGGTATACTGGGAAAAGGAAGAAAATAATTCCATCAAATATATATAGAAAAAAAAATGTTCTTTTATCTGCAGGGAACAGGATTTAAGTTTACTCCGGACTGAACTTAAAACGTCATAATTTTTTTCTAACCAAATGAATGTTGTGTCAGTATTGTCGTATCTATATCTAATCGTATCCATACCATATTGTCTGGCTAATGTAAAACCGTGTACATATGATTGTGTTGTACATAGATTGAAACTTGGGTCCAGAGTAAAATCATAATTTTAGAGGTTGGACTCTCTCAGACCACAAGGATCACTTTAAGTTGTATATATGATTGTGAAGAATACTTCCAACTTTATATTTTTCAATGATATTTTGAAGTTACCAAGTATTTCGTCACTATTTTCTACAATGAAACTACAACTATCAGTTTGCCAGTTAAGAAACCAGAATTGAAGAGGATTTGGAACATATGGTTCATTGTAGCTGATGGAAGTATTTTTTTTTCCTGATATTTGTAGGTGAGGATGAGTATACCTTGTAATGTTGGAGGCAACCTTTTTCTGTAATACAGACCGTATTCCCTGGCAAGAATGATATAATCCCAATAAACATGTTATTTGGAAAGAAGCACGGGGAGTGCATACATGAGTTACTCATTCTCACCGTTGGGGTGAGTTGGAGAACTTAGAGCCCACCCCAGCCAACCAATGGCTCCACCTATAGGCCCATCCGTCCCCTTCCAATGAAACAACAACATGTGGCTCGCGGATCAGGGCTGTAATCCAAGTCTGCGGACAACATAGCACTATAGGAAAAAAAAAATTTGTGGAAAGTGAGTCCACTCATTAGGGTTTAAGGGAAAAAAAAAAAACCCTACGTACGTAAGCGCTTGGTGCCCCATGCAAAACCTAACGTGAAAACGTCAAACAAAGGGGAAGTGTTTGTATTTGTCCTACCCACTTGGGAGGGTGACGAAATTGAAGACCTCGGTGAGGAAGCTACTACGTTTGCGTGCATGGGGAGGTTTAACATTGTCCCCCCACGTTTATAGTCATACTTGTACCATTAAAAGTTTGGTATATTGGTCAGCTTAAGAATTTATACAGATACTTATTTTCTTTAATTACAAGCAATTAGGCTGCTAAGTAGGTCAAGGTCTTCCATTAATTCTTCAAAGTTTGAAGCCATCAAGAATAGTCACCGGGCGTAGGGAGAAGAAATAGTGCAGGTTGAAAAATTGTTGGGGGTAGTCCAACAAGAAATATATTACTATTTTAGGATTTCTATATTTTCCATGTTTCTAAATATACTGCATGCCTCCTATGTTTCATGAGGATTGTCTCTCGGTACACTAGTCCTGGTTCTGCCCCTGTTTGGAGGAAAGTAGTTAGGGGCTATGTATACATATGGAATTATCTATAGTTAAGAAGTGATGGAGAAACAAGTAGCAACAATGTTTATTTATAAACATAAATACATATATATACTCTTTGTAATATATACGTCACACACTGTGGCGGTTTCTTAGGACTTAATGTTTTTCCTTTTGTATGAAGACATATTCTGCATACGAAATATTGATCATTATTTGTGCAAATTAGTAGTCGAAAATTTGCTTTAGAATTGTGCATAATAAACAAGTAATATCAGGTCTCTCTCTCTCTCTCTCTCTCTCTCTCTCTCTCTCTCTCTCTCTATATATATATATATATATATATATATATATATATATAAAATTTAAGTCTCTCCGAGAAGCTACAAACTCAACCTGAAGGCTTGCGACAAATGTAGCCCTAAGGTCAATATATATAATCCTAATCCGAAAGTACCATTCTAGTCTATAGCCTACATCTCGGTCCGAAGGCACCATCCACGTCCGAAGACCTTACATAGCAGTAGCCGCACATGCACCTGTATTGCATCCGCGTACCACCTGGGTCACACCGTACCGCTCCCACCTCCTACTGGCCGCACGGCCCGAAGGCATCATTCCAGTCTGAAGCCTACATCTCGGCCGAAGGCACCATGCACGTCTGAGGCCTCACACACCCGTAGCCGCACCGCACCTGCACGCATTGCATCCTTGTATCCAAGTCGCATCGTACCGCTCCCGCCTCCTACATGTCGCACCTGTATATATTGCACCCATGCATCACCTTCCAACTTAATTCTTTCCGAAGGGAATTAAATGACATCCCCGTTGCTCGAAGTAGTAACTTGGGAGGTGAATGCCACAGAGAGATGCATGCGGCCCAAGTGGTCGGGAGTTCGAGCCTCATGGGCGAGTTCACCACAAGTACCCATTGCTTCCAAAAAAAAAAAAAAAAAATATATATATATATATATATATATATATATATATATATATATATATATATATATATATTCTCCTTCCTATACGGAAATAACTTAGGGGACAAAGTTACGGATAATTTTTTTTTAAAATCTTTACGGAGAGAAGAAAAAACATACGTCTCTCTTTCTTAAAAAAAACTAAATATTTTCTAAAAACAAATATAACAAATAACGTATCTTTCAAAACAAATCTATTTAAATATAAATTAATATTTACATATAAATCTTTTCGTAAAAATAAATCTAATGTATAATATATCTTTCAAAGCAAATCTAAAAAATAATCTATCTTTAAAAACAAATCTATGTTTAAAAATAATAATTTTAATTTTAATTTCAATTTTAATTTTAATTTTAATTTTAATTTTAATTTTAATTTTAATTTTAATTTTAATATTAATTTTAATATTAATTTTAATTTTAATATTAATTTTAATGTTAATATTAATTATAATTTTAATATTAATTTTAATGTTAATGTTTATTTTAATGTTTATTATTAATGTTAACTATTAATGTTAATGTTAATTTTAATGTTAATGTTTATTATTAATGTTAACTATTAATGTTAATATTAATGTTTATTTTAATATTAATATTAATGTTTAGTTTAATATTAATTTTAGTATTAATTTTAATTTTAAATATTAATGTTAGGAGTAAAATTAAAATTAACACTAAAATTAACATTTAAACATAAATATTAAAAAGTAATATTAATATTAACATTAAAACTAAAACTAATATTTTAAAATAGATTTGTTTTGAAAGATAGATTATTTTTTCAAACAAATCTGTCTATTTTTTAAAATAAGAAATAAATTTACCTATCTTTGTTTAAAAAAGATTATCTCCATTTTAAAAATTAAACTGATGGATATAATTTATTTATTTAAGATAAAGATAAATTTGTTTTAAAAAAGAGAAAGATTTAAATTTTTAAAAAAAAAAAAATTGGAAGAGAGACATATATGTTTTGTGTTCCCGTAAATTCGTAATCTTCTTAACTTTTGTCACAAGTTAATCCAATACAAGAACCTTGTTGTATATATATATTGCACTAAGTTTTTGAAATTTCCGAAATTTTTTGCAAGTCCTTAGTTCAATTGTGCCCCTGGATATCGTGCTAATTATTCTTTAGAAGAAGTAAGCAGGAGATGCAAATTTAGGTTTATTCTGTAGAATTAATTGATGATCCTTAGGTTGTCATTTTGATTTGGGGACGAAGGGTGAGACTGTAATCTTCAGTTACTAGAGTTTAGATAGGTCGTTTCCCAATGGAATAGAATATAAACCAGACAATGCAAGGTCAAGAAAATTTGTATAAAATGAGCTGAGCGCTACATATGTTTTCTGGTGGCCAAGACAAAGACCCACCAAAGAAGAAGAGGGAGGCAGTTAAATAAGGCCTACCAGTTCCCTCACACTCACACTACTCCTTTCTCCACCCATCCCCTGATTGTATCCCCTCATCTTCCTCAACAATGGGAAGGTCTCCATGCTGTGATCAGAATGGCCTCAAGAAAGGCCCCTGGACCATTGAGGAGGACCAGAAGCTTGTCGACTACATCCAGAAGCATGGTCATGGCAGCTGGAGAGCCCTCCCTAAACTTGCTGGTCAGTCTCTTTCTTCTCTCTCTCTCCCCCTCTCTCTCATATATATTTTTTCATAATTTTTACGGAGCTGCTAGGTTGTCCGCAGTTTGTAACCGCATACATAACCGCAGACCAACGTGGCCGCCGGCCATTAGCCTCCCTATTTGGGTGGGGCCCGGAGATAGCAGGGGTTATTGGGTGGCTGCCACGTAGGCTGGCGGTCACGTCTGCGGTTATAAACCGCGGACAAAGTATCATTTTCTTAATTTTTATTTTTATACAACACCCCATCTGAAGAGTAGTACCATTTGTTAACTTGTTTTGATCCTTAATTATAGGGCTGAACAGATGCGGAAAGAGCTGTAGGTTGAGATGGACAAACTACCTTAGGCCAGACATCAAGAGAGGCCAGTTCTCCCCGGAGGAGGAGCATACCATCCTCAACCTCCATTCCATCCTTGGCAACAAGTAATTTATAAGACTCACCACTATTCCTTTACAAGTTCCTCGTTCAATAATTCTAGAATTACAATAAAAAGTCTTCTTACAACAGTCTAGATGACAGTTGCCAATTGGATTTCTTCTCTCTCCCTTCTCACATAGAGAGAGAGTACAATTAGCAACTCCCAATTAGACGATTGTAAGAAAACTGTAAAACTTATATATATATATATATATATATATATATATATATATATATATATATATATATATATATATAGGTTATTTAGTAATTAATAGAATCTCACATAGTAGTTGATAATAAGATAAGGTTAGTGTTTGGATTTTAAAATTGATGTTCAAGTAGGCTAGTGAACAATAATTTTAATATCCAAACACTAACATTAAACATTTTCGAAACCCAAATGCTAATTTTAACTATGATGTGAGATCATATTACTAAATATCTCTCTCTATATATATAGAGCTCTATGATTGTAAATAACGAACCAACCAATCCATTATACACGTTTAGGTGGTCGTCGATTGCGACCCACTTGCCGGGACGTACCGACAACGAGATCAAGAACTTCTGGAACACCCACCTGAAGAAGAAGCTCATCCAGATGGGGCTGGATCCGATGACCCACCGCCCCAGGACGGACTTCCTCGCGGCCCTCCCCGGCCTCCTGGCCCTCGCCAACCTCCGGGGCCTTGTCGACACTCGCCCTTGGGACGACCATTCGGCCCGCCTCCAGGCCGAGGCCGCCAAGCTCCAGTACCTCCAAATGCTCCTCCAGTCGACGTCAGCTCCCGCCACCGCCGACAGCAATCTAGGGTTCAACGACATCGATATGGGCTCCATGGGCCTATTTAACCAACAGGCTATTCCTGGCATGTCCGCCATGCCGGCGGCTGAGCTTCAGATCCCTAGCTACTGCTACGAGCAACCTTTGACTAATGACGGGGCTTCGTGCTTCGCCAGTTTGCTGAGACAAGACGGCGACGGCGACGGCGAGGAGGATGGCAGCCCGAGAGCAGCACCGTTGGATCCCCTTCCTCCTCTCGCCGATGTATCCGCCGGCGGCAACCTCTCCGGTGGTGATGCTTGCAGCACCACCTCTAGCTGTGGCGGTGGGGGTGCGGCTGGGATGTCCTCCTCGTTCTGGCCGGATCTCTTGCTTGATGATCCATTCATGAACGAGTTTGCTTGAGCTATTCTACATCTCTTCATCATCGTTCTAGTTGTTCAGTATGCATGCATGCATAGAGGGGGTTTGGCACTTCTGGGGCTAGGTGCGTGCATGGAGTTGCTCCAGCTCTTCTCCTTCCCATTGTAATTTGCAGTGTTATGTATATTAGTGTTGCCAATGCATTGCCGCTCATGGCACTAAAACATATGTTGCATCTATTGTACGTACAGATGTCTACAACACTCGTAATTGTAATATATACAGAGAGTTTGCTCTCTCTCTCTCTCTCTCTCTCTCTCCCTCTCTCTCTCTCCATATATATATAAATGTATACTTGATGTGGAATGTGGATTGCTCTCTCTCTCTCTCTCTCTCTCTCTCTCTCTCTCTCTCTCTCTAGCTTTTTTGTTTACCATTTTCTTGTTCTTGGCTAACTTTGTCCATTTCAGACAATTTCATAATGGGTCCGACTATTGACACCCCATGTATTTCTAAGGACACCCCATGTAACTTAAGTGAAAAAATAGATTAATGTGTAAAGACGTTAATATCCCCCATCTATTATAGCACATTCCATCAGCCTCCTTCATTATTTGGTCTTCTTAGTACACCCCACTTTCTCTCCCCAACCCAAAAACCCTCCATTTCCCCTCCCCAAGCCAAAAACCCTAAATTCTTCTTACTTTGAAGGAAGTTGAAGAAATCATGATGGAGGGACAAAATGCACATGAATCTTCCAAGGTACGTTCCTCTTATGTTGATTTTTTTCGTTTGTAATCGTGTGATTCGGTTTTTTTCGAATTTTTTTCAGAATTCGTGATCTGTTCGACCTGTACAAGTTGAACAGATGAAGAGATGTTCGACCTGTAAGAGCCGAACAGTAGGGGTTCGCACGACCTGCTCTGGTCGAACAGTATGGCTTTGTTCGACTATTGCAGGCCGAACAGTTTAAGTTAGCACGACCTGCTCTGGTCGAACAATATTAGTTTGTTTTTTTCACCTTATTCAGTTGTTAAATTTTTTCACTGTAGGAAAACACCTCAAATGACAATGAAATTAACACTGAAATGAGCATTATCAGGCATCCAATGTTTGAAGAACAACCTAATTTCGTAGACGAATTTCATACGGATGCTTTATTTGAGAATCGTGAATGTTTGGTGAATTGGGTACGTACGGTAGGAAACCGTCATAATATGGTTATTTTGGTTAAACGATCGGATATTGGAGATGGAAGGCGAGCTCGAGTAATTTTGGGTTGTGAGCGCGGTGGTAAATATCGGCAGAAGAAGCCAAAAGTCGATGAAAAAAATTCGACTAACATTGCCAAGAAGCGGAGACGTGAAAGGCTTACGGGCACGAAGAAATGTGATTGTCCATTTCAGTTGAAGGGAGTGCAAGCCAATGACGTAGGACAATGGTCATTGAGGGTTATATGCGGGTCACATAATCACCCACTGGGACGAAATTTGGTTGGACACTCATATGCCGGTCGACTGACCCCTGCAGAAGATCAACTTGTTAAAGACCTGACGAAGAACAATACAAAGCCAAAAGATATACTGAGCACGTTGAAAGATAGTTTTAGTGGGAATGAGTCAACATTGAAGACTATTTACAATGCTCGACATAAGCATAGAGTTGTCGAGCATGGAGGACTTTCTCAGATGCAATATTTGTTGGGAAAATTGGAGTCGGAAATGTACTACTATCTGACTAGGAGATGTGAGCAAACCGATCGAATGAAGGATCTTTTTTATGCTCACCCGACTAGTGTGGACTTGTTACGTGCATTTTCATATATTATATTGATGGATTGTACATACAAGACTAACAGATATAAGATGCCACTTTTGGAAGTGGTAGGCGTTACGTCCACAAATATTACATTTTCAGTGGCATGTGTTTATATGGAGGCAGAGCGGGAAGACAATTATATATGGGCACTTAGTACGCTTAAAGGATTAGTTGATCAATCATTCTTACCCAAGGTGATTGTGACCGATCGTGAGTTAGCACTAATGAATGCCATAAGCGTTACTTTCCCCAGCTCCACTCACTTTCTTTGTCGGTGGCATATTAGCAAAAATATTTTGGCCAATTGCAAAAAGATGTTTCGTACCAAGGAGAAGTGGGATAGTTTCAATAATTCATGGAATTAGTTGGTTCTTGCTGAAGACCAACCTAGATTCAATGAGTTGCTTAGAAGATTGAAGCAAGATTTCTCCGATTATCCGAAAGCAGTTGAGTATGCCATCAATAATTGGATAGAGCCCTATAAAGAAAGATTTGTTTCGTGTTGGACAAACAATGTCATGCATTTTGAGAACACGACAAGTAGCAGGTACGTGACTTGAAACAATACTTTGCATGTGTAAATGTTAATTATCTTACAAAGTATGATTCTCACTCTATAATTTTCATATTCACAGGGCGGAGAGTGCACATTCAAAATTGAAAAAATAATTGGGCACGAGTCAATCAACTTTTGAGATCTCATGGACAAGGATACACGACTTGCAGACAACGTCACACAACCAAATAAAAGCCTCATTTGAGATGTGTCTTAATGTTGCACCACATCGTTATAGTTCTCCGCTATTCAAGATTATCCGAGGATTGGTGTCTCATCATGCTCTTGGTAAGATTTATGAAGAGATGAAGGGTATAGAAACTACCGGAGTAGATCCTCTCCTTTGTGGTTGTGTGTTACGGAGGACTTGCGGGTTACCTTGTGCACATGAACTTGCACAGTTGAATCGGGATGGTCAGGTAATTCAGCTCGATATGGTTGACAGATTTTGGCGGAAGTTGGATTCTGAACCCTACAAAACAGACAGTGTAGCTGATGAAGATATCCGAAGCCGTTGGGTGGAGACCATGACTGATATTAATTCTAAGTTTGAGGCGGCTACCGATTCTCAAAGGTTGTTGTTGCTGAAAAAACTTCGGGAGATAGTTGTTCCTTCAATATCTTCGTTGCTTGAACCGGTGGTCCACAAACGAGCTCGTGGTAGGACAAGCAAAATGAAAATCCAAGCCACATTTAGCAACCTGTGGTGGTCGAACAGTACGTACCTGCACGACAAATTGTGGTCGAACAGTACATTTCCAGTCAAAAAAAATAAGTTCAAGCAAGAATTTCACCACAAAATCCAAGCCACATTTAGCAACCAACTAGTGTGGACTTTCAGCAGTTATAAGGGTTTCACCACAAAATCCAAGCCACATTTAGCAAGATTCACCACAGAATTTCAAAGTAACATTTAACCAAAGTCAATGTTGGTTGTAATCAAGATTCACCACAATTTTTCTAAACAACCACAAAATAACAAAAACCACATCAAAAAACAACATAATAACAAAGTCAATGTTGGTTGTAGTCATAGTCTATGACCTACGACGACGCCTACGACTAGTTTCCCTCCTAGAAGATTCAGGTTGATCTTGGGGCTGGAGCTTTAGTGCGCCATATGCGCCAATTATGGTTGACTCGACGATCGACGGGTCTAGTGGCTCTTGACTGTCCATCAATTGCTGGTACACCGGTTGTAGATATTCCAATGCATTTTCGATCATGGCCCATGGGTCTGGCCCAGTCTGGGTAGATGTAGTACCAGCGGCGCTAGAGACGTTATCTGGATTTTGGACGATAGGGTGTGAAAACTTCCTATACTAAACCATATAATCATTTGTACACTCCCATGCAGGGTTGGCAGCTCTCCCACGGGCTTCGGAAGACAGTACATGGCTGCGCCAGTATTGGAAGTAGCCTCCTAGAACATTGAACGCCAGCTTGTACTGCTGGCTCGTGCTTCCCCGACGGACCTCACTTGGAAACAAAGGATCGTAAGAAATTTTTTGTCGTAGCCCAAATTGCCGAAGGACACGGTCGGGATGATACGGCTCTACAATGTCGAAGGCACGTATACATCCATGAAAGAAAGTCACGTCGTCGCGAGAAAAACTGTTCCTCATTCCGTGGTAGGGAGTCCAATTCACCTACATCATAAATTGAAACAATTAGTTATGGGTAGAACAAAAGTTATGAGTAAATGGATAAATTAACACTCACATTGTGGACTTGAAGATTGTCCAATACCTCCCTGATGGATGAGACCATGTTGGTACCTGGTCCAGCATGGGATCTATTGGCCCACCTCATAGCAAGTGGGTCCCCCATCTGATAGTTGACGTTATGTGTAGGCCTCGTGAAGGGAAAATACTCGAATATCCATGCCTACAATACGAAAATATGAAGCATATTGGTCGTTGTATAACATTAAAAAAATGCATATCACGGGCTGAGATATAGATACCTCCAGTAAAGTCAAGTATCCATATATTTGGCGGACCCCACTCCGAGATGCTACTCCAAGCTGTCGGTATAAGAAAGCTAAAGCAGCAGCTCCCCAGGCATAGTCATTGACGTTGTTCAAATTCTCTAAAAGGCTGAGAACTTTTGTATCAACACGTGTCCCACTTTTGTCAGAAAATATTGTGCATCCAAGTACGAACCATAAATAGGCACGGACAGCACGCCTTCTTTTCACATTATCCGTGCTACTGACGTCTGACTCAAATTCAGACCGGAGCCACTCCATCCGGACCGAGCTACCTCTCTGGCCCAGAAGCTCAGTATGTGCATCCCTTTTTGACACCCCAACAACCTATTAATCATCTTCTTTGGCTCCTCCCGTCCCCTTGCTGACAATGGTTCAACCACTGGTAGCCCACTGACCGGGAGTCCGATGAGACAAAAAACATCATCTAGCGTAATTGTCATCTCACCGAATGGCATGTGGAAAGTGTTAGTCTCTGGTTGCCAACGCTCGAGAAACGCACAAATTAGATTCTTATTTGGCGTCTTGTACGAAACCGACCTTAATTTCGCAACTCGAGAGTTCCGAAGCAACTCGCTTATATTGCCCTCTAAATTCCATGTATCCATCTTGGTTGTGTGGCACCAACACCTCAATACGGGCCTCTCAATTCCGTTCCAAATCTCGTACGCCACATGAGTTTTGAAACTTGGAATAAGTCGGGGATCCTCAGGTCCACCGGGACAAGGGCCCGTCAAAATATCAGCGTCTTCTTCCTCTTCTTCATCTGTGCGCCGCTCTTCGTCTGCGTGGCCTTCTTCTTCGTCTAATTGGCCGATCGGTTGAGTCGGAGCAACGACCATAGCTTCTTCAAGACGTGCACGTTCTTGTTCTTCAAGACGTGCACGTTCTTGTTCTTCGGCACGACGTCTCCTAGCAGAAGCATGAGTGGCTTCCCTCCGCCTAGTGTTTCCTGCAAATTTAATCAACAACCATACATTAAGGAGAAAATATATGTTTTGCCTTAAAAATGTACTGTTCGACCAATACTTGTCGTACAACCACATACTGTTCGACCACAACAGGTCGAACAATCGCAAACTGTTCGACCACAATAGGTCGAACAATTGCAAACTGTTCGACCATTACAGGTCGAACAGTTGCTTTTTGCCCGACCGACCAGGGTCGAACAGTGCCGCGAATTCCAAAAAAAAATTCGAACGATTGTCTCGTTGTTGTCACAATCGATCGGTTTCGAAACATACACAGAGATCCTAAACGAAGATAGATACTAATTTCGAACAAGATTACTCATCTACAGGTCGATTTGCGAAAATTTACCTTCCGATTGAACTTGTTGTCACGACCCGCACCCTTATGAGGGGCACGAGCACGTGGGTACGTCCAGCCTACGCCGCAGAATCGGCGGTAGAACGCTGTATATAACGTCTGTAAATACCTACGACTAACAGTTAAAATGTACCTGTACAGTATATACTCTCCGAATGGAGGTGACATAATAATACAGTCTCAATCACAGAATAAAACTAAGGTAGATAGTTCAGAGGAAAGACATATGATAGATGAAGAGTAAAATAAGTCCACAGTCTAATACAAGCCCAGATATACATCACAGAGTATCAAAATAGATTATAGAAACTACAGTCTGATAAGCTAGCTGGATCGCAGTCCAGTCAAACCTAGCTAACCTACACTACTCTGGAAGTACAAAATCTAGTGGCTCCACTATAAGGCCACGATCTAAGGCTACACCATCTGACTCGATCCCATAATAGGTCGAGCAGTCCGCATCAGAATTATCTGTAATACATCATAACGGTATCCTGTCAGGAAAATGAGCAAGTACAAACACTAACAGCAGTTCCATGTGAATTGACAAATTCTATAAGAGACAGCATAATGAACTACAAGACAAAGATATATGAAGACTTGGGAACCGTTCGGAAGTCGAGTTACAACCCTTAAACCAAACAAGGACCGGGGTTGTAACTCTCCTCCCGAGCAGAACTTAGACTCCAATCAAGGTACAATGTAAAGGAAAGTAGAGCATGTGAGTAACTGTATATCATGGCATGGTGAGAAAATACTGAATGTAGAACAGAACAGGATATACGATAAGACAAATAAATACAAAATGTGATTTGAATTATTAGAGCGATATGTGATCGGCTTGGGATAAGTGACAGGACAGGCTATCCACTTGGCCCGGCAATCCGCGGTAACCTCAACGGAGAGACATGCCGGCCAACCTGGATAACGAGCACAAGGCAAAGGATCTCGCTACACTCTTCGTGAGGGAAGAGTGGCGCGAGCACATGAATAATGACAGGGTGGCTTGGATCACATAGCCCCTAATAATTCTCCATCCCCGAATAGTACAATGGATCTGGACATGACACGTCATGGCACGTAATTTCGTAAGAGGGTAGCAAATCCTCTTAGAAATCGGTGTCTATACAAGTACAGGGAACAAGACAGGGAGTGTACCCATATACCCAGAAATCTAGGAACAACATCTCATGTCATGATCCAATGTGTACTAGTCCGTGAGCTATCGTGACTAAGAATCAAGTAAGACACTACGACTGAATCGGATATAGCAGATATCAAGACAATGAAAACTATCAGTGAATGTACTCGCCTGCTGTCCTGAGCTGTATGGTATATCAATGCTCAGAGCGGTATCAGAAGACCTAAATATGAGATACTGTAAGTTAATTTAGGTTTAAACAAGTTTAGAAATGATTTACAATAAATTATATGCAATCTAGGTCAAACTAGGTCTCACTGAGTCACACTAAGTCCTGTCAAGTCAATCTAGGTCAAATCAAGTTATATCAAGTCAATCTAAGCCTAACCAAGTCAATCCTAGGTCATACCAGGCATCACGGGTCAAAACAAGTCGAAGAAAGTCAAACGGGATCAAGAGTTGGCCTACAGTTGACTTTTGGTCAACTGGTCAACTCTGGTCAACTCTGGTCAACTCTAGGTCAACTCTAGGTCAACCATGGTCAACCCTAGGTCAATGGTGACTAATAGTTGACTTTTGGTCAACTACACAAGTCTAATGGAAATCGGGACTAATTTGGGTAAAGTGTTGACCCATAGTTGACTTTTGGTCCAAAAAGTCAACCGTGGTCAACCGGGGCCAAGACTAGGTCTAGGCGACTATTTCTAACTATTACCAACCTCTACAACCCATATCCAAGTCCATCTTGGACTTCGAAACTCATATCTTGGCCGTAGGCCAATATCCTATTTTACCCTTAAAAAGGGTAAAATTCTAGCTTCGGCAACTATCCAGTTAGCCTACCTACGCTTGATATTTTGACCCGATCTCCCTAGGATAGTATGATACTAGCCTATACATATAATATCTACAAAAATACCTAGGTATCGTGGACATTCGGTCCACGATACGGCCCGTTGTCAAAATCTTGAATATTTCAAGATACGCACCGATACGGCGCGATACGGGCGCCCTACGACCCCGAATTCCACCCGAAAGCCTACCCGCAAAATCTAAATCACGTATTCATGCCCCACGCCAAGTTTCAACTCAATCGGATACTCCGAACTCCGTTTCGCCCTCTAACTCGGTTTTTTCCTTTTTCTATTCTAGCCTTTTTCCTATTCTTCCAACTTCTTTCAATCTTTCCTCCCAACCTCAATTCTTTTCTAATTTCTCATTCCATAATCTTTTTCTACTCTTCTCTACGATTCCAACCATATATAATACTTATATATATATATATCTATATATATACCTATATGTATAGGTGAAAAAGGGGGGGTGTAAATAGGCCTAAAAGCCAAGGTGGGGGGGGGGGGGGGGGGGGGAGGGGGGGCTGTTTCCTGCAGCAGGTAGCTGCTGCTACTGCTGCAGCAAGCTGCTACTGCTGCTGCGTTTAATCTTCTTCTTCTTCTCCTCTTCTATCTCCCTATATAATACACTTCATATATATATATATATATATATATATATATATATATATATATATATATATATATATATATATATATATATATATATTTTTTTTTTAGAGGGATGGATAGATATATATATATATATATATTTAGAGGGATAGATAGATATATATTTAGAGGGATATATATATATATATATATATATATATATATATATATATTATATATATATATATATATATATATATATATATATATAATCTATCTAGATATCTATCCATCCCTCTAAATATATATATAACACACACACATCCATATACATACATCCATGTATATATATAAATACACTCATATATATATATATATATATATATATATATAATATATATATATAAACACACACAAACACACACACACCACTCTCACAACACCACCATCCCCATGACACAATATCACCCTCCTCTACACACACACAAATACATAAATAAATACACACACATAAATACACATGTATATATATATATATATATATATATATATATATATATATATATATATATATATATATATATATATATATATCACAACACCACCATCCCCATGACACAATATCACCCTCCTCTACACACACACACAAATACATAAATAAATACACACACATAAATACACATGTATATATATATATATATATATATATATATATATATATATATATATATATATATATATATATATATATATATCATTCACAAAATGATTAAATCCTAAATAATCCTTAACCTATTTTTCTAGGAAAAACATACAAATTTGTGAGCAAATGGAAGAGAATGGTCATATCTCTAATTAATGTGAATGAACTATATGCAAAAGAGAATTAAATTGAGAGATTAATGCATACCTAATTGTAGGTTGGAGAGGAAGAAGAAAGCTTTTGAAAAGAAATTAATTTGGAAGAGAGAGAGAGAGTTGGAGTGTTACTTAGTGAAGAAGGAAGAGAGGGGGGGGGGGGGGCTGTCATGGCCGGCCAAGCATGGTGGGGGTGTGAGGGGCACTTGTAAATTACAAGTTTGCCCCTCCCTAAGCCTAATATTAAACAATTTTCAAATTAGGTTTAGGAAGTTGCTAAAAATAAATAAAAATCATAATTAAACTAAATTACTCATGGGGAACTAGTCCAAACTCTTAAACCCTAATCTTTAGTGTGGTGGGCCATGGTTAGCTAACAAGCTAATTACAGCTCAAGTCGAAATTCACCGGGGTCCCGAATTAACTCGGAATACGATGAAATTCGAACCCGACTCCTATAATAATTAAATAATAATATTCATGAAATAAAATTCCCAAAAATATTATAAAATGAAAAATTACCATTTTACCCCTAATTGGAAAAAGTGAGGGTGACACTTGTTTTCCTCTATCCATTGCGAAGCCGAACAAGAGAGAACTCTTCGACGAAGGGGAGGCGACCGGGCAGCGACTGGAGGGACCGGAGAGTGAATGTTAGGGTTTTGTGAGGGAGGAGAGTGAATGTTAGGATTTTGTGAGGGAGGAGAGTGGAGTGGAATTTTAGGGGTGTACTTAGAAAGCTTTGAGATGGGGGTGTAGAATAGGTAAGGGTATTTTTGTCAAATATTGGGGTGTACTTAGTATTTTTATAAGCTTAATCAACTACATGTGGGGTGTACTTAGAAATTGGGGTGTCCTTAGAAATACATGGGGTGTCAATAGTCGGACCCTTTCATAATGCTATATATATATTAATGGAAATTTTTGCCTTTCATCCCACTTTTAATATGAATTTGTACTTACATTCCTCATTTTAATTTTATTAGACTTTCATTCCACTTTTTGTCGCAAAAAATATTTTTCGTGACAAAACGAATATATTTTTTGACAAAATAAATACTTTTCGTGACAAAAAAGAGATGAAAATCTAATAAATAAAAATGTGGAAAAATTTCCTATATTAATCCCTCCAAAATACTCTTCTTTAGATGACAGCTAACATATGCCATCATCACAAAATTTAAAATTAACATCAGCACTAACATTAATATTGAAATTAAAATTAATATATTAATATTAACTTTAACATTAAAGAAATTGGGTGATTTTTTATTAAATTAATTTAGGGATTTTTTGACTTTCATCCCACTTATTAATATGACTTTGTACTTACATCCCACTTTTTATTTTTTTAGACTCACATCCCACTTTTCGTCACTAAAAGTATTTTTCGTGACAAAACAAATATTTTTTATGACAAAATGAATATTTTTCGTGACGAAAAGTGGGATGTAAGTCTAAAAAAAATTAAAAAAAGGTATGTAAGTACAAATTCATATTAACAAGTGGGATGAAAGTCAAAAAATTCCATTAATTTATCATGTCAAATGTCAAGTTACAGAAGGAGAGATTAAGAAACACTTTGGAGTGATTAATAACACTACTCTTTCTATATATGGCAAATTTTACAATAGACGTAGCTTTTATAGCAACTCTAATAGTTACGAAATATTTCTACTTAGGAATATATTGATAACATTTCAACAAGTATTAATTAGACATTGATAATAATCATTGAACTCTAGTTAGTTCAACGTTACACTGCATGGGGTAGGAACTAATATACTCAACCGTTGGATCGAACGGACGGACGTACGGACCCACGCGAACCCACCCATTCGGTACGGTAGGGGGGGGGGGGGGGGGGTTAGGACTTTGACAAGGCTCCCCCGGAACTTTTGGTCTGCACTCGCGCACGCGCGCGCGCGTGTGTATATATATATATATATATATATATATATATATATATATATATATATATATATATATATATGCAAAAAAAAAAAAAAAAAAAAAAAAAATATATATATATATATATATATATATATATATATATATATATATATATATATATATGCAAATGACCTCTAGCCTAGTGGTTAAGAGAGATGCATGTGACCCAAGTGGTCGGGAGTTCGAGCCTCAGTGGAGGCGAGTTCGCCACAAGTACCCATTGCTTCAAAAAAAAAATATATATATATATATATATATATATATATATATTTGGACGAAAGAAAAAAACGTTACACAAATTATAAATTTAGAATTAATTAAATGTTCTACAATTAGGCTTTTTTGAAACAAATGTCGTTTGACTTTCTCAAACTGGAAGATTCACGATGAGACATTAACAACAAATAAAAAATGCTAAATTAGAACTTGATACCATCAATTATTTACGTTTTTCAACTTAATAACTCAACTTTGATAGATACTAACTTAATATTCTTCCTCAACTAATATTTCAAACTTGACACCTGCCGTCATCCCAAACGTATATTTTTCGTTAACTTTCTTTTGGACGAAATTGCCCCTTCCACCTGCCTCCGCTCCCATCGCGATGACCCCCCACCACCCATCCGGCGAACCCCTGCAATCCCCCCCCCCCCCCCTAGGCGGAGGTATTAGTTGGCTGGGCTCCAGCCCACCACAAATTTTGAAGATTTTTATTATATATATATATATATGTATCCCATTCAGTTGAAGGTTATCAATGATATTGACTCGATCGGTTTGTGCATTTGTGAATTCATACAAAGGCTTTCATATTTTTTCTTACTTGAACAGAATTATGTATATATAGATCGTTAACTTAGATTTTAACCTTGACGTTTGCAGATATACCTAAGACATATGTATATATGGCCAGTACATATTGACAAAGAAATCAAATCTGTCAACCAAAATATAGCATGAAGCATGAAGAGTCTTCAGTATACAGTTCCTAGCCCCCTCTCTTAACTCTTACCGATCGAGGGGTAAGTTCATTGGAAAATGGAAAGAAAGCAGAATCTCAATAGCCTTTATATGTGACTGACACAAGTTCAGTTGTTATTATATCGTAATTATTTGAACTTGTAAACACAATATATTATTCCTTCACATTTGACTGTCCAAATAATTTTGATAAGGTCACAACTAAAATCAAAGGATTGTTTTGTATAAGGGTAATTAGCCTTTGGGTACTGAGTTTGTCCGTATTAGAATTTGGGTACTCGATCTTTTGAGTGACACGTTTTAGTGACGAACATTCGTCAAACATTCATTTCGTCACTAAAATATCACTAAAAAAGTTCGACTACCTAAATTCTAAAACGAACAAACCCAGTACCCAAGTCTATTTAGTTCTAAACCTGCTACCCTTATACAAAATAATCCTTAAAATAAATTTCTTGAACAGAAGTTTATAACCGGTAAGTCTAAGTCTCGCTGCTGGCACTACCCTCGTCATCCGAACCTCTGCACTAATGGCAAGTTCTGCCACATCACGAATCCTCTTCTGATGGTGAAAGAGGATACCAAAGGTTTTTAGTGTTCGAGTTTATGCCTAAAAGAGTACATAGTAAACTAAATAATTCTTGTCCGGTTCCTATTTATATTATTATGTTGGCCACGGTTCTACATTAGCTAGACACGTACGGTATGGACACGATCAGATATGTATATGACGATACTGATACAACATCTAATTTGTTAAAAAAAATAGGATGTTTTAAGTTCAGTCCAGGGTAAACAAAAATTTCTGGCTACGCCCTTGCCCCCCCCCCCCCCCCCCCCCCCGGTCCCCGACGACCTCCCCCCCCCCCCGCGCCCTGGCGGCCCCACTCGACCCCTCCCGCCCAGGCGACACCCCCCCGGCTCCCGCCTATGTCTTCTGCTGCTGTTGTTGTTGCTGCTACGGTAGCGACTACTCGCGGCTGTGCAACCCCCCTACGGCTGCCGACACCGGAGAAAGAGGGAGGTTGGGAAGGATATTTTTGTCATTAATCTGCTAATTCGGTTAACACTGTTTTGAGAGAAAAAATTAAGTTGATGCCTATCAAAGTTGTGTTAGCTATACTCAGCTGTGAGCAAAAGCTCCTGAGCAAAAGCTCAACCCCAACCCTTATCACTTTAGTCCCACATCGGTTTGGCATAAGAAAGTTTGTGTGTATATATTACCACTCACTCCTTTGCTTCATTAAAAGTTGTGTGGGAGCTCCATGGGCCACACGCGCGCGCCGCCGCCGCCGCCCGGCCCGGCTTGGTTCGGTTCGGTTCGGCGCGTAACGGGTGCGGGTACGTACCCACATCTGCGGACGCCGAATGCCGATTCGATTTCCTCTTCAGGTTCGGGCCGAGTCCCTAAAATATTTTTGCTCTTTTCTACAAATTCTGACCGTTACAAATTTTAAATTCCATAACGTTCACTATTCAAATTCCGTCCAGGTTCAATGAACCTTGTGCTGAAAAACGTTCTGTAACGTTTATTTTAATTGACTCATTAAATCTATCATTATTCTCCTACGTTGGAAAATCCCTATATATACCTTGTCTCATTCCTTCATTTTTTACACACAGAAATTATTTTCCCTCTCTAAAATTCTCGTCCTCTTAAGATCACTGCTGTTCTCTATTCTTGCTCTGGGCGGAGCTAAGTCGGGGTCATTCTCTCGACGTCGTGTGCGGCAACGAGATTCCGGTGGAGCAGAAATTTTACCACTAGGGGCGTTCGGATTCAGTCTGCACATAGACCCGAGCTAACTCTTAGGGCAGTGCTACGTGCACGACTTCCCCGGAGGCCGGTAACCATTTAATTTTTTTTATTGCAGATTTAAACCGAAGTGTTATTGAAGAATTTTTTTCCAACAATCTAAGAGTTAGTTATTTCTAAAATAAAATTGCTTGCTGAAATAAAATAAATTATTTTACGACCAAATAATTTACTTACTGCCGCATCAAATTGCTTCCTGTCATATAAACTGTGTATGCTGCATTCAACTACTTTTTGCTTGCCGCATCAAATTGCTTGCTGTTACAAATCAAAGTTGTTTTGTTATACATAAGTGGCTTTCATATATAAAAGTTGCTTTGTTATACAAAAGTTGCTAGCTTTGATTGATATACAAAAGTAGCTTTGATATACAAATATTAGCTTACTGTCATATCTTATTTTTTAAGCATTTTTACAAGTTTTTCTCTGTGGGATAATTTTCCTCTAAGCAAGCATATTAGCTTAGTAGCCTATTAGCTTATTTGCATATTAGCTCACTGTCAATATCAAAACACTACAGCCAAGTAAGCATATTAGCTTATTTGCCTCTGTGGGTATTTTCCTAGATTACACAAGTCTTTCTTCACAAGTTTGCTACAATATTAAAATTTACAAGTTTGTTACAAGTTGTCCAATTTTTGATACAACTTGATATATTTGCCTACAGTATAATTTTTTGTTTGTTCAGAATTAAAATTTATTAGCAATTTTATTAGCAATTGTTCAGAATTAAATTCCTTTAACAATTGTTAGTACATCTTGACATTATTAGTTGATTATTCTCTTTTACTCAATATTTTTATTTAGGCTAAATAAAACATTAATTGGTTTAGTAAAATTCCTTTATTTTAAAGTTCTAAAGTTAAGATTTGTTTGGGAACAAGCCGAAAGGGCCCTTCTGTCAACAAGGCAAAAAATCGTCTAAGCGACCGGTACTTAAGAGTTCCTAGTGAACCTCCGCTTACTGGGATCCGGCCCCTACAGCTAACCCAACCTTATCAAAACTTGAAAAACTAAAATTTTAAAGGTCTATTACTAAAATCATTTTAATTGTTGATTTTAGTTTAAAGCTATCTTATTGAGTAAATAAAATTTTACAGACTTTAGAAACATGACTTCCAAGGAAGAGACTTTCTCTGCAAAGCCTGCAAAATTTAATGGCACATATTTCAAGAGGTGGCAGAGCCAGATGAAATTTTGGCTTACCACTTTAGGCCTAATTTCTGCCATTGATGGGTCCACACCCATCTCAAATGATTCTGATGAGACTGAGTCTGACGTAGGGGTATCCAAATCATCCTCCTCTTCTAAACCCAAGACCCCTAAGGAAATAGACTACCATTGCTTCCACAGAATCTTAAGCGCTATGTCTGAGTCTCTCTACGACATATTTTTTGAATATAAAAGCGCTAAAGAACTTTGGGATGCTTTGGAAGATGAGTATGGTTGTGATGATGCTGGAATTGATAGATTCAATTCCACCACATTTAACCAATATGTCATGGTAGATAACAAACCTATCAATGACCAAATCCATGAGTTCCAAGAACACCTTAGGCAGGTTCAAGCCAAAGGAATTTTCTTTTCTACTGAGCACAAAATAGGATGCTTGATAGATAAACTCCCTCCTTCCTGGTCTAAGGTGGCAAAGGACCTTCTACATCTACAAGGATCTATTACGTACTCTTAAGCTCTACAGAGAATTAGAACAGAAGAGCAATATAGGTCCAAGCCCAAAGCTAGGTCAAATGCCACAACTAAGGTAAACCTTGTAGAAAGCCATGCAAAACCTAGATCAAACAACCATCTCAAATCCAAGAAAAATTCTTTCAAAAAGAAGCATAATTTTCAGCCTACTCACCAAAACCATCATCACCAAAACCATCACCACCAAAATCCACAACCCCAAAAACCTAGAAACTTTGATCAGACTCAGGATCAAAAAAGATTTTGTTTTGTGTGTGGTAGAACCAACCATACAGCCATCAACTGCTTCCAAAGGAAGAAAGAACCTATCCAGAACTCCTTCAAAGGAAAAGGCAAGCCAGAGGCTAACATGATTCTGAATGGGTCTTCCAGCTCCTTCAGGTCTGTAAGCTATCAACCTGTAGTAAACCTTTCTTTCCATTCTGATGTTTGGTGGTTGGATTCTGGAGCTAATGTTCACGTTTCATTTGATCGCTCCTGTTTTTCAACCTATCAGAAATCACGTGGAGGAGACGTGACTCTAGGAGATGGCTCAACGGCACAAATTGTAGGAAGAGGAAGAATAGATCTGAAAATAACATCAGAAAAAATTCTACCTCTTCATGATGTGCTTCATGTGCCGTCTGTCAGAAGGAATCTTGTTAGTAGATCCCTCCTTGTAGCCTCAGGATACAAAATAGTAATGGAGGCCAATAAAGTAGTTTTCTCTAAGAATGATTTATTTGTGGGGAAAGAATTTGTGAAAGATGGACTCTTTATTTTAAGTACCATGAATAAAATTTTCAATCCTTCTTTTGTTGCAAATGTTGAATCATCAAATGTTTGGCATGGTAGATTAGGTCATGTGAACTTAGGATCTATTAAAAGGATGATGAACTTAGATCTTATCCCTAAGACTCCTATAGGTGATGAACACAAATGTGAGATTTGTGTTCAAGCCAAACACACTAGATTGCCTTTTAAATCTGTCTATAGGGATTCAGAACTCCTAGAACTTATCTATAGTGATGTTTGTGATTCTAATAGGATTTTGACCCGAGGTGGTAGGAAATATTTTGTTACTTTTATAGATGACCATTCAAAGTATTGTTATACCTATCTCCTTAAGACCAAAGATAAAGTTCTAGACAGATTCAAGGTCTATAAATCTGAAGCTGAGAACCAGTTGGATAGGAAGATTAAGATCCTTAGATCTGATCGTGGTGGAGAATATACCTCAAATGAAATGACTAACTTCTATGAAGAGCACGGAATTATTCATGAGGTAACTGCTCCTTATTCACCACAATCCAATGGAGTTGCAGAAAGAAAAAATCGCACTCTTTTAGATATGGTTAATGCCATGCTTCTCAGCTCAGGTGCCCCTGAGAATCTTTGGGGAGAAGCCTTATTGTCAGCCTGTTATATTCTTAATAGGATACCCAGTAAGACTAATGATAAGACCCAATATGAATTATGGAAAGGTCGGACCCCTAGGATTAATTACCTCAAAGTTTGGGGATGCCTAGCTAAGGTAGAAATTCTTGAACCCAAAAAGAGAAAGATAGGGCCTAAGACTGTGGATGCTGTATTCATAGGATATGCCCTAGATAGTAATGCCAATATATTTTTTGTAATCCATTCTGAAGTAAATAAAATCTCTAATAATACAATCATTGAAGCTAGAGATGCATTTTACTTTGAGAATATTTTTTCCTTCAAGGAACCCCTTTATCTTTCTCTAACCCTTTTCTTACTCCGTCTACTAGTTCTCATGATTCAGTACCCAGTTCTCAACCTGAACAAGTCATAGAACCTAGAAGGAGTAAAAGAGAAAGGATTGAAAAGAACTTATGAGAAGGATTCTTCACATTTTTGATAGAAGGTGATCCCTCAACTTATGAAGAAGTCATATCCTCTCCTGATGCCCCTTTCTGGAAAAAGCTATTAACAATGAGTACAACTCCATCATGGAGAACAATACTTGGTTTTTTAGCAGACCTTCCTTCAGGTAGCAAACCCATAGGTTGTAAGTAGACTTTCAAAAAGAAACTTAGAGCCGATGGTACCATAGAAAAATATAAGGCTAGATTAGTAGCCAAAGGTTTTACACAAAAAAGGATTAGATTACTTTGATACCTATTCTCCTGTTGCTAGGATTTCTTCTATTAGAACCCTCCTAGCCTTAGCTTCCATTTATGAATTGTTGATCCATCAAATGAATGTAAAGACAGTATTTCTAAATGTAGATTTAGAAGAAGAGATTTATATGGAGCAACCTGAAGGTTTTATTGCTAAAGGCCAAGAAAAGAAGGTTTACAGATTAGTAAAATCTCTTTATGGCTTAAAGCAAGCTCCCAAGAAATGGTACAACAAATTTGATAAAGTCATTATAGAATTTGGTTTTGTGCCAAATGAATATGACAAGTGTTTGTATTCTAAAAATACAAATAGAAGTGTTATTTTATGCTTGTATGTTGATGATATCCTTATTCTAGGATCTTCGCTGGAACTGATAAATAACACTAAGAATTATTTATATAACCAGTTTGATATGAAAGACTTAGGTGAGGCAAATCTGATCCTAGGAATGCAAGTGTCAAAAAAGAAAGAGGGCTATACTCTATCCTTAGCACATTCAATTGAGAAAATGCTAAGGAAGTTTGAGTATTTTGACAAGAAACCTGTCCTTATCCCTTATGACAGTAATGTTGTTCTCAAGAAGAATGAATGATCACCTATAGAACAACATATATATTCACAAATGATTGGATCCCTTATGTACATAACAAATAGGACCAGACCTGATATTGTATTTGCTATTGGGAGACTAAGCAGATACACTAGTAACCCAAACCAATCTCATTGGACTGCACTAGATAGAGTATTTAGATATCTTAAGGGTACTCTAGATTATAAACTTCATTATACTAGACACCCTGATATCATAGAAGGTTACTCCGATGCAAATTGGGTAACTAATTCACATGATGTGAAATCCACTACTGGATATGTTTTTACCCTAGCAGGAGCTGCAATCTCCTGGGGATCATGTAAACAAACTATCATAGCCAGAAGTATAATAGACTCTGAAATGATAGCTTTGGATACTATATGTATAGAAGCCGAATGGCTGAGAAATCTTATTATGCATATACCTGTTTCTGTTCATCCTATTCCTGCAATTTCTATAAACTGTGATAATAAATCTGTTATAGAACTACTAAAGCATGATTCTGTGAATGCTAAGATGAACAGGCACCTGCAGCTGCGCTTCAAGTCAATAAAAAGCCTAATGAGCAAATATGTGGTTCTTGACTATATAAAGTCAGAAAAGAACCTTGCAGACCACTTGACGAAGGGTCTGTCTAGGACATTGATCCTAGAATCATCGAAGGGGATGGGGTTAAGCCCATAGTATAGTCACTAGCAGTGGCAACCCAACCGAGTCTGACTGGAGATCCCAAGAAACCGGTTCAATGGATAGGAACAAGCTGGACTAGGTGACTATTATGGAACACTGACCTGAGATTAAATTCTCTTTAAAATAAAAGTCCAGGAGACTGTACATGTGTACATTCATACCTCATCCCTATGGTGACAGTGTTCCTTTTGTGATATGGATAGGTTGAGTTTAAACTCTTAATAAGTCCAAGCATGATATGCAGGGTTGATTCCTATCACCAACCCTTAAGAACTTACCTATATGAGAGGTCGTGAGGGCCGCGACTATAGGACAGGGCGATCCTAGACAACTCTCATGAATGTGTAAAAGTGCGCATGGCCAACCAAACGCGCCATCCGATAGACCCAAGTACCTCTAGCGTACTATGTGTGCTATAGTCTGAATCTGGTTCAAGAAGACTGATTCAAGGCGTAGTCCATCAAGCTCTTCTTCAAACAAAGACAATAGTCACTACGTGAGATTAAAGGCTGTAGTCCATCTCATTTATGCATAGTATACAACTGCCCAGAAATTCTCTTATTCTTTTTTTATTTTTCTGTCTTCTATTACCTTGGAACTTGAGCTTTTTTTTTGGGGGGGGGGGGGGGGGGGGGGGGATTGTTAGCTATACTCAGCTGTGAGCAAAAGCTCAACCCCAACCTTTATCACTTTAGTCCCACATCGGTTTGGCATAAGAAAGTTTGTGTGTATATATTACCACTCACTCCTTTGCTTCATTAAAAGTTGTGTGTAGGAGCTCCATGGGCCACACGCGCGCACCGCCGCCGCCGCCCGGCTCGGCTCGGCTCGGTTCGGTTCGGCGCACGTAACGGGTGCAGGTACGTGCCCACATCTGCGGGCGCCGAATGCCGATTCGATTTCCTCTTCAGGTTCGGACCGAGACCCTAAAATATTTTTGCTCTTTTCTACAAATTCTGACCGTTACAAATTTTAAATTCCATAACATTCACTATTCAAATTCCGTCCAGGTTCAATGAACCTTGTGCTGAAAAACGTTCTGTAACGTTTATTTTAATTGACTCATGAAATCTGTCATTATTCTCCTACGTTGGAAAATTCCTATATATACCTTGTCTCATTCCTTCATTTTTTACATACAGAAATTATTTTTCCTCTCTAAAATTCTCGTCCTCTTAAGATCACTGCTGTTCTCTATTCTTGCTTTGGGCGGAGCGAAGTTGGGGTCATTCTCTCGACGTCGTGTGCGGCAACGAGATTCCGGTGGAGCGGAAATTTTACCACTAGGTGCGTTCGGATTCAGTCTGCAAATAGACCCGAGCTAACTCTTAGGGCAGTGCTACGTGCACGACTTCCCCGAAGGCCGGTAACCATTTAATTATTATTTTTTATTGCAGATTTAAACCGAACTGTTATTTAAGAATTTTTTTCCAACAAGTTGAGGGTATCAAATTGCATATTTAGAATATTTGAGGGTATCAAATTATAATTTAAGCCAATAATAAAATCAACATAAACTACCAATGGTTGAACGTGCAGCAATGGAGCATTTTTTCACCAAAAACCCAAAAAAACAAAAGCCCAATGGTTGAATGTTTTTTGTATGTCCAATTGTTGAACGTTTCTATTACACGTGTAAACCACAAAATTTATTATATATACATATACTTATAATATGAGTATACGTGGGACTTTGTGTTCAGTAGTGAAGTAATAAAATAAGGT
Source organism: Iris pallida (assembly GCA_029216955.1). Taxonomy (NCBI): domain Eukaryota; kingdom Viridiplantae; phylum Streptophyta; class Magnoliopsida; order Asparagales; family Iridaceae; genus Iris; species Iris pallida. The sequence continues at coordinate 1,164,299 of JANAVB010008799.1, forward strand.
TGTGAGGTTTTCGAAATCTCTACTTTGACATTTTTTCTAAATTTTATTAATTATCGTCCCATACCTAATGTCTAATAAACATGTGTTTTTTTTTATATGGTTGGACATTTTTCTTTGTATTGAGAAACGTCCAACCAACCGATGTGCATTTTAGTTTTCATTATGCAAATTTAACAAATTTTGTGGTGTTAGCACAATTTTATTAAACTTTCATATATATATATATATATATATATATATATATAAAAGATAAGATACTAAAGCCTTGATTGATACTTCTAAAGGGGGTCTCTAAAATATTAGTACAGAAGGGCTCCTTTTGATAATTGATCTAAAATACTTATGATATAGAAGGAGAAGCCCAACTTATATTATAAGGATAGAATTGTCTACAGGCATTGTACTATGAGTAATACTATTCGTATATTCAAAATTTTCCTTCAATCTATTTCTCTTTACGTGATATCTGACGTGGCATCTGACATATCAGCTGACATAAAAAATTTTAACCAAAAAATTTATTATCTATTTTTTAATATTAATGCTAATATTAGTTTTAATTTTAGACGTTAATTTTAATTTTGATTTTAATTTAAAAAAATTTTTGTCATCTGTCATGCCAGCCGTTATGTAATAGGACGCATAAGCTGTCACATAAAGAGGGATACGTTGGAAGAATCAATTGTCATGTCAGACGACACATAAGCTGTCACATAAAGAGAAATACTTCGGAAGAACAAATACGATTTTTCTTGTTCTATAGACCAACTTCATTTTATATGTCCTAAAAAAAGAAAACCTTATTTCATGGGTTGCAAGTTTTCCTCCTGTTTGGAGTAGGAAGCTTGCTGTTCAATAATATTACATGCCTCCTAGAAAAAATAGACCAAGGTGGCTGGCGCGACGTGCTAAAGAATGAGCAGTGAGGAAACTTGTCATCTCAGGCAGTTAGAGAGTTGACCTAGCTAGGCTGTCGTGTCAATGTACGACGAAGAACATCCATCATTAATATTGGCAATGATAGGAAAACCCCAAAATACTTTAGATCACATATATAGCCTGCAGATTACCAATATCTTTAAAACAAAATCAATCATAACCCCCATGCAGACGCTAACCTTTGCCAACAGTTCCACGAAATCAAAACAACATATATATGTCCCATTTTCCTTCTGAGCAGGTGAACTTGATGCCTTTTCCTTCAAGAAATTGATCCCCCAACCGATCAAGGTCCACGTTTGTCGTCTTAGGTTTTTTTTAGGGCTCAAAATTGATAATGTGAACCGTAAAAATAAAACTCAAACTCTAATGTTAGACAATTTGAAGACTGATCAAATTCTAATATTACATATTCAAGGGCATACCCACCCATTTTTTTTTATCATATATATATATTTTTGGATTTTTTTTTTCTTCTATAAATCAACCAAAACTTATCCCACACCAATCAATTTCAGTCCACCATAATTTGAATTTCTGGTTCAGCCCTTGCACATATTATATGAGACTTTATCACTAAATAACTTTTTTTTTTTTTTTCAAAAGGCTTGATGAAAGAGGGGTTGGTAAAGGTTTGTCAAAGAAATGTGGAAAAGTAATTTACTATGGCAATGAAAGGGAACTCTAATTACAATCTAATCCTGCCCCATTTGTTTGGATACCACATGAAGTTTCTTATGTCACTACTTGGAAACTTTGATGATTAATTAAGATTTTATATGGTTTTTCCATTATGCTAGGCTGCTAGCTGTGTCACATTTAAGAAGAAATGCTTGTCAGAAGTATCAACATCAGAACGGACATTTCCTTATTTTTTGTGTGGTGCAGTACCTTCACCAAGTTTTTATGTCCAGTGGCCATTGTCGTTTTTATATATCTATGCATGATTATTTAAGCTAGTAATAATATACTAATTGTAGCCAACCTTTATAGATTGATTGCACATGCACATGCACATTATATAGTGGATTATGTTATATATACATTATTTGCCAGATCTTTGGGGTTGTTGGGATGTTTGGATAATATGATATTTGTATGTTTGGATTATATTACTGCAGACTACGGAAATTGTGGTATTTGGTGATGTCTGCTACCTACATTTATCTTGAGAATCATTAGTGTCGTTCTTGTTGGGCAATTGTGTATATTTCATTTCTTCATTGATATATTGATTTGGTTTTGTGTACAAAACATTAAAAAAAAAAAAGTTGTGTGTCAAACTCTTTATACGTCTCTGATTAATAGGGGATTTAGAAGTCACACTGATGCTTTATAGTACCCCTGTGGCTTCAGAATATTTGCGTACCTGCTTGTTTGTTTTTCATGTGTCAATTGGCATCATTAGAGCATCCACATTGGAACAGTTTTGATGTGCTACATTTTGAATTTAGTTAAATTTTGTAGCACTTGAAGGCTGCAGCGGACACTTATCCTTTCTTAAAAATTTCTAGAAAGCTAAGAGACATTCCAAGGTTCACAGTATCGGTGTCGGACTATTCCTATGAGTATTGGTATCGGCGATATCGGTAGTATCGACGGTTTTTGATCGGAGTATCGGATGTTTTGGTATCGGAAAACAAATAATTATTAATAAATTATTTACATTTAAAAACATATATTTTATACATTTAGGCATAATTTTAAGTATTTTCAGTGTTATTTTCTTAGTAGTTTTGAAATTAAATGAAATAGTAGTCACCTTTACCGATTGGTTTACATACAATAGATTGATTTTCTTCTTTTACATGCTTTTACAAACTTATTATGCTTTAAACTCTTACTGATTTATTTTTTTCGTTTAATTTTCTTTGCCGAATTGACCGAAAAAAAGATCCTCAATGTCGGTATCGGGTATCGGTTGATATCGGATCGGGACATGCCAAACCGTATCGGTATCGGCCATATCGGATCGGTATCGGTCGATACTTTAAACCATGAGACATTCCATATTTGGAGTATGACGTCCTAGCTTCTCTACATTAATTTATGGGCCACCAAAATTAATCATTCTTACCAAACATGGAAAAAAATAAAAGAGATAAAAGAGGAATGAAAAACATTAGCAAATATGGAAAAAAAATAAAAAGAAAAAAGATGAGATTAATTTGGAGTATTTGTTTGGAGTGTACTATTGTGTGCTAACATCAAGGAGACACTCCAAAAGTAGTAGTTTATACAATTTTCAATAATTTAGAGTGTTTGGAGTATCTCCACTATGGATGCCCTTAAAGACTTTACTCATATCACATATCCATATGGAATGATGGTTATAGTTACGCCATGTCATTTGTTTGTTGAGCTTTGCTATGCCTACAACCAAATACTTACAATCCCCTACAACCGTCACGTGTCGGACTTCGATTGGAGGAGGGGCAAAGTACTGGAGTCGGGTGGAGACCATGTAGCAGGTGGTGAGAGGAAAGGTGGGAACCGGTGGGACCCATGTGTAAGGGATGGAAGAGAGAGGTTGTAAGTATTTGGTTGTACACTTAACATTTTCCTTATTTGTTGCATGATTTCTTTCTTGTGTGGTGTTTAAGTGTTTAATTGAATATTCTTTACCTTCACCTTGTGTCAAATAATCATTATCTACTGATAGATGCCATCCTTACTATAGATGTCCTCCTTTTCCATTGATACTTGACTCATAAATGCCAGATTTTTTTTCTTCAATTTTACTGTCTATCAGAGGTATGTAGTTCAGTTTTAATTACTGTAGTGATTAGCATCATATGACAGTATGACAGAATGTCTCACTTTTCTTATAAAGCAAACTATATAGGAAAATTAGGAAATAACCTCTTAGAAATTGTTAATTTCTAATTATTCAGTAATATATTGTCCTCTAATTTTATTTTATTTTTTGGAAGAAATATCATCATTCGTGCTTTCGTATATGTATGCATGTATATAGAAACTACACTATTCATATAATGTAATGTTAAAAGTATGAGAGCTGCTACGTTGTCCGCCTGCGGGCCAGTCCGTCCGCCACGTGTCGCGACTCCATTGGCAGGTCAATCGGTATGGGATCCGTGAATATAAAAGGGCCAATGGGGTGCGGATGCGGCCACGCGACGGACGGACCAGCCCGTCTGCGGGCAAAATAGCTTTTTCCTAAAAGTATTAAACTTCTTGTATCCTTCATTCCTTCTCTGGATATTAACATAATTCAACAGGTGGAGCTTCGTATCAGCCTAGCTAGCGAAGTGAAGTGTTAGCTACGTACAAATTGGTGAACAAACTCCATACTATCAACGGCTTCGCCGCAAGCTAGAATTATCATATAACCTTAGGTATAAAGCAATTACAATTTGTCAAGTGTAGGCCATTTAATTAAGATTCAATAAGGTGTAGGAGTAGGGATTTTAGGGAATATCGTAACTTTGATTGTCAAAAAACTCTTCATGAATCCTACAAACACATTTAGCCAGAGGCAAGCATAGGCAACAGGAAGAACAGAGGAAAAATTAAACAGAACAATGTTGTTGAATTGAAGGAAAATAACTTTACTATCTAATGTTGGCAAGACGATCGAGGAACCCCAATATTACAAGATTTAATTACATACCTGATCGAGTTATTGTACCCCATTTTTTTCCATAAATTCTGTGATCTTCACTTCTTTAAAGATCAATTTTACCCGAATTATCGTATCCCCCCAACACTGTGCCTTATGTATTGAGGTTTGAGTAGGAAGAGTGACTCGAGTATAATCAATTCATGAATACAAACAAGGATTTCAATCTAAGCTTCTTTCTGGATTGTAGTCTATGCCAATATGTACAAGAATATGATTCTATATAGATCAGTGATTTATAAGCAAGATATCTTAGTCAAATACTGAAATATCATGCTTGCTAGTCATGATAAAGATACCATATTATGCATGTAGATAATGTGACAAGTACCTATGTGTCTTTATTATGCTAGATTATGCTTGTCACTACATGTCAGAGCATCTGCTTTCAGGGCTAACATTCCTGATCTCGTATAGCACATAGGAAGGAATATTGAAGCATATGATAAAGTGTGTTGTTATTGACACTCCTAAAACGTTACTATGCTCTTTAATTTTCTATCATTCTAATTTCAAATATACCCATGCATTAAATATGACATTAATTTGTGCATACATTGAGAGAAGAGTGCAGGATGATATTTTAGGAGTGCCAATAGTGTTAATACAAGGATAATTAGGAATTTGAAGGTTAGAAATTAAAGAGTGCAACATTTTAGGAGCGCCAATAACGACATCGATGATAAAAGAAGATTAATTTGACTAGATCTATGTTGAGAATCTCAGATGAAAATGAGATGGAAGTGATAAGCAACATGAATAGGAACTAGGCTGGTTTCAGGCCTATGGAGAAATTTTTCATTAGTCCTTCCTGGCTTGGCCCATAAATCTTGCTCTCTATAGTTAAAAATTCCTCCTTGTGGCCATAGCCAATTTTTTTGCTCTCTAAATATTATAATAATTTATATTCCAAGCACTCTTTGGTATCCAATTCTATTCCTAAAGGATACTCTTTTCTTTCTTTTTTTTTTACTAGGAACGTTTAAAGTGTAGGTGGGCGGGTGAGTAATCAAAAAAACAAAGAAAGATAAAAATAGGTGGCTCTATATTTGCAATTCTTCATCATATGATTATGGTTACTTTTTTATGAATAAAACATGGATTCAAATTTTATTAATTTTTTGTTATGAAATTTGGTTTGTTAACTTTTTCAAGCATCCTAGTTTTGAATCAAGGAAACGACCAATATATACCATGCCCTTTTGAGTTCTACACATTAAGCTCCAGGCTATATGTTGGTGCAGAGGACCACCCTATGCCTTAACTAAAATCACTTGGACCTAAGGTCTAATAAGATCTGTAAGGTAGTTCACTATTTTGATACCAAAACTTTTAGGTGCCACAGTTCTCCAACTGGTTGTTAATTTTTCGGAAAACTCTAAATGGACCGCGGGAGGGGACCGCAGCTGTGTCCGTGCCGACGTGTTCCCCTACCATTCGCCCTCCTACTATCTTAGGACCTACTCCCGAAAGTTCGAAAACCCTCCTTCAATAACGATCCGACACCTGATGTGCAGGTCATGACCACAGGTCCGCAGTTACAAAACGTGGTGCATGTAGCATTGGTCTAGTTTTTTAACAACATATCTTAAACTTTCTGTAGATGATGTGCAACTTTGTTGGGATGGTGGTTCTCATTCCTGCGCAAACTGTGACTGGCTGCCTTTGACAAAGCCTCTAGATGGATAAATCTTAATATGTGGTACATATTAATTTGATTTTGGACAGTCCATCAAGTTTCTTCGAGTGGTTCTTGTTTGAGGTTGGACCCGACATAAGTTTGGCATTCAGAAATTGCAGATGATTTTCATCTAGGGACGCAACGTTTATTATTAAAAAAATAATAAATTTTTACACGTCGGTACTAATCGTACACGCCTATCGATAAAGTCGGTTCGTGCCGGAATCGTCCGAGTCAACGGAACGATACCCAATCGCCTTCTCCAATTGAGACTACCGATAGCAACCATATACGCGTCTAGCCATAGCATTACTATTATACTTTGTACAAGATATATAGTGAAAGTGGAACAATAATACCGAACTCAACTGGCTCTTGTGGTCAGTGAGGACAAGTATAACCTCCTTAGCTAGACGGACGGTCTCGAAATCGAACCACGGAGGAGACGGATGTGTGTGTAAAAATTGCGGAATTTGAGTTCGGAGAAACTATACCCCTGGGAATTAGTCAACATATAGCCAAAGATGAGGGTTGAAAGAAATATAAAATATTCAAAATATGTTGTGCATGGTATTTCAGAGATAAATAAAGTAAATTACTACGACAATATCATCAAATCATTTTTATATTTAATGAAGCAAAGAGATAATGTGAATTACAATGGTTTCGACCATTCAACAATCAGGATGAGTTGTAAGCTTCCAGGAATAAACATATTCATCATGATATGTGAATAATGTATATTATAGGCAAATAAAGTGTCAGGATGAGATATAATATTAAAAATGTATTTTGGGTTGATTTTTCTTTCTAATTGATGTAAGAGCTAAATGTAATATTTTTTTGATGGGGGCATCTTGTAGATGTAAGCATCATGAAGATGCTAATGGAGATATGTTGAAGCATATTTTTGGTCATTTTACTCATTTACTTCCATGAGGTTCAGTGTAAATTACATCCACTTAGATTTCAAAAATCATCTCTCTTAAGAATAATTTAATTTATTGTACTTTTTTGTTACTATGAATTTTTCACAAGGATGTTTTTCATAGAAATTTTTTTAATTGGGCAACAATTAAAATAAAATCCAAGAGAAGTATTGTGATTTGGATGAATCCAAATATTGTTGTCCTTTATCCATATCTACAACTACATCTATCTTATTCACCTTTATATATATTATTAATAAGAATAAGTACTATACATATATATTTTCAGCTATAATTATTCTCTTGATCTCTCATTTTTAACAGAGCACTGATTGTTCGAGAGTATATAATGTTTTTGATCTGCAGAATTAACATATATATAACCTGTCTACTTTATTAATATTTCGTGAACTGTTTGAAGAAATTGGATAATCTTATACTCACGATCTACTTATTTTACTTGTATGCTCAAGTAAGTAACAGTTGAGTTGCATATGATATGATGTTACAAACTTATGAATATTTAGTGAATTGTTTGAAGAAATATCATACTCTTAAATAACTTGTGGATTTATTTATTTACTTGTATACTCCAGTAAGTACGTAGCAATGAAATGTAATTGCATACTTGACGATCCATCATCAGGATCGGCCCAAGGTCGGCCAGACAAGACTTCATGTTTGGACAACCCCCTCAGGACAACTTCCGGACTCAATGCAATCCAACAAAAGGTCGAGATCGCGAGTGACTCTTCATGATTGATCCACGATATAAATTAACGGACAACTAAATTTAACTTCGGATAGGATAACCCAACTCTTTGGACCGGCCATGTCCTTCGTATCATTTCTCTTATATTTATATAAAATAATATGTATGATCCTTTGGGACCTAACGCTTTGCATATTTCACCAGACAAAAATAATAGTGTGGGAGTTCTGAAAATAGTTGCAAATGAAAGAATCATAGATTCAGTGTTACAATTAGCCGGTCCATTCCAGATTTTGACTCTCAACCGATTGCGGTACAGCCACTATAACACTAGACAACTTCCTCAAAACGCCTCTTTCATACTGATTTACGAGCATTAAAAGAAACAGATCTACGTGGTCGGATTATATTTCATTTTCGGTTGAGTCCTCAAAAAGAGAGTGATAATGGAATTGATAATTTAGTCTCATATCGATAGGAAGTAAAATCATGAGATGTAGACAATTGAAATTGATTCAGATCTTATATGAAAATTTTCTTCTAAGACATATGGATTCAGTCCAATATCGTCCATTATGAGCCAACTGCGGTTCGGTTCATACAGCGTTGAATGATGTTACATGTTTTAAAGTCTCTCATTTTCTTATTAGTTCTTCTCACAATATTTTATTTTCCTAGTGTTTTTAGTCGCTTGATACTATGATTCCTTCTACTTCTAGATGTCCTATTTGTCTCTTTGATTTCCAGAAAATAGTACAAAAAAAAACTTTATCTTCTTGGGTTCTAGGCCTCCTGGCATATGTTGCAAAAATATGAACTAAATACTTTCACGTAGAGATAGGAGGCAAACACTTAGGACAAGATTAGGATTAGGGTTAGGGTTAGGGTTAGAGTGTGGTTAGGTTTAAGAGCAGGGTTTGATCAGGATTATGGTATCAAAAACTTTTAGTGGATGGTATAAAGCCAAGGCTTAAATACCAATTTTTTTTAGATGCCCACCGAATGATCCACAATCCCATCTGAAGGCCTATAAACTCGGTCCGGATGCCACCAATCCAGTCCGAAGGCCTACAACCAAGCATGTAGGTCCTTCTATGCTGCTGCACCGGACCCAACCCGTAGGTCCTAATCCCACGCTACATCGCACAATTTTCACAACTGGAATTAAATTGTTTCTTCCATGTCTTGAACTCACAACACTTGGGGCCTTGAGTGAATGACTCCCACCTTAACCATTTGAGCTAAGGCGGTTGTCGACTCAAGACCAACTATACGCATAGAAATAAATATAAAAGGAGAGCACTGGAGCTACATAAGTACGAAACACAAATTACAATTGTAGGGGCATTGTTCTTAACATGAGATTTCCTTCTATATTTCTCAACTAGTTGAGGGTGTAAATGGTTTGGGTCAGACCAGAATCAGGTCCATATCAAGCTCGTTTATTGTATTTTATGAAAAGAGTTAATATTCGTAACAAGGTGGTAGCTTACATTTACGTCCATCCCAAACACTTAGAAAACGAAACAAGAAGTCCAAAGTGGATCGCAATCAGTCACACTCTGTAGCTGGTGGCTGCAATTAGCTAGTAGTTGGTCAGTTTCAGGAGGTTTGATTCTGGACTCAAAAGAGGGGGGGGGGGGAAAAAAAAGTTGAGTTCTTTCAGATTTTGATGGATAAGAATATTCTATGGAATTCTCATGGTTATTGCCTGTGTCCAATCAAATCAAGTTGAGTCAGAGTCTGGTGTCTGAGCTCTCTAGCCTAGTGGTATTAGAGCGGACACCCGGAGGGGCCGGCAAGGTTCGAGCCCCCCAATTGTGTGTGTGAGTGTGATTTCAAAAAAAAAAAGTCAGAGTCTGGTCGACTCAACTTGTTCTGAGTCGAGTTGAGGAAGACAAACTAGTTGTGTTGTATCTAAGGGCGGAGCCGGAATTTTTTTTTTAGGAGAGACTGAGCATGGATGAAAAAAAATATATACAAAACCTAGACAGCCGCTACAACAAGATTCGAACCAAAAACCATTCTTATCAAGGCACATTCACTCAACCACCTAAGCTTTGAATTTCATATGATATATTATGGTAGCTTCTGGTACTTATTTAAGTCCGGACTACAGCCCAGGACAGCCCACATTAAGCTCCGCCCCTGGTTGTATCACTCTTTCCAAGTATATTACGCACGAATTTTTGCACATGCTGTATTGACATCCTTTTTGAGTCCACGGTTCCAAACTCTCATTGTTATTATAAATGAAAGGAATAATGCATTTCCGCAGTTCGATTCACTAATCTTCCGTCATCCAGACAGGATCTTATGCCTTTACCTGGTGACCACAAGAGTTAATGGTTTGTTCTACTAAAGAATATACAAGATGTGAATTTATTAGAGGGGAAAAAATAGTAGAGGAGAAATGAGCTTATTAAAGAAAATATTCTATGCCTTCAATAATGAGCAAGTATATTGAGTGTATTCTCTAATAATTTTCACATATTCTCCAATAGCGGTATATAGTGAAATTTATACCCAAAAAAATATAGTAACAACTCTCCCAAATATCCTAGCATTTTTCTTTTTAACAAATTGGTATATATATATATATATATATATATATATATATATATATATATATATATATATATATATATTGCCAATGACCCCTAGTCTAGTGGTAGTGGTGAGGCATGCGGCCCGAGTGGTCAGGAGTTCGAATCCCAGTGGGAACGATTCCAGAAATTAATTACCATTTTCAAAATATATATATATATATATATATATATATATATATATATATATATATATATATATATATATATATATATATCGCAAATGCTAGAGGTCATTTGCGACATATATATATATATATATATATATATATATATATATATATATATATAAAGGAACGTTCCAAAACCAGCCGGCTAGTTTTGTATTATGGAACCATCATATGTTTAATAGGTTGGATTGAAATTTAGTGGTTGAAATTAAAAGATGTAAACCTCACCACTTTTTTAAATCATCTAATCTCAACCATTCAATTCCAATCCAAGGTGTATAACATAGGTTAGTTTCATAATTCAATTCCACTTATATTTATTCACCAATTCATTACATGTCTCTTCTAATTTATTTATAATTTAATCATGTACATCTTACTGAACACTATCATGTGTTAAATTTTTAATTTACTTATGAAATTTGTATTTTGACGCAATTGATTTGTAATTCTATTTTAAGTATTTCTATAGGCTATATCATTTTATTTTTGTACAGGACTTCCGAAATTTCAAGCCCGGCCTTGACTTGAGAGTAAACTTTTGTGAAAATCGAGTACCATAAACATTTTGGATGAACTAGATGGTTATAAACCAAAAAAAATGTTTGGATAATTACAACAATTTTTTTTATACAACATTAATGAGGATAAATTGGGGAATCCTGAGTCTATCTAGAGAATCAATCCTTGATCAATGTTGCTTTCAAGCTTTTCAACACTTTGCGTTTTTTTTGTTGCCATATCGGCTGTCAATTTTCTACTGATCTTGGTGGGAATTGTCGCGTGGGATAAGGGAGAAAACAGGAATAATGGAGTGGTGGGGAAGAGGAGGGATGGCGTTGTTAGTGCATTATTTGTGTGGTCCTGCAAGTGCAAGCCATTCATCTCAGTCTTATGCTTGTGTGTGCTTAAAAAGTAGAGGGTACAAACAGGAATAATGGAGGGGGGCAACACAAAAGAAAAAGCTGATTAGGATAAGTACCACATGACTCATGACTGGGTTTAATAATACAGGCACTCATGGTTAACATTTTTTTTAAGGGATAATTTAGCAAATACCCTCATTACAAATGTTAAAACTAGCATATACCTCCACTATTTTTTTTATCTAGCAAATACCCCCACTCCTATATAAAACAGGAAGAATTTTTTTTTAGAAAGTGGGGGTATATCTTAAATTTTTTACTTTTTCATACCAAAAATGGGAGTATTTGCTAGATAAAAAAAATAGTGGGGGTATATGCTAGTTTCAACATTTAGAATGGGGGTATTTGCTAAATTATTCCTTTTTTTAATGAAAAATGCTAAATTTACAATCAATTTTTTACAACCCTTACAACCTCTCTCTTCCACTCCTTATACATGGATTCCATCGGATCCCACCTCCACTCTCACGATCTCACCCTCCTGCTATATTGGCTCCACCCGACCTCACCACTTTTCTCCCTCCTCCAATCAAAGTCCAACACGTGACGGTAGTAAGGGAATTCATAAAGGATTTAGTTGTAGGCATAGCAAAGTGTTAGTCTCGGGACTTGATCAAAGATGGTAGACTCGATGTCGAGATCAGAGGTTCAACAAACGTTCACCTTCTGATTATTCTCGAGATCCAAGAGAACACTATAATATAAATCTGATTACAAAAACAACAATAATCAGAAAGAAAATCTCATGTTCTTCCTCGCAATCGCAGTTGCTGACAGACAGAACTGAGTTCAGAAAATAAATCTCACGTTTTTCCTTGCAATCGCAGTTGTAGACGGACAGAACTGAGTTACAACTCAGATGAAGCAAAAGAAAGAAGAAGATGAAAGGTTCTTGCTGGGGTGATTAAGATCACCGTTGCTCAAAGCAAGATTCGTCCCAACACGATCTGCTCCCAGGAACCAGCAAGTTCCCTAAGAACTTCTGGAACGCTCGTAAGTCAATATTTGAGACTTGAACGGGCTTCCTGGACTTTACAGACTCCCTTAACTCTTCTTGGTGCATCTTTCAAAGGAGGCCAAGGGGCTCTATTTATAGAGTGGAGTTGAGACTTCACCTCTTCTCCTATCCGATGTGGGACTAAAATACCAATACTCAAAAATAAAGTTTGATATTTTAGATCATCCCACAATCAGATAGAAGTGTGTCAGTCCACGCCTACCCCCCGAACACTCCCGTGCATGCACGAGACATCCTGGAGTCCGTGTCCGAGTCCGAGTCCGAGTCCGCACAACAAAAATCAACTTGCATCCTTGTTGGATTTAATCCTTTTTCCTTCTAGGAAAATACTCCCACATGGCACAAACTTGTGTCCCACTACACCTCATGTGCACACCTCAACACAAGCAATGCATTATATTGAGATACTCACCATTTGGTGTAGCCGATGTGGGACTATCTTTTCTAGTCCAAAGGCAAAAACACTAACAATCCCCCACATATCTCAATATATGGGTTGATCGTTCCCCACAGTGACTGCCTATCATGCATTAGGAGAGATGTCGCTACGACTTGAATCTTCCCGCATAGGTTAAATAACAGCATGATACAAGAATGGACTAAGCCTTGAATTCTGTACCATAACTACAATTCTTCCTACTCACATAATGACATCAACTGTGCTTCTGGCTGCACATTGAAGGCCTTGTGTCAGTCTGGTTTCAGTGTATAATTTTTGGGCGTCTACAAGTTTACCCTCAAGAGACGGCCTGATATCTCTGTCCATACACTATAGGTGAGTTCTTTATAAAGAGTCATGGCATGAAGTATTGCGCTTCTTTGCGGTGCTACGCCGCTATGACATGGCTTAAAGCCGAGGCTTTACCCCACCTGGGTACCTCATCATAGTGTCATACTACTGTAGCATGAGGTCACAGGCCTCTTTGTAGTACCAAACTACCCAGCATGAAGCCTTGCGCTACCGTGCGGTGTTACGCCGCTATGACATGGCTCGCAAAGTCGAGGCTTTACCCTACCTGGTACCTCTTCGTGGTGTCATACCACTGTAACATGAGGACATCGTCCTCTTTGTAGTGCTGTCTACCTCTCTTTATTATGATTATCGTACAGTATTAGGCTACCTGCCTATTTGCGGTGCTACTCCGCTGTAACTTGGCTTGCAAAGCCGAGGCATTATCCCTACCTAGGAACCTCATGGTAGAGTCACCCCACTGTAGCATGGAGTTACACTCCTTGTAGTGCTGCACTACCGTGCTTCCTGTAAAGCACTCCAGACATTCACTCTGCCTGAGAACTCATTAAGGCATTTAAGTCAACCTTCCCACAGGATCCGTTTTCCGCAGAAAACAACAGTAGACAACAGTGGTTGTAGGTCCGTAACCTCTCCATGTCACAGAGGACAAGTACCCACCGTTCCTGATATTCTTCTGGTTAATAGTCCTCCCTTGAACCAAAAGCTAGATGCCTAGTAGATTCCTCTTTGAACTAATAGCATAAAACTTTATGGTAGGATTGTAATAACACAATATCAGAATACCTTCAAGCCCATTTTATAAGCTGTGTCATCGACCAGCTGGCGCTTGAGGCCCTTGGTGAACGGATCCGCCAGGTTCTCCTGACTTCTAACATCAATCACTACAATAACACCCCTCTTGATGAGACCGTGTACTGCCCTGTGCTTCAACCATACAGTCCTCTTCTTCCCGTTGAAGAGGTCATTTGATGCCACCGTCGCAGTCGCTTGATTGTCGCAGTATATCGGTATCGTCGGTATTTGTGCCCCAACCACTGGAAGATCATACATGAGCTTCCAAAGCCATTCTGCTTCCTCCGCTGCAGTATCAAGTACAAAGAACTCAGATTTCATGGATGACCGCGAGAGCATAGTCTGCTTCTTCGATTTACACGATATATCAGCTCCACCTATTGTAAAAATGTATCCACCTGTGGACCTCTCGCTCTCCACTTCTGAGCACCAACTGGCATCACTGAAGCCTTCCACTACCGGCGGATCTCCGCTGTAGTGCAGTGCATATGTCTGAGTCTTCTTGAGATATCTCATAACCCGTTTCACAGCTTTTCAGTGCTCAATACCTGGGTTACTCGTGAAATGACTCAGCATTCCCACAACGAAAGCTATGTCAGGCCTTGTGGCAGTAGTAGCATACATCAAACTCCCGATTACGCTTGCATACTCCAGCTGCCTGACGCTTTCCCTTGAATTAGACTTCAGTTTCAGATCACACTTGTACGGCGTATCGATCCCTGGAAGATCTTGATATCCGTAATGAGTGATCATCTTCTCAACATAATGAGACTGTGACAGCGCTAGTCCAGTGTATGTCCGGATGATCTTGAGTCCCAAGATAACATCAGCATCCCCCAAGTACTTCATACTGAACTTCGTCGAGAGGAACTTCTTTGTCTTCGTGATACAGCTTATATCCGTACCTAGGATTAGCATGTCGTCCACGTATAGACAAACGATGACTCCTCTTCCGTCGGCAAACTTCGTATAGACACACTTGTCTGTTTTACTGACCCTGTAGCCATTTGACCTTATGACTTTGTCAAACTTCTTATGCCACATTTTGGGAGCTTGCTTTAAACCGTACAGAGATTTTACCAACTTGCAGACTTTGTCTTCAAGATCTTTGATGACAAATCCTTCTGGTTGTTGTATGTAGATCTCTTCGGTCAGTTCGTCATTCAGGAATGTCGTTTTCACATCCATCTGATGTATCACCATCTTATGTATCGCTGTGAGAGCAATCAACATTCTGATAGTGGTCATTCGGGCTACTGGAACATACGTGTCAAAGTAGTCGATCCCCTACTTCTGAGAAAATTCCTTAGCCACCAACCTGGCCTTGAACTTGTCAATAGTTCCATCTGCTTTCATCTTCTTCTTGAAGATCCATTTGCATCCGATGGGTTTCGCTCCTTCAGGAAGATCAACCAACACCCAAATGTTATTTGAGGTGATGGAATCAATTTTATTGTCAATTGCCTCCTTCCAGAAAACATCATCTCTGGTCTTCATCGTCTCATCATAGGTAAGCGGATCTGCTTTCACATGATAGGTGATAAAGTCATCTCTGAAGTTCTTCGGCCTCCTCGCTCGCTTCGACGACGGCTCAGCGAGTTCTGGTTCAACCGCTATTTCAATAACATCTTTTTGGACTACTTCTTTATTGAAAATTTTAGTTTCTTGCGCACCCTTATTGTTCTCCGGTTTATCCGTAAGAACAATATTCTTGTGCCTTGCAAATTGTCTTCACGAGATTCGATGATATGATTTGACTCAATATCAAGAAATCTCCGAGCATCACTCTTCTCGGCATACCCCAAGAAGATCATCTTTGTAGTCCTAGTCCCCAGCTTCTGAATCTTCAGATCTGGGAGCTTCACATAAGCCAGAGACCCCCACACTCGAATGACATTCAATTTAGGTCTGACATTGAACCAGTGTTCATGAGAAGTTACGTCCGAAGTTGCATACGGCACTCTATTTAGAATAAAAGTGGTCGTCAATGCAGCTTCTCCCCATTAGCATTTAGGAAGACCCGTAGTTATGTCGCGTCCCAGAACCAGAATACTGGAGAGCGGAGGAATGACTCAGCCAGCTACGTATTACGGGTAGATGAATACCGTATAATAAGATCAATGCTGTCTAACCAGACGAGGGGGGTGCATACTACATGAAAGTCTTACTATGGTCACTTCACATCTATTGTCTCAATCATTCAAACAAGAAGCAAAAATAGAGAACATGTAAGATAAAGCAGTAAGGCGTCCCAAACGCTTAGTCAAAATGTTCTTGAGATCTGGCTTTACAAAACATAGCCAGATGGTATAGTAACATATACACAATTGTTATCAGCTGCAGTCTGACTTAGTTACAATTATGTAAAAGTAAGCACAAGACGATCCGACTAACATGTCGGTGCCCAACGGCTAAGTATGAAGTAAATAACAAAACGAGCGGTGAAGTAAGGAACCCACTCGAGTCCTCCTGCGATCATTCCCCTAGTATTGACCATCTTAGAGGTGGAAGTAAGCTGAGTCCTCGGGAACCGGCTCTAAATCTGGCCATGCAAAACCAGAGAGGTTAGACCTCTAATAGCAAGTACCACAAGGAAGCACGATATGAAGGATTAAACCAGTAAGTAAGAGAATATAATAATAGATCTCTGCTTTCTACTAGGATTCACATAACATCACGACACTTCGAACCAACCTCCCAACCAAATAAGGACAGAAGTTGGCCCGTCATGTTCTGACATTCTGATCATCTCAGTTAGGCAACAGAGTAGGTACAGTACACAAACAAATCATCTTGAACGGCCAAATCAACTCCTACGGCTTGCTATTGTGAGTCCCAAGTTATCCTGGAATTATGCAAATAGGGATTCCTCAGTTCTTACTATGTACAAGCAAGGCAAGTCTATCCAGTCAATCAATTGCGCCAATCATGAATTAGATGAGTCCCAGCGGGATGCCCGTCATCAATATACAATATACAATAATAATATAAGCAGATACCGCTCCCTGCCCGTGTGGCAGGTTTACAGTATCTGTGGAACCAGCCGGCCTGTCGGGCACTACTAGTCCCAAGAGGGCTGCCATGTAAGAACTCGGGGATCCATTCTCTCTATGCAATCATTATTTTATTTAACTTAATAGTCTCTACGTTGAGTGAAATCCCATGCCGTAGATCGTGGTCATTCAAATTAGTACTTTCGTACGGGGTACGATATGCGCAACTCTACAACGATACCCGTGCGGCTAGGTTGTAGGTCTTACATAGCGTAATACAACAATCAAATCTAACCATGG
Organism: Iris pallida; assembly: GCA_029216955.1. Classification (NCBI taxonomy): domain Eukaryota; kingdom Viridiplantae; phylum Streptophyta; class Magnoliopsida; order Asparagales; family Iridaceae; genus Iris; species Iris pallida. Next base: position 1,181,762 of record JANAVB010008799.1, read on the forward strand.
AGTAATCATGCCTTGACCAAAAAGTACACATGCTGCTTTGTAGAAAAATAAATAAATTGAAGCCTGCACATGCCTGTATGTCAATATTCGGGATCGGCTAATCGATTTCAATAGTTCATTACATGAACGTGTCTCATCCATTTAATTCAATAAGACGACTAGCCAGTCTCTTAGTTCCAACTTAGGAACGCATGATCAATTTTAGTCAAGATAACCATCGTCATCAATGGTGACAAGGCATGAAAGTCAATTAGTATTAAATGGGGTCGAGTCTATAACTCCTCAGGGTTAAGTTCCAGTCTTACTGGGTATCCATAAACCAATCAAGACACAGGACACGTTCTACACAACCATATATATTAAAAATATTAACATGCTAAGATTATCGAGTTCATAAAAAGGCGTAAGGATATAATAGAAGAATTATCATGCCACCATTAAATGACTAAATTATAGAACAAATAGAAACACCCAGGTCAGGAAGTCACGCCAACAAGTCTATGCTAAGGCCAACAAGTCACGCCAACAAGTCTATGCTAAGGCCAACAAGTCACGCAAGAATCGTATGCGTAAAAAGGGTACACCAAGTTTAGTAGGTAGGAGTGAGCGTATAAACAGCGTGAGCGTGAAAAGTGGTTCACGTTGGCACGCACAGTGTGAGCGTGAAGAGTAACTCACGCACGCACAACGTGAGCGTGAAAAGTAATTCACGCACGCACAGTGTGAGCGTGAAAAGTAATTCACGCACGCACGCAAAGACGTGTGCGTAACTCAAATGTCACGCACGCACGCAAGACATGAGCGTAACTCAAAATTCACGCTGACACGTAAAGACGTGAGCGTGACTCAAAATTCACGCTGACACGTAAAGACGTGAGCGTGACTAAAAATTTACGCATGTACGTAAAGACGTGAGCGTGACTCAAAATTCACGCTGACACGTAAAGACGTGAGCGTGACTAAAAATTCACGCTGGCACGTAAGAACGTGAGCGTGACTAAATCTTTCGAACTTCATTCTTATGGAACCTTCGTTCCAAGCCAGAAATGAGGTTCCCATGGTTCAGAATGGTGTAGAATGAGGAGCTCCACCACAAGAACTATCTATTCCGAAAGCACGCCAGTTTGGTGGATCAAAACCCATGAACAACCGAGAATACAACAACTTAGATCTAGAAGAAACAAGCCAAAGAAATCAAAAATGCTAAGTACTAAACTCTCTTAGAATCACAAGTGGAAGACAAATGAACCATAAAAATGGGTGAAGGAGAAGCAAGATGTACTTGCCTTCTCCTGGTAGGTGGAGAGAGTGATGAGGAAGAAGAAGAAGAAGTAATGGTGAAGGAAAGTTATGAAGAGAGAGAAGGAGATGGGGGCTTTAAATAGGAAGGGTGGTGGTAGATGGGGGTTTGTGGGGGGGGTTCGGTCAATGTGAACCGACATGAACCCAAAAATAACCAACCATGGCCGAACCACAATAAGACTAAAGCAGAGAATAAAAGCAGGAAGAAAAATACAGATAATTAGTTAACATGAAATTAAAAGAATTTAATTACAGAATAATACATGATAAATACTAAATAAATATATATAAGTTGTACATGTATAAAAATATGCATTCTGGGAACGGGGAGTGACGTCTCTACCCACCTTAGAAAAATTCTGTCCTCGGAATTTTAAATTCAAGCACGTAGAAATATCGAAGCTAAACAAATACAAGCAATTCTAGTGATCAAGCAATCATTTTTACCATATCAAAAGCAAGTACTATATATGTAAATTCATCATCCACGATATCAAGTAGCTCTACCCATAAGGTGATAAGCATGAAGAATCAGGACAATCAAGGTATACAGAAAGAGATATACCTTGTGAGTCAAACAGGTGTGGATACCGTGATCGTATATCATCCTCACATTCCCACGTTGACTCTCCCAAGGAGTGATGACCCCAAGCAACACGGACAAGACTAATTGTTCGGTTCTTGAGTATCTTCTCTCTTCGGTCCAAAATGGACACAGGCTGTTCCTCGTAAGACAGGTTGGTACCAACAACCAGCTCAGAATGATCGAGGATATGGCTTGGGTCCGATACATACCTACGTAATTGAGATACATGAAACACGTCATGCACCTCTCGTAACGAAGGTGGAAGGGATAAACGATAAGCAACATCGCCTATCCGATCAAGGATAACAAATGGACCCACGTACCGCGGACTCAATTTCCCGCGAACGCCAAATCTAATGCCCCCACGAGTAGGTGAGATCCACAAGAATACGTGGTCCCCAACAGAGAACTCTAACGGCCTACGATGCTGGTCCGCCCAATGACGATGCCGGTCCTGCACAACTCGAAGTCGCTCTCTAATTCCCTTAACCACTTCAACCGTCTGAATAATCATTTCTGGGCCTAACATCTTCCTCTCTCCGATATCATCCCATACAAGCGGTGACCTGCACTTCTTACCATATAGTGCTTCGAATGGCACCATCTGGATACTGGCTTGATAACTATTGTTGTATGAGAACTCGACTAAGTGCAGGTGACTCTCCCAAGACCCTCCAAAATCTAGAGTACAAGCTCGTAACATATCTTCTAAAGTCTGAATCGTTCTTTCTGATTGCCCATCTGTCTGCGGATGGTAGGCCGTGCTAAATCTTAACTTGGTACCCAGATTATGATGTAAGCTCTTCCAGAAATGTGATATAAAACGGGTATCTCGATCCGACACAATACTGACAGGGACTCTATGCTGCCTGACTATCTGTTGCATATACAACTCTGCCAACTTTTCTGTAGATTGCCCTACTCTGAAAGGAAGAAAGTGTGCTACCTTCGTAAGTCGGTCCACTATTACCCAAATAGCGTCCTTGCCACTTGGTGATCTCGGTAAACCGGTCACAAAGTCTATTGTAATATGCTCATATTTCCATTCCGGGATAGAAAGCGGTTGCAATAACCCAGCTGGCCTCTGCTGTTCTGCCTTCACTTGCTGACATACCAAGCAACGGGAAACAAATCTAGCTATCTCCCTCTTCATCCCGTTCCACCAGAAATGTTGCTTGATATCTTGGTACATCTTGGTCCCTCCAGGAATAGAATACTGAGAACTGTGAGCTTCTGCCATAACTTCCTGTCTGATATCTCCACTAGGCACACATAGACGTGATCCAAACCTAAGTGTACCATCTTCATGAATTCTCATCCCCTTCCTGAGTCCTGACTCACATTCTATCCTAAGCTTCTGAATCCTTGGGTCTTGTGCCTGAGCTGCCTTGATCCTGCCTACCAAGTCGGATTGAACTTGCAGACTTGTTAGAACTCCTACATCACTAGGGAGTATAACTTCGATGCCCATCTCCTGAAGGTCTTCTAAGATATGCCTCTGTGTTGTCAACATAAATGCGCCGCCTCTCATGCTAAGAGCGTCTACTACTACATTAGCCTTGCCTGGATGATACTGAAGCTCCACATCATAATCCTTGATCAACTCCAGCCATCTTCTCTGCCTCATGTTTAGTTCCTTCTGAGTAAAGATGTACTTCAGACTTTTATGGTCTGTGTACATGTCCACTCGGTCACCATATAAGTAATGCCTCCATAGCTTCAGAGCAAACACTACTGCCGCTAACTCCAAATCATGAGTTGGGTAATTCTTCTCGTGGTCCCGAAGCTGCCTAGATGCATATGCTATCACCTTCCCATGTTGCATAAGGACACATCCAAGTCCTTTACCTGATGCATTGTCACGACCCGATCCCAATTTCTTGGGTCGACTCGGATCATGTCCAGCCTGCACCGTTGTTGAGACGGCGGCAGTAAGCTGTATTCCATATGCAGGTACAATCAACAACATTTGAATTTTTTTAATTGCCACAACATTTAATTTAACGATAAAAATAAACTTGTTCATTACAAAAGAGTTCACCACTTTTAAAATAACATTAATTTAAATAAAAGACAACAAATCTCCATCTAAGCAGAAGTATCATCATCAACATCAGGAACCTCCTCTGGAAGCATAGCAGGAAACAGCTCTGGGTCGTAATAGCTACTAATCAGTAGCTCTGAGTCATCAATAGGACCTATTGGGTGTGGGGAATCCAGTCAGGAAAGGAGCAAGTACAATTATGAAAATAACAATTTACATAATGAATAGAAAATTGAAATATTAAAATAACTTTGGAAACAATGATTTTCAACTATAAAATAATTGTGATTTGAGTAATGCAGTATCTATGACCGGTTTAGGATGATTCAATTGTATCCTATTGATACGGTCCGGCCTAATCCCGTGTGAAGAGGTGTAAGCTCGCACATTCATTAACTATTGGGCTTTGATCATAGATAACTACACTACTCCCCATTATCCCGATGCAATGATTCAATATGTTACTCTAAGAGAGAGTACGTGTAACAGTTGTGTATTTAATATGCAATATTCTAATATTAATTAAACTGAAATTAACACAACCATACTTGCCTTGAATTTCAATTGGTCGAGATTTGTACTTCGGAATTCGAAAGGTCACGTTCTTCCTTGAAATCCTACATTCCGGGGAACTTTATCTCAGAAATACAAATACCAGAAAAATCTAGTTGCAATCTCTATTTGTCTTTCCTAGTCTATTTTAGTTATTAGCTAACTAACACAACATCACAACGTTTACTAGTGAGTTGTACTTTTGGAAATTCCATTTTATTTTGCTTTTTCAGGAAAACTTGTAATTATCTTTTAATTTATTAAACTTTGTATTTTGTACATAAATTATTATTTATTTAAAAAGTGAGAAAAATCATAATTTATCAATTAATTACTAATAATCTACTATTTACGTTACACTACAATACCCAGAAAAGAAAATAGAAATAAGTCCTAAATTATTACATTTTCACAGCACGCATAAGTAATTGGGCTTATGCCCTTACAAACCAATTTACACGAATTTAAATAAGACAAAATGGTTAGTCTTAAAATTAAATATTAATAATTCTTCAAAATTCCTAATTTTAAATTATAGAAAAAAACTGTGAGTCTCAGACTCTGGTCCATTTTTCACGTTTAGCTACTCTGCCTCAACGTCCGGTCGAACTGGTGCGTTTGCATTTCGCTGGGGCCCAGTGACCGTTAAGGTCGTCGCCCAAAATATTATAAAAATAATATTTAACTCGAAAAATCATTTCGAAAATCATTTAATAAAATTCCCGAAAATTTCGGCAGCATTCCCTCTGTTTTCGGGATAACCCAAAACTGGGAAACGCGTCCGATATCTGCAAATAGCTCCATAAACTCCCTTTTTAATATATATTTCCTCAAAATAATATTTTTTCCAAATCAAAACCAGCTTACTAACTCACATTCCAGCATTGACATATAACCCAAAAGAATTTCCAACAGAAACAAGAGTTAAAACCAATTTTCCAACTTCACCAAAATACTAACAGAACATCTCCAGCACCAAAGAAAACATCAATCCAAAGAAATTAACCAACAGCAATCAAGACATAGCATATATATATATATAAAAAGAAACTTTCCGAAATCAATCTCGGAAATCCCGAGATCGAAAGGAAATGTAAATCCCAGAATTTCTAATCATTCTCCAGAGCTCTTTCCGAAGGACCCTCGGAAATCCCGACATCCCGAAGAAAATTCGGAATAAAAAAAAATAGTAACGTAATTGTTACGTTACTGGAAATCCCAGATTCCTAATGGAATTGGGTGGACCAGTATCATCATAGACAAAAAGAAATGAAGTTCCAGAATTATACCCAAAACCGAAATCGAAAGAAAATCCTGAATTGAATCTCGGAAGTCGAACGGCACAACAGTCAGCGCTGGACACGGACAGAGGCAAGCGAGGTCGACGGGCGAAGGCCACGCGGGCGTACGCCGGCGGTGGACGGCGGCGGGGGTCGCCGGGTAGCGGCTCGGGTCGCGCTGGAAGGAGGCGCCGGCCTCGGGTTGCTCGGCCAGGGGTTCGGCGGGTGGTGCTTGGCCGGAAATGGGTGGTCGCCGGAGGTCTAGGGATTTAAAATAATTTGGGGAAGAAGAGGTGTGGGGGAAAAGGATGATGGTAGTAGGGGTTTTTATAGGAGAAAAGGGTTTGGGGGTTACCGGAGAGGGAGGTGGAAGACCATCCCAGCCTTGATGGCCGACGGCGGGGAGGTGAAGAGGTCGACGGGTTTGGATCGGGAAACAAACCGATGAGTTTCGGTTTTGAAGAAGAACAAGCAACAGCAAACACCAATCTTAATAAATGGAAAGACTAATGAATGAGCTCATTCATTCCCTGACAAAAGCAAAGTTAGCAACCATGAGTCAAAGGGTTAATGGGTTGTGACCCATTAAATGGGTTCATGGGCTAAATATGTCAAGTTTTGGATTTTAAAAAAAAATGCTTAGGATTTTGTTGGCTCATGGACTATGGGCTGGAAAAATAAAATGACATTGGCTCTCAAAGAAAACTTTGGCCCAAAAAAATAATTTCTAGCTAAAATTGAAACTAATAAATATTTAATAATTCTAGAATTTTTGTTTTAAAAATATTTTGGGTTCTAAAATTAGGTTTGGTCTGGTTGACATGCAAAGATCCACGTAAATTGATTTTTTTTTAAAAATAATTTAAATATTATCAACATTAGCTAAATATCTATCATTATGTTAGAAAAGCAAATTCTAATTTAGCAGTTAATAATTTTATATTTAAATAAGTACTCTAACATTATTCTAGAAAATTAAAAAAATTAGAGTAAATAAATAAATACAATTTAAAAGTTATGGGTTTCACAACCTTCCCTCCTTAGAAAATTTCGTCCTCGAAATTTTAAAGAGTTAGGTTGAGAAATTACCTCAAGTCTCAAACAAGTACGGGTATTTCTCCCGCATCTCATCTTCTCGCTCCCAGGTAGACTCGCCTGGGGAATCGTGCCTCCACATAACTCTGACTATAGGAGTCACCGAGGTTCTGGTCTTCTTCTCGCCTCGGTCCAAGATCGCCACTGGCTTCTCTGGTATAGTAAGGCTCGGTCCGATCTCCAGCTCCGAGTGGTCCAAGATGTGACTCGGATCCGGAATGTAGCGTCTGAGCTGCGAAACGTGGAAGACGTTGTGCACGCCCTCAAGATTAGCTGGTAGAGCTAATCTATACGCCACTTCTCCAATCCGGCTCAGAACTTCAAACGGACCAATGTACCTGGGACTTAGCTTCCCAGCTCTGCCAAATCTAATTGTACCTCTGGTAGGAGAAATCTTCACAAAGACTTTATCTCCCTCTTCAAATGCCAGTGGTCGACGACTGCTGTCTGCCCAGTGCTTCTGTCTGTCTTGAGCAATCCTGAGCCTGTCTCTGATAAACTTCACCTTCTCTGCTGCGTCAGTCACCATTTCTGGACCCAGCAGTACTCTTTCACCAACGTCGTCCCATGCCAATGGTGTACGGCAACGACGTCCATAAAGAGCTTCGAACGGGGTCATACCAATACTGGCTTGGTAGCTGTTATTGTAAGAAAACTCTACCAAGTGCAGATGGTCTTCCCATGATCCTCCAAACTCCAAAACACAAGCTCGCAGTATATCTTCAAGTGTCTGAATTGTCCTCTCAGATTGCCCGTCAGTCTGGGGATGATAAGCTGTGCTGAACTTCAACTGGGTCCCCAAGCTGTTATGCAAGCTCTTCCAAAAATGTGAGGTAAAACGAGTGTCTCGGTCAGAAACAATACTTACCGGTACGCCATGAATCCGGTAGATGTGCCGCATGTACAATGCTGCCAACTTCTCAGTGGATAAACCAACTTTGAAGGGGATAAAGTGAGCTGACTTGGTTAGTCGGTCCACAATTACCCAGATGGCATCCTTCCCTCCTTGGGAACGAGGCAGTCCTGACACGAAATCCATCGTGATGTGTTCCCACTTCCATTCTGGAATGTCCAGTGGTTATAGAAGTCCTGCAAGCCTCTGTCTACTAGCCTTCACTTGTTGACAGATCAAGCATCTAGCGACATACCTGGTGACATCTTTCTTCATTCCACTCCACCAGACAATAGTGCGCATATCCCGATACATCTTATTGGCTCCAGGATGTATGGAATATTGAGACTGATGCGCTTCCTTCATCAATTCGTTCCTCAGTTCGCCAGACGGTACACAAAACCTCGTACCATTTTTCAGAGCTCCATCACTGGCGATTGAGAAACCCTCCAGCTCTGTTGGTCGCTGAGGGACAGTCCTTTACTTGGTGGGTTGTAGACCCACAGATCAGACATTGTCCAAGCCTCTTCCGACAGATGTTCACCTGATGACCCGGCCTCTTGCAGTAGCTACAGATAGGAATCTGCTTCTGAGGTGCCACATCATTGTTCCTCGCCTGCTGGTGCTGAGGCCTGTTGTTGTTACTGTTGTTGTTGGGCTTCTTCTGATTACCCTGGAAGTTGTTGGTTCCAGGAAAATCTCTCTTCGAGCGGCCAGGTTGACTCTTCTCTATGTCTTGGGCTCTCTCCAGAATCTTCTCATAAGTCTTAGCTCCACCAGAGATCACATGAGTGCGAATCTCCTCTCTAAGTCCATACTTGAATCGTTCTGCACGATCAGCAGGATCAGCCACCATGTTCTTGGCAAATCGGCTGAGCTGGCCGAATTCTGCCGCATACTCTCCCACAGTCATGTTGCCCTGCTTCAGGTTCTGAAATTGTCGCTCCATCTCCCGCATTTCAGAAGTTGGGAAGAATTTCCTCTGGAACAACTTCTTGAAAGTGTCCCAGTCAACCTGTTTATCCTGAAGTCGGGGTTCATTCCGATACCAGGTACTAGCCACTTCTTGCAGTTGGAGTCCTACAGCTTCCACCATGAGATCATCAGGAAGCCGAGCGACACTGAGAAGTCGTTCCATATTGTCTAGCCATTCATCGGCATAGACAATACCTTCCGTTCCCTTAAAAGGTCGCGGGCCCAGCTTCTTGAATTTCTCGATATCTCCAACCTTAGCATAACCAAGGTCTCTAATTAATTCTAATGGTCTTAAGACTACTAAAATTAATCCTCTAGAATGGCACTTACCTTAGCAGGTCTAGGCTCTTCTGGGTTCACTTCTCTCCTTCCAAGTGCAGCCATAGCTACATTGTGAGAGTTCTCCATTCCTTCCTTCATAATTGCGTTCTGCTCGCGATGAGATTCAGCTTCAGCCCTCTGAGTTGCCAGCACTTCTCGCAGCAGACTTATGAGTTCGGAGGGGTTCACTGGTAGCGGCGGGGCAGGTGGAACAGGCATCACCGTCTGCAGTCCAGTCCTCGAGCCTGAAGGATCCGTCGTCTGATGAACTTGAGCGCTTCCAGCATTATGAGGGCGATCAGTCAAATGTCGCGGAGTAGGATCCGGACTAAATTGGGGTGGTGATGGGGTGTGTTGAGGTGACAGCTCATCTCCGGCATTGTCATTCTCATTAGTAGCCATGGTCTGGAAAGGTTTAGGACATAAACATAAGCAAGGTATCCTACCCGTCTATAATCAAGCAATAATATTTTAATATAAAATATCGATCCTAAGTTGTGGCAATTTGATGTTCTAGTGTTCCTATTTGTTTCTATGTTTTCCTAAGTTGTTGATTACAGAGACCTGCATGGGCCACCACTAAAAACATGTCACGACCCGATCCCAATTTCTTGGGTCGACTCGGATCATGCCCAGCCTGCACCGTTGTTGAGACGGCGGCAGTAAGCTGTATTCCATATGCAGGTACAATCAACAACATTTGAATTTTTTTAATTGCCACAACATTTAATTTAACGATAAAAATAAACTTGTTCATTACAAAAGAGTTCACCACTTTTAAAATAACATTAATTTAAATAAAAGACAACAAATCTCCATCTAAGCAGAAGTATCATCATCAACATCAGGAACCTCCTCTGGAAGCATAGCAGAAAACAGCTCTGGGTCGTAATAGCTACTAATCAGTAGCTCTGAGTCATCAATAGGACCTATTGGGTGTGGGGAATCCAGTCAGGAAAGGAGCAAGTACAATTATGAAAATAACAATTTGCATAATGAATAGAAAATTGAAATATTAAAATAACTTTGGAAACAATGATTTTCAACTATAAAACAATTGTGATTTGAGTAATGCAGTATCTATGACCGGTTTAGGATGATTCAATTGTATCCTATTGATACGGTCCGGCCTAACCCCGTGTGAAGAGGTGTAAGCTCGCACATTCATTAACTATTGGGCTTTGATCATAGATAACTACACTACTCCCCATTATCCCGATGCAATGATTCAATATGTTACTCTAAGAGAGAGTACGTGTAACAGTTGTGTATTTAATATGCAATATTCTAATATTAATTAAACTGAAATTAACACAACCATACTTGCCTTGAATTTCAATTGGTCGAGATTTGTACTTCGGAATTCGAAAGGTCACGTTCTTCCTTGAAATCCTACATTCCGGGGAACTTTATCTCAGAAATACAAATACCAGAAAAATCTAGTTGCAATCTCTATTTGTCTTTCCTAGTCTATTTTAGTTATTAGCTAACTAACACAACATCACAACGTTTACTAGTGAGTTGTACTTTTGGAAATTCCATTTTATTTTGCTTTTTCAGGAAAACTTGTAATTATCTTTTAATTTATTAAACTTTGTATTTTGTACATAAATTATTATTTATTTAAAAAGTGAGAAAAATCATAATTTATCAATTAATTACTAATAATCTACTATTTACGTTACACTACAATACCCAGAAAAGAAAATAGAAATAAGTCCTAAATTATTACATTTTCACAGCACGCATAAGTAATTGGGCTTATGCCCTTACAAACCAATTTACACGAATTTAAATAAGACAAAATGGTTAGTCTTAAAATTAAATATTAATAATTCTTCAAAATTCCTAATTTTAAATTATAGAAAAAACTGTGAGTCTCAGACTCTGGTCCATTCTTCACGTTTAGCTACTCTGCCTCAACGTCCGGTCGAACTGGTGCGTTTGCATTTCGCTGGGGCCCAGTGATCGTTAAGGTCGTCGCCCAAAATATTATAAAAATAATATTTAACTCGAAAAATCATTTCGAAAATCATTTAATAAAATTCTCGAAAATTTCGGCAGCATTCCCTCTGTTTTCGGGATAACCCAAAACTGGGAAACGCGTCCGATATCTGCAAATAGCTCCATAAACTCCCTTTTTAATATATATTTCCTCAAAATAATATTTTTTTCCAAATCAAAACCAGCTTACTAACTCACATTCCAGCATTGACATATAACCCAAAAGAATTTCCAACAGAAACAAGAGTTAAAACCAATTTTCCAACTTCACCAAAATACTAACAGAACATCTCCAGCACCAAAGAAAACATCAATCCAAAGAAATTAACCAACAACAATCAAGACATAGCATATATATATAAAAAAAAAGAAACTTTCCGAAATCAATCTCGGAAATCCCGAGATCGAAAGGAAATGTAAATCCCAGAATTTCTAATCATTCTCCAGAGCTCTTTCCGAAGGACCCTCGGAAATCCCGACATCCCGAAGAAAATTCGGAATAAAAAAAAATAGTAACGTAATTGTTACGTTACTGGAAATCCCAGATTCCTAATGGAATTGGGTGGACCAGTATCATCATAGACAAAAAGAAATGAAGTTCCAGAATTATACCCAAAACCGAAATCGAAAGAAAATCCTTAATTGAATCTCGGAAGTCGAACGGCACAACAGTCAGCGCTGGACACGGACAGAGGCAAGCGAGGTCGACGGGCGAAGGCCACGCGGGCGTACGCCGGCGGTGGACGGCGGCGGGGGTCGCCGGGTAGCGGCTCGGGTCGCGCTGGAAGGAGGCGCCGGCCTCGGGTTGCTCGGCCAGGGGTTCGGCGGGTGGTGCTTGGCCGAAAATGGGTGGTCGCCGGAGGTCTAGGGATTTAAAATAATTTAGGGAAGAAGAGGTGTGGGGGAAAAGGATGATGGTAGTAGGGGTTTTTATAGGAGAAAAGGGTTTGGGGGTTACCGGAGAGGGAGGTGGAAGACCATCCCAGCCTTGATGGCCGACGGCGGGGAGGTGAAGAGGTCGACGGGTTTGGATCGGGAAACAAACCGATGAGTTTCGGTTTTGAAGAAGAACAAGCAACAGCAAACACCAATCTTAATAAATGGAAAGACTAATGAATGAGCTCATTCATTCCCTGACAAAAGCAAAGTTAGCAACCATGAGTCAAAGGGTTAATGGGTTATGACCCATTAAATGGGTTCATGGGCTAAATATGTCAAGTTTTGGATTTAAAAAAAAATGCTTAGGATTTTGTTGGCTCATGGACTATGGGCTGGAAAAATAAAATGACATTGGCTCTCAAAGAAAACTTTGGCCCAAAAAAATAATTTCTAGCTAAAATTGAAACTAATAAATATTTAATAATTCTAGAATTTTTGTTTTAAAAATATTTTGGGTTCTAAAATTAGGTTTGGTCTGGTTGACATGCAAAGATCCACGTAAATTGATTTTTTTTTAAAAATAATTTAAATATTATCAACATTAGCTAAATATCTATCATTATGTTAGAAAAGCAAATTCTAATTTAGCAGTTAATAATTTTATATTTAAATAAGTACTCTAACATTATTCTAGAAAATTAAAAAAATTAGAGTAAATAAATAAATGCAATTTAAAAGTTATGGGTTTCACATGCATCATAATATACTGTAAAACCTTCGGGTCCAACTGGCAATGTAAGAATAGGTGCTGATATCAATTTCTGCTTCAAAGTCTCAAATGATGCCTGACATTCTGCCGACCAAACGAATGGTACATCCTTCCAGGTCAAGCGGGTCATGGGTGCTGAAAGCCTTGCAAAGTCTGATACAAACCTTCTGTAATATCCTGCCAATCCCAAGAAACTCCGCACATCTGCTACGGTCTTGGGTACTGGCCAACTTTCTACTGCTTCTATCTTCTTGGAATCTACTGCTACTCCAGCTCCTGATATAATGTGACCCAAAAATGAAATATGATCCGACCAAAACTCACACTTGCTGAGCTTGGCATACAACTGGTTCTCTCTCAGAACCTGTAACACTTTCCTGAGGTGGTCTTCATGCTCCTCTTCACTAGCAGAGTATACGAGTATGTCGTCAAGAAACACAACGACAAACTGGTCTAAATATGACATAAAGATGCGATTCATCAAATCCATGAATATTGCTGGAGCATTGGTCAAACCAAACGGCATTACTAAGAATTCATAATGCCCATACTTCGACCTGAATGCTGTCTTGGGAATATCTTCCTTCCGAACCCTCACCTAATGGTACCATGAACGAAGATCTATCTTGGAGAAAACTCTAGCTTTGCTCAACTGATCAAATAAGTCGTCGATCCTGGGTAATGGGTACTTGTTCTTCACTGTTGCCGCGTTAAGCTTTCTGTAGTCAATGCACAATCTGGATGACCCATCCTTCTTTCCCACAAGTACCACCGGTGCTGCCCACGGCGATATGCTAGCTTGGATGAACTTCTTCTCCTTCAGTTCCTCTATGTGCTGATATACCTTGGCCTGCTCTGAATCCGCCATTCTGTAAACTCGATCTGATATCGGTTTAGTTCCAGGTGCCAATTCTATACTGAACTCAATATCTCTAACCGGTGGTAGACCTGGGAGTTCTTCAAGAAATACGTCTAGAAACTCTTCAACTATCTTCGGAACCTGAACTTCTTCCATTGTCGTTACTACTCCCTGCTCTTGTGGAGTTGCCCCTGTTCTGACTAAGGTGAACCGCTTCATGCCTAGAATATCAAAAGACACACTCCCTCTACGATAATCTATTGTCGCATGACTGTCTTTCAGCCAGTGTATGCCTAAGATAACGTCGAAATTTCCAACAGGAAATTCTATCAACCGGGCGGGTAAGGAATGCCCGCAAACTACAACGCTACATGCTAAAATAACTCTACTAACTCCTACGAGCCCATTACCAGTGAGTATATTCAACCTCCCTGGCAATGCCTCGAACTCCATTCCTAGTCGTGCCACAAATTGTGCAGATATAAATGAATGGGATGCTCCCGAATCAAACAATGCTACTGCGGGATATGAGGCGACGAGAATGTTACCTGCCACAACATCTCCCGATGCCAATACCTCCTCCAAGGACAGAGTGAATGCTTGCCCTCGACCTCCTTGCTGGTTTCCATGCTGCGGTCTAGCCTGATATTGTTGCTGGCCCCTTCCTTGATGATGCTGGAGTGGTCTATGCTGGTGTTGCTGTATCGGCGGCCCCTGCTGCCGAAACATCTGAGCCTACGGTATTAACGGACGCTGTGCCAACGGCCTTACTGCCACCGCTGGTCCTCGATACTGGCCTGTTCCTGGTGCTGGCAGAGCAGGAAACTGCTGCCCTGGTCCTCCTGACCTCGAATTTATGGGACATGTGGTAACCCGATGGTCTGGATTTCCACATATCAGACACAGTCCATTCAATGTCCGACACACATCTCTAGTGTGTCCTACCTTTCCACAAGAAGTGCAGTCCACCGGGGGTTGCTGGTTCTTCCTCTGTTGCTGTTGCTGCTGTCTTGGTGGTGCTGGTCCTCGTATCGCCACATCGTGGATACGAATGCCAGTGGATGGTGCTATTGTTCAGGGCGCTGCTCCCCCTCCTCCTTCAACCTGGCTGTGGGATCTCTTCTGACCCCCAGTCCTTGCCGCAAGCCTCTGAATGGTGATCTCATGCCTTCGAGTTGCCGTTAATACTTCGTCAAAAGTTTGATAATTGTGCCCCTCTATCAATTGCAAGAGTTCAAGATGAAACCCTTGCTGAAACCTCATGGCCCTCTGGCTCTCTGTTGCTACCATCTCTGGTGTGAATCTACTCAATCTGCAGAACTCCGCTGCATAAGCATTTACAGTCTTGCCGGCCTGCCTGAGGTTGATAAACTTCTGTTGTAGCTCAAACCGTGCCACAACTCCATAGTACTTGGTCTTGAATCTTGCAGTAAAATCGTCCCAAGCCACAGGACGTCTGATGCCCACTTCCTCTGATTCCCACCAATCACGTGCGAGATCCTGAAGTAACAACTTCACTAGATCCACACGTTCTTCTGCCGGTACCTTAGCTGCTGTCAGAATAGCCTCAATATCCTTAAGCCATGCATCTGCTGAGATGGCATCCTCCGTGCCCTCGAAACGGCGGGGGTTGTACTTGCAAAACCTGGCTGATGCTCCTGAATCAGTCCTCATTCCTCTTTCCAAAGCCGTCTGCAATCCTTGCTTGAGCAACACATTCTGCTCTTGTAGCTGAGTGTGCATGCGTTGCTGGGCCAACATCTGATATTGCTGAGTAGCTATCATTCCTCTCATGATCTCCAGATGGGCTGGTGTGTCCACTTGGGTAGGTGGAACTATGGGTGGTATTGGAACTTCCGGATACTGCGGTCCAGCTGCTGGTTCTACCATCACTTCTTCTTGGATAGTATCCTGAGGTGAGACTGGCCCTTGTTGCTGACCAACCTGGTCATGTTGCCCATGTTGCCCCTGCTGTTGTCCAGCTCTGACCGATGCGGATGAAGTGCCCCTAAGAAAAGGGACAAGAGAACAATCAAACAATCGGACATGAAGGATCAATGAAGTCAAAGGATACCGGAATGTCAAGCAAGGGTTGAGAATAACGAATCATGAGATCAAGGGGGAATACGTGTGATTGAGACATCCTATAAATCAAAACACCCCACAAGTCTGAAATCAGACCTGCATGGGCCACCACTAAAACCTTGTCGCGCCCCAGAACCAGAATACTGGAGAGCGGGGGAATGACTCAGCCAGCTACGTATTACGGGTAGATGAATACCATATAATACGATCAATGCTGTCTAACCAGACGAGGAGGGTGCATACTACATGAAAGTCTTACTATGGTCACTTCACATCTATTGTCTCAATCATTCAAACAAGAAGCAAAAATAGAGAACATGTAAGATAAAGCAGTAAGGCGTCCCAAACGCTTAGTTAAAATGTTCTTGAGATCTGGCTTTACAAAACATAGCCAGATGGTATAGTAACATATACACAATTATTATCAGCTGCAGTCTGACTTAGTTACAATTATGTAAAAGTAAGCACAAGACGATCCGACTAACATGTCGGTGCCAAACGGCTAAGTATGAAGTAAATAACAAAACGAGCGGTGAAGTAAGGAACCCACTCGAGTCCTCCTACGATCATTCCCCTAGTATTGACCATCTTGGAGGTGGAAGTAAGCTGAGTCCTCGGGAACCGGCTCTAAATCTGGCCATGCAAAACCAGAGAGGTTAGACCTCTAATAGCAAGTACCACAAGGAAGCACGATATGAAGGATTAAACCAGTAAGTAAGATAATATAATAATAGATCTCTGCTTTCCACTAGGATTCACATAACATCACGACACTTTGAACCAACCTCCCAACCAAATAAGGACAGAAGTTGGCCCGTCATGTTCTGACATTCTGATCATCTCAGTTAGGCAACAGAGTAGGTACAGTACACAAACAAATCATCTTAAACGGCCAAATCAACTCCTACGGCTTGCTATTGTGAGTCCTAAGTTATCCTAGAATTATGCAAATAGGGATTCCTCAGTTCTTACTATGTGCGAGCAAGGCTAGTCTATCCAGTCAATCAATTGCGCCAATCATGAATTAGATGAGTCCCAACGGGATGCCCGTCATCAATATATAATATACAATAATAATATAAGCAGATACCGCTCCCTGCCCGTGTGGCAGGTTTACAGTATCTGTGGGAACCAGCCGGCCTGTCGGGCACTACTAGTCCCAAGAGGGCTGCCATGTAAGAACTCGGGGATCCATTCTCTCCATGTAATCATTATTTTATTTAACTTAATAGTCTCTACGTTGAGTGAAATCCCATGCCGTGGATCGTGGTCATTCAAATGAGTACTTTCGTACGGGGTACGATATGCGCAACTCTACAACGATACCCGTGCGGCTAGGTTGTAGGTCTTACATAGCGTAATACAACAATCAAATCTAACCACGGAGTAATCATGCCTTGACCATAAAGTATACATGCTGTTTTGTAGAAAAATAAATAAATTGAAGCCTGTACATGCCTGTATGTCAATATTCGGGATCGGCTAATCGATTTTAATAGTTCATTACATGAACGTGTCTCATTCATTTAATTCAATAAGACGACTAGCCAGTCTCTTAGTTCCAACTTAGGAACGCATGATCAATTTTAGTCAAGATAACCATCGTCATCAATGGTGACAAGGCATGAAAGTCAATTAGTATTAAATGGGGTCGAGTCTATAACTCCTCAGGGTTAAGTTCCAGTCTTACTGGGTATCCATAAATCAATCAAGACACAGGACACGTTCTACACAACCATATATATTAAAAATATTAACATGCTAAGATTATCGAGTTCATAAAAAGGCGTAAGGATATAATAGAAGAATTATCATGCCACCATTAAATGAATAAATTATAGAACAAATAGAAACACCCAGGTCAGGAAGTCACGCCAACAAGTCTATGCTAAGGCCAACAAGGCGTAAGGATATAATAGAAGAATTATCATGCCACCATTAAATGAATAAATTATAGAACAAATAGAAACACCCAGGTCAGGAAGTCACGCCAACAAGTCTATGCTAAGGCCAACAAGTCACGCCAACAAGTCTATGCTAAGGCCAACAAGTCACGCAAGAATCGTATACGTAAAAAGGGTACACCAAGTTTAGTAGGTAGGAGTGAGCGTATAAACAGCGTGAGCGTGAAAAGTGGTTCACGTTAGCACGCACAGCGTGAGCGTGAAGAGTAACTCACGCACGCACAACGTGAGCGTGAAAAGTAATTCACGCACGCACAGTGTGAGCGTGAAAAGTAATTCACGCACGCACGTAAAGACGTGTGCGTAACTCAAATGTCACGCACGCACGCAAGACGTGAGCGTAACTCAAAATTCACGCTGACACGTAAAGACGTGAGCGTGACTCAAAATTCACGCTGACACGTAAAGATGTGAGCGTGACTCAAAATTCACGCTGACACGTAAAGACGTGAGCGTGACTAAAAATTCACGCACGCACGTAAAGACGTGAGCGTGACTCAAAATTCACGCTGACACGTAAAGACGTGAGCGTGACTAAAAATTCACGCTGGCACGTAAGAACGTGAGCGTGACTAAATCTCCCAAACTCCATTCTTATGGAACCTTCGTTCCAAGCCAGAAATGAGGTTCCCATGGTTCAGAATGGTGTAGAATGAGGAGCTCCACCACAAGATCAAAATCCATGAACAACCGAGAATACAACAACTTAGATCTAGAAGAAACAAGCCAAAGAAATCAAAAATGCTAAGTACTAAACTCTCTTAGAATCACAAGTGGAAGACAAATGAACCATAAAAATGGGTGAAGGAGAAGCAAGATGTACTTGCCTTCTCCTGGTAGGTGGAGAGAGTGATGAGGAAGAAGAAGAAGTACTAGTGAAGGAAAGTTATGAAGAGAGAGAAGGAGATGGGGGCTTTAAATAGGAAGGGTGGTGGTAGGTGGGGGTTTGTGGGGGGGTTCGGTCAATGTGAACCGCCATGAACCCAAAAATAACCAACCATGGCCGAACCACATTAAGACCAAAGCAGAGAATAAAAGCAGAAAGAAAAATGCAGATAATTAATTAACATAAAATTAAAGGAATTTAATTACAGGATAATACATGATAAATACTAAATAAATATATATAAGTTGTACATGTATAAAAATACGCATTCTGGGAACGGGAAGTGACAAGTTAGCAGCATTGAGTTCATCATTTCTGTCAACGTTCTGTTCTTCCTCTCCGCTATCTCGTTAGATTGAGGAGAATACGGACCAGTAGTCTTATTGATGATTCCATGTTCTTTGCAGAACGATGCGAATTTATGAGACCTATACTCTACATCTCGATCACTTCTGAGTAGTTGTAGATCGGTTTAACGTTCAGCTTCAACCCTGAAGTCTCTGAACTACTCGAATGCTGCATCCTTCTACTTAAAACGTCATGTGAACGTGCACTTTGAGAAACACTTCGAACCGGCCTCTGTGGAGAATTGATAAAAGTCACAGATATCTGAGTGTACTAACTCCAGATAATCAGTACTTTAGTTCAATCGTCTGAGCAGCTTCCCAACAGTCTTGTATCTGCACAGACCTTAAACTCCTCCACCTCCTTACCCCCACATTCCGAAGATAAGGTCCCGGTAGGACAGCTTGAGTCTGCTTCTGTCATAGAACAACTCTCAGTCCACTCAATGAAGTAACTTCATCGCCATCAGCAGATGTTCGAACATTCCTTCAGTACCGAACATCTTTTCGAAGAATGTTTCTCGCCAAGAAATTACCATCTGGCTAGTACGAATGTCCATCTTTCAAGTCTGCATCAGATAACAAACTTTCTGAGATCAGATCGCCAAAAAATCTCTGGTACGTGTAATACGCATTCCAGTGTCCTTGTCGGTGGTTAATAACCACTGTCTCGATCTTCAGAACTTCTGCTAGATATATGTTCGCCATCGAGACCTTCGTCATAACATGGCTCGTCCTTGGTGAACAGCTCCTTTGAGAGCACACGTGGTCAGATGTACTAGTGTCAGACCACTAGTCAGCTACCACGCTAGATAACTCAACCTGTGTAACACTAGCAACCAAGTTAAGTAATCAAAATAACCAAGTTTAGCTATACCTGCTATTTTGGTTTGAGCTTAGATTTGCATTCACTCATGTAGTGGCCATTCTTGTCACGTGGGACTTGGACTTCTGTTGCTTGAACGAAGGACCGTTCACTTTTAGATTAGTAGAGTCCTTCTTCTTGTGATGAGAAGCCACCTGCTTCCCCTTGAACTCTCTTGTCTGCACTAAGTTGGCCTTAGCCAGTTGTTTGGACAGAGAGTCCATCTTCTGTTGAGATCGCATTTCGTCCTCAACGTGGATCTCTTGTAGAAGATCTTCCAAGCTAATGTCCAGCTTCTTTCGATGCATTCTAGCATAGAAGTTGCTCCAACCAGCAGAAAGTTTTGAGACTATCCCTCCAACGACAAACTTATCGACGAGGGGCATCTTCTCGTCATCTAACTTCTGGCACAACTTCAGGAATTCCTTTACTTGAGGTAGCATCGCCATCTCGTCTTCGAAGAGCCACTTGTGGTACTTCTCGACGATGAAGATTTTAGACCTGTTCTCATCATCTTCATATAGCTTATCCAAAGAATCCCAGATCTCTTTGGCATTCTCCTTCTTGGAATATGACTCAGCCAGAGAGTCTTCCATAGAATTGAGAATCAGCAGTTTACATATGCTGTTTTCTCTCTTCCATTTGCTCTGACTTCTCTGTAAACTGATGATTCTCAATTCTATGGAAGACTCTCTGGCAGAGTCATATTCCAAGAAGGTGAAGGCCAAAAAGATCTGGGATTCTTTGGGTAAGCTATATGAAGATGATGAGAACAGGTCCAAAATCTTCATCGTCGAGAAGTACCACGAGTGGCTCTTCTAAGACGAGATGGCGATGCTACCTCAAGTGAAGGAATTCCTGAAGTTGCGCCAGAAGTTAGATGACGAGAAGATGCCCCTCGTCGACAAGTTTGTCGTTGGAGGGATAGTCTTGAAACTTCCTGCTGGTTGGAGCAATTTCTATGCTAGAGTGCATCGGAAGAAGCTGGACATTAGCTTGGAAGATCTTCTTCAAGAGAACTACGTTGATGATGAAATACGATCTCAATAGAAGATGGACTCTCTGTCCAACCAACTGGCTAAGGCCAACTTGGTGCAGATAAGAGAGTTCAAGGAGAAGCAGGTGGATTCTCATCACAAGAAGAAGGACTCCACTAATCTGAAAGTGAAGGGTCCTTCGTTCAAGCAACAGAAGTCCAAGTCCTATGTGACTTACTTCAACTGTGGCAAGAAGGTCCACTATAAGAGTGAATGTAAATCCAGGCCCAAACAAGCTAAGCAAGGTGAGCCTAGCAAGGTTTCCATGGTTTCTAACATTGCTACTATGATTGCTCAGGTCACAGCTGTGGGGGCTGACTCTGACTGGTGGATAGACACTGGTGCGACCTGCCATGTCTGCTCTGACAAGGAATGGTTCATCACATACCAGCCAACTTCTGAGAAAGTTATCATGGCGAACCAAGCCCAAGCTGAAGTTTTGGGGGTCAGAACTGTGGAGCTGAAACTCACATCCGGGAACACTCTGACGTTTCAAGGTGTGAAGCATGTTCCGATGATTGCAAAGAACCTGATCTCTGGAAGCCTGCTTAGCAACGCAGGCTTGAGGATGGACATCAATGCTGGCCAGATGGTGATGTCCAAGAAGGGAACATACTTCGAAAAAGCTTTTCAAACTGAAGTGATGTTCAAAATTTAGCTTGTAAACCAGTCAAATGTAATCAATGCAATCGCTAATTCTGATTATTCTCTTGAGTTGTGGCATAATAGGCTAGGACATGTTCACTGTAAAAGAATTAACAAAATGTCCAGTCTAGGACTTATCTCTAAATGTGGGGGTAAGGTAGAGAAGTATGAAGTATGTGCTCAAACAAAGATCACAAGGAAACCCTTTCATCGGGTCAATCGAAGCACAGATCTTCTGGAGTTGGTGCACTCCGATATTTGTGACTTCAAGCAATTCTCTACAAAAGCCAGGATGAAGTATTTTATAACCTTCATCGATGACTTCTCAAAGTACGCGTTCGTCTACTTGCTCAAGTCTAAAGACGAAGTGTTCGAGAAGTTCAAAGAGTTCAGGGCCGAGACTGAACGACAAACTGGATGTCACGCCCCAGAACCAGAATACTGGAGAGCGGGGGCAGACATAGCCAGCTACGTATAATAAGATGGAATCCACGTCACTATACGGTCACGGCTGTCTAGATATATGAGGGTTTAACTACAAGCCATCAGTCTCCTATGGTCAAGAACAAGCCTATTGTCTCAATCTCAAGCTATGTAATAACAGTTACAAGATGTCAGAGCATCAAATATATAATAGCAAGGCGTCCCATACATTACATATTCGGATGATCATGAAGCTAGTCGTACAAAATGTCAGGACTAGCAAGAGTTTTAGTCATACATGATCAACCCTAGGACTTGTCAATCATGTTACAGCCCGTAGGCAGACAGTAAGTAAAGATGCAACCGAGCTAACACGTGCTCGTCGGCTAAACGCCTCAAAAGAATAATTTTACAAATAGAGTGGGAGGACAAAAGAAACCCACTCGTTGCCCTGGTTACGCCTGGTGGTCACCATCGGGCTGGAAGACAGGTGGATCCTCTGTTGCTGCTCCGATATCTGGCCATACAAAACCAGCTGGGTTAGACCCCAGAAAGAGCAAGTGCCACAAATGAGGCTTCACTTAGGAACTAAAACCAGCATATCACAATAGAATAATAAAGATAAATAATAATTAAAGGACTGATAATAATAGAGATAACAACAGTAAACTGAGTACGAGGAAACCATTCAAGTAGCCAGGTCACAACCCTTAAACCAAACAAGGACCGGGGTTGCAGCCCTTCACCTGAATAGAAACCCGTCTCAAATACTATTGGTACAATGAGGACAATAAACGAAGAGAGGACACAAAACTGCTCCGGGAGCCAGGTTACAACCCTTAAACCAAACAAGGACCGGGGTTGTAACCCTTCACCTGAACAGAACTGGACCCCTGATCTTTATTGTTAATGTCGGTATAAATAATCACAATATTGAAGTAAGGTAAAACATGACAAGCATGACATGGGGAGCAATAAGACAATAAACGAGGAGAGGACACAGAACTGCTCCGGGAGCCAGGTTACAACCCTTAAACCAAACAAGGACCGGGGTTGTAACCCTTCGCCTGAACAGAACTGGACCCCCGGTCGTTATTGTTAATGCAGGCACAATAAGCAGGACGATATATGATAGGATAACCATGGAACTATTCAGATAGCCAAGTTACAACCCTTAAACCAAACAAGGACCGGGGTTGTAACCCTTCACCTGAACAGAACTTGGTGTCCCATCATTTATCGATACGAGAAATCATGTCCTGATACAATCTTGTACAGGATCAGGATAAGACTAAGCTGGAATAAACTTCATCCAATCAATCACGGCCAATCAAGAGTACGGCTTGATACTTTTAACTAACTAGGGTTATCACAGGCCTAGTTACTAGCAAGATGCAATGAGATTATCCCAACAGCCACAAGCCCTGCAGACCATCCGGTTATCCGGGTCGAATGTCCGTTTATGAAGGGTGCACCACATGACTGTGTGCTGAAAATGTGCCCTACTCGTCGGTAGGCTACAAGTCCACTTAATGCGCCCAGATAACGGGATTGCCTGTAGCTGGGAATCTCTTCATGACTACTGAATCATTCTAGTTAATTAGCCTTAGTCAATTTCAGTAGGTAACCCTGACCGTGGTACTCAGGGATCCCCATCCTAGACATGATGCAAGACAGTACCAGTTTATTTGTACAAACGCAATCGCCCACGGTGTCCAGGTCAGTCATACTTGTCATGTCAGGCTAGCTGTCATAACAGCATGTCGAGACATATCATGCCAGTTTACTTATCAAGAGTGTGCCACAGTGGACCACTATCGTGTTCTATTCTCACATTATCATAAATGGGAGAAACTTGCATAAAACAACTAGTGACATATTCTTGAAGCCAAGGGAAAGATATACAACTATGACGTTGGGAGTTGGGAGGATTTCTGACCACAAATCATGCAAATAAGACATAGAATAGCCAAAACAGGCACTATGCAGCCTATTCTGCGATATGCGGCTCACGCGGCTCATGCGGCTCAACAGCGACATCATATGCGCCAACTGCGACATGCGCCAACAGCGACATCATATGTGCCAACTGCGACATGCGCCTACAACGACATCATATTCGTCAACTGCGACATACGTCAACAGAGACATCATATGCGCCAACTGCGACATGCGCCAACAGCGACATCATATTCGTCAACTGCGACATGCGTCAACAGAGACATCATATGCGCCAACTGCGACATGCGCCAACAGCGACATCATATTCGTCAACTGCGACATGCGTCAACAGAGACATCATATGCGCCAACTGCGACATGCGCCAACAGCGACATCATATTCGTCAACTGCGACATGCGTCAACAGAGACATCATATGCGCCAACTGCGACATGCGCCTACAGCGACATCATATTCGTCAACTGCGACATGCGTCAACAGAGACATCATATGCGCCAACTGCGACATGCGCCTACAGCGACATCATATTCGTCAACTGCGACATACGTCAACAGAGACATCATATGCGCCAACTGCGACAATATATGCGGCTACCGCGACATGCGCTTCATTGCAACATGCGCCTTCTACGACATGCGCCTTCTGCGACATGCGCCTTCAGCGACATGCTGTTCATGCTGCAGATGAACATAGGAATGACCAGAAATTGTTTTGGCCATAACTTTCTCATCCAAAGTCGAAATCTAGCGAAACAAAAGCCAAAACTGCATGAAATTGAATTATCTACAACATAGAACAATTAAAATATAAAAATAATAAAGTTTGGTAGATCAAAACCCAAGAAATTCGAAAATAATATAAACTTAGATCTACAAGAAAATATCCATCAAGATGGAAAATGCCAAGTTCTAAAGAGGCTTGGAATCAAGTAAGGAAGAGAATGGAACAATAAAACTTGAGATCCATCATGAAGCAAGTTTGCACTTGCCTAAGCTCTCTCTTTCTTTCTCCTGGTGGTTGAAGAAGTTATGATAGGGAAGAAGAAGAATAATGAAGAGAGAGAAAGGGGAAATGAGTTAATAAAGGGTAGTTGTGGTGGTAGGTAGGGGTTTTTCTTTTGGTTCATGATGAACCCAAAAGCAAACCAAACCAAGCTAAGCCGAACCAAGCTAAGCCATAACCAATGACATGCCAAAATAACCATGTAGAAAAATACGCAATACGAGTCAAGAATACGTACACGTATACCAAGATACGTAACACGAACCACAAGCATTACAACTCTACCCACCTTCAAAGAATTCCGTCCTCGAAATTTAATCAAGAGGCTAGAATTGCAAGGACAAGCTATACTAATCGTAAGCTATAACAAGCAGTCTATCATGCAGTCATTTATTCAAGCAAGGAATTGAAAGCATAAGGCATAAGGAAGACATTATACCTTACGAGTCAAACAGGTCGGGATATCGCGATCGGATATCATCCTCACGCTCCCACGTCGACTCACCCAAAGAGTGATGACCCCAAGCAACTCGGACTAACTTGATAGTCTTGTTCTTGAGTATCTTCTCTCTTCGGTCCAATATAGACACGGGCCTCTCCTCATACGAAAGGTTGGTACCAACAACCAATTCCGAATGATCCAGGATGTGGCTCGGGTCTGGGATATACCGTCGCAGTTGGGATACATGAAATACGTCATGCACCTCACGTAGCGATGGTGGAAGAGCGAGACGATAGGATACATCTCCTACTCGCTCCAGAATGTCGAATGGCCCTATATACCTAGGACTAAGCTTTCCTCGTACGCCGAAACGAATAATGTCGCGGTTAGGCAAAATCCTCAGGAATACATGGTCGTCGACAGAAAACTCAAGAGGGCGCCGATGAGAATCGGCCCAATGACGCTGGCGATCTTGGGCAACTCGAAGATGATCTCTGACTCTTCTGACCACTTCAACGGTCTGAGCAATCATTTCTGGACCAAGCATCTACCTCTCTCCAACATCATCCCAGGCTAGCGGGGATCGACACTTCCTATCATACAGTGCCTCGAACGGTGCCATCTGGATACTAGCTTGAAAACTATTGTTGTACGAGAACTCCACCAGGTGCAGGTGATCTTCCCACGAACCACCGAAGTTGAGTGTACAAGATCTCAACATATCCTCAAGAGTCTGGATCGTACGTTCCGACTGGCCATCTGTCTGCGGGTGATAAGCTGAACTGAACTGGAGGTGAGTTCCCAAACTTTCTTGCAAGCTACGCCAAAAGTGCGACGTAAATCTTGAATCTCTATCCGAAGTGATACTGACTGGTACACCGTGCAACCTGACAATCTGTCGGAGATACATCTCCGTTAGATGAGCCGTCGACTGACCAACTCTGAACGGAAGAAAGTGAGCCACCTTCGTGAGTCTATCTATAATAACCCAAATAGCGTCTCTGCCAGCCGGGGATCTAGGCAATCCAGTCACAAAGTCCAGGGTTATATGCTCCCATTTCCACTCGGGAATCGGCAATGGTTGAAGTAGTCCAGCTGGTCTATGATGTTCAGCCTTAACTTGTTGGCAGACTAAACAACGAGAGACAAACCGGGCTATCTCCCTCTTCATGCCATTCCACCAAAAGTGCTGACGAATATCACGGTACATCTTCGTACCGTCGGGATGAATGGAATACTGCGAACTGTGAGCCTCCGTCATGATCTCCTGTCTGATATCTCCACTGGGTACACAAAGACGCTTTCCATGTCGAAGTGTACCATCTTTATGGATACATAACTCTGGTCTTCGTCCTGCCTCACACTCTGCTCTAAGTCGCTGAAGCTTGGAATCTGCTGACTGTGCCATTCGGATCCTCTCGACTATAGTGGACTGAACTTGCATGCTGGCCATCAATGCCATACTGGAAGGGAGGACAACTTCTATACCCATCTTCTGAAGATCGGCTAACAGCTCTGGTTGCGCTGTTAGGAAATAAACTCCGGCTCTCCTGCTCAATGCATCTGCAACAACGTTGGCCTTTCCTGGGTGATACTGCAAGTTGACATCATAATCCACAAGCAGCTCTAGCCATCTCCTCTGACGCATGTTAAGATCCTTCTGGGTGAAAACATACTTCAGGCTCTTGTGGTCGGTGAAGATCTTCACCATATCTCCGTACAAGTAGTGCCTCCACAACTTAAGTGCAAACACTACTGCTGCCAGCTCCAAGTCATGGGTTGGGTAATTCCTCTCATGATCACGAAGTTGTCGTGACGCATAAGCTATTACCTTCCCATGCTGCATCAGAACACATCCTAAACCTCTGCCTGAAGCATCACAGTACACTGAAAATCCTCCAGTTCCATCTGGAAGCGTGAGAATAGGAGCCGTCATCAAGCCTCGCTTCAATCTCTCAAAAGAATCCTGGCATTCTGCTGTCCAAGCAAACTGCACATCCTTGCGGGTCAACTGGGTCAATGGCGCTGAAATCCGAGCAAAGTCTGAAACGAATCGCCGGTAGTAGCCGGCCAATCCAAGGAAACTGCGAACTTCTGCCACTGTGCTAGGTACCGGCCACGTTTCAATGGCCACGATCTTCTGGGGATCCACTTCTACTCCTCCTCGGGTGATGATATAACCCAAGTACGAAATGCGATCGAGCCAGAACTCGTATTTACTAAACTTGGCATACAACTGGTGCTCTCTGAGAATCTGAAGAACAACTCTGAGGTGCTGCTCATGCTCCGCTTCGCTCTTGCTGTAGACCAGGATGTCGTCTAGGAACACAATCACGAACTGATCCAAATAAGGCATGAAGATGCGATTCATGAGGTCCATGAACACAGCCGGCGCATTGGTTGCTCCAAATGGCATCACAAGGAACTCCCAATGTCCATACCTAGATCTAAAAGCTGTCTTCGGGATGTCCTGCTCTCTGACTCTGATCTGGTGGTATCCTGACCGCAAGTCGATCTTCGAAAATACTGCTGCCCCCTTGAGTTGATCAAATAAGTCATCTATCCTCGGGAGAGGATATCTGTTCTTGATTGTCACTGAGTTCAAGGTACGATAATCAACACACAATCTAGACGTACCATCCTTCTTTTTCACAAGAAGCATCGGGGCTCCCCAAGGCGATCCACTAGCACGAATGAATCCCTTGGTTCGGAGTTCTTCAATCATCTTGTACAATATCTCTAGCTCTGACGGCGCCATCCTGTAGACTCTCTCTGACACTGGGGCTGTTCCGGGAATCAAGTCGATGGTAAACTCGATCTCTCGCTCTGGCGGCATCCCTGGAAGCTCTTCGGGGAAAACATCCGGAAACTCTTCGACTATCCGAGGTAACTGTACTGCTGCCACTGCCATCCGCAACACTGAAGGAGAAGGTTCAACTTCGCCTCGGGAGAAGGAAAACTCCGGCTCGCCTGGAATGCTAAAAATAACCCTGCCAATGTGGCAGTCTATCCTAGCATACTGGTCCCTCAACCAATCCATCCCTAAGACCACATCATAATCGGCCATCGGGAACTCTATCAATCTAGCAGGAAATTCTCTACCGCTAACTACGATCCGATACGAGGAAAATACTCTATCTACCCCCACAAGTCCGTTACCAGTAAGTATATTGAGCCTTACTGATAATGACTCGGGCTCCAATCCTACCCGTGTCGCGAATCGTGTAGACATAAATGAATGCGAGGCACCAGAATCAAATAATACTGAAGCTGGAAAGGTGTTGACGAGAATAGTACCTGCTACCACCTCGCCTGGTGCTATTCCTTCTTCTCCCATGGTCAAAGCCAGCACTTGACCATGTCCTCTGGGTGCGGGTCCCCTCTGCTGAAAATTTCTCTGCCTGCTCTGGATCAGGGCTTGGGCATATTGCTGCGGCCTCTGCTGCTGGAATGCCTGGGCCTGCGTCGGCAATAGCCTCGAGAACGGGTACTGTAGCTGCTGCTGCTGCTGGATTGGTGCTGGTCCTCTAACTGAAGGACTAGAGAAGGCGGATGAACTCCCTCTGTTCGGGCAATTCCCAACCCTGTGGTCCGGGGCACCACAAACCAAGCACAAACCCTGTGCTCTACGACACTCTGACACCACATGCCCTGGCTTCCCGCAGTGTGAACATCCCACTGCGGAAGACTGCTTCTGCTTCTGCTGCTGAGGGTGCGTCGGAGTGGAATGCTGAACCGACGTCACTGAGGCCGCCCGCCTCGGAGCTCCAATGGTCAAGGCCCTGGCTGCCGGGGCTGGTGCTGATGACTGGTTCATCTGACCGTGAGATCGCTTCCGACCTCCGATCCTGTCCACGATCCTCTGGGAGGTATACTCATGCCTCCGGGCTGCTCTCAATACTGCATCAAAGGTCTGATGCTCAAACTGCTCCACTGCCAATAAGATCTCTAAATGGAGCCCCTGCTGGAACCGCTGGGCTCTATCGAACTCGGTTGCTACCAAGGTGGGAGCAAATCGACTAAGCCTCGAAAACTCGGTCGCATATCCGTCGACCGTCCTGCCCATCTGCTTCAGATTGGTGAACCTCGTCTGTAGATCATACCGAGCTACAGCATCAAAATACTTGGTCTGGAATCTCTCCCTGAATACTGCCCAAGCAATAGGGGCCACTAATCCATCAGCCTGCGCTGCCCACCAGCTGCGGGCAAGATCTAGTAACTGTAGGCGCACTACGGCCACCTTCTCGTTCTCTGGAGTCTTGGCTGCTTCTAGAATCACCTCTGTGTCCTGAAGCCAAGCATCTGCAGCGATAGCATCTTCACTGCCGTCGAAGAAGGGAGGGTTCAAGCGCTTGAAGCTGTTGGCCGCGCTATTACCCTGATGACCTCCTCTGGTCAAAGCGTCTGCCACTGCCTGGTGTAAGGCATCTCCTCGACGATCCTGAGAGGATAATAATGACCTGATGAGACCCACCAAAGTGCCATCATCAGGCTCTGCAGGCTGGACGGGCTGAACTGGTGGTTCTCCTTCGGTAGGCATGACTCTGGAGGCTACTCCTGAATGCTGGACTTGATCTCCAGGTTGCTGCTGGTCCGCGGGAGGTGCTCCGCCTTGCTGATCGGCAGGTCCAGGAACAATGCCGCTGAAGAAGATGACATAGGGAACAATAAGGAAGGACCAAGACAGATCAACGATACAAGCGTAGGATCAGGTCAAGATTACAGGGATTCAGAAGATACGAGCAGAGATCAAGGACGAGTACTGATTGAGACATATATTCGGTAAACCCTCACATATCTTGATTTACAAGACCTGTATGGGCCACCACTAAAACCATGTCACGCCCCAGAACCAGAATACTGGAGAGCGGGGGCAGACATAGCCAGCTACGTATAATGAGATGGAATCCACGTCACTATACGGTCACGGCTGTCTAGATATATTAGGGTTTAACTACAAGCCATTAGTCTCCTATGGTCAAGAACAAGCCTATTGTCTCAATCTCAAGCAATGTAATAACAGTTACAAGATGTCAGAGCATCAAATATATAATAGCAAGGCGTCCCATACATTACATATTCGGATGATCATGAAGCTAGTCGTACAAAATGTCAGGACTAGCAAGAGTTTCAGTCATACATGATCAA
Organism: Iris pallida; assembly: GCA_029216955.1. Taxonomy (NCBI): domain Eukaryota; kingdom Viridiplantae; phylum Streptophyta; class Magnoliopsida; order Asparagales; family Iridaceae; genus Iris; species Iris pallida. The sequence goes on from JANAVB010008799.1 coordinate 1,212,122, forward strand.
CCCTAGGACTTGTCAATCATGTTACAGCCCGTAGGCAGACAGTAAGTAAAGATGCAACCGAGCTAACACGTGCTCGTCGGCTAAACGCCTCAAAAGAATAATTTTACAAATAGAGTGGGAGGACAAAAGAAACCCACTCGTTGCCCTGGTTACGCCTGGTGGTCACCATCGGGCTGGAAGACAGGTGGATCCTCTGTTGCTGCTCTGATATCTGGCCATACAAAACCAGCTGGGTCAGACCCCAGAAAGAGCAAGTGCCACAAATGAGGCTTCACTTAGGAACTAAAACCAGCATATCACAATAGAATAATAAAGATAAATAATAATTAAAGGACTGATAATAATAGAGATAACAACAGTAAACTGAGTACGAGGAAACCATTCAAGTAGCCAGGTCACAACCTTTAAACCAAACAAGGACCGGGGTTGCAGCCCTTCACCTGAATAGAAACCCGTCTCAAATACTATTAGTACAATGAGGACAATAAACGAAGAGAGGACACAGAACTGCTCCGGGAGCCAGGTTACAACCCTTAAACCAAACAAGGACCGGGGTTGTAACCCTTCACCTGAACAGAACTGGACCCCTGATCTTTATTGTTAATGTCGGTATAAATAATCACGATATTGAAGTAAGGTAAAACATGACAAGCATGACATGGGGAGCAATAAGACAATAAACGAGGAGAGGACACAGAACTGCTCCGGGAGCCAGGTTACAACCCTTAAACCAAACAAGGACCGGGGTTGTAACCCTTCGCCTGAACAGAACTGGACCCCCGGTCGTTATTGTTAATGCATGCACAATAAGCAGGACGATATATGATAGGATAACCATAAAACTATTCAGATAGCCAAGTTACAACCCTTAAACCAAACAAGGACCGGGATTGTAACCCTTCACCTGAACAGAACTTGGTGTCCCATCATTTATCGATACGAGAAATCATGTCCTGATACAATCTTGTACAGGATCAGGATAAGACTAAGCTGGAATAAACTCCATCCAATCAATCACGGCCAATCAAGAGTACGGCTTGATACTTTTAACTAACTAGGGTTATCACAGGCCTAGTTACTAGCAAGATGCAATAAGATTATCCCAACAGCCACAAGCCCTGCAGACCATCCGGTTATCTGGGTCGAATGTCCGTTTATGAAGGGTGCACCACATGACTGTGTGCTGAAAATGTGCCCTACTCGTCGGTAGGCTACAAGTCCACTTAATGCGCCCAGATAACGGGATTGCCTGTAGCTGGGAATCTCTTCATGACTACTGAATCATTCTAGTTAATTAGCCTTAGTCAATTTCAGTAGGTAACCCTGACCGTGGTACTCAGGGATCCCCATCCTAGACATGATGCAAGACAGTACCAGTTTATTTGTACAAACGCAATCGCCCACGGTGTCCAGGTCAGTCATACTTGTCATGTCAGGCTAGCTGTCATAACAGCATGTCGAGACATATCATGCCAGTTTACTTATCAAGAGTGTGCCACAGTGGACCACTATCGTGTTCTATTCTCACATTATCATAAATGGGAGAAACTTGCATAAAACAACTAGTGACATATTCTTGAAGCCAAGGGAAAGATATACAACTATGACGTTGGGAGTTGGGAGGATTTCTGACCACAAATCATGCAAATAAGACATAGAATAGCCAAAACAGGCACTATGCAGCCTATTCTGCGACATGCGGCTCACGCGGCTCATGCGGCTCAACAGCGACATCATATGCGCCAACTGCGACATGCGCCAACAGCGACATCATATGTGCCAACTGCGACATGCGCCTACAGCGACATCATATTCGTCAACTGCGACATGCGTCAACAGAGACATCATATGCGCCAACTGCGACATGCGCCAACAGCGACATCATATTCGTCAACTGCGACATGCGTCAACAGAGACATCATATGCGCCAACTGCGACATGCGCCAACAGCGACATCATATTCGTCAACTGCGACATGCGTCAACAGAGACATCATATGCGCCAACTGCGACATGCGCCAACAGCGACATCATATTCGTCAACTGCGACATGCGTCAACAGAGACATCATATGCGCCAACTGCGACATGCGCCTACAGCGACATCATATTCGTCAACTGCGACATGCGTCAACAGAGACATCATATGCGCCAACTGCGACATGCGCCTACAGCGACATCATATTCGTCAACTGCGACATGCGTCAACAGAGACATCATATGCGCCAACTGCGACAATATATGCGGCTACCGCGACATGCGCTTCATTGCAACATGCGCCTTCTGCGACATGCGCCTTCTGTGACATGCGTCTTCAGCAACATGCTGTTCATGCTGCAGATGAACATAGGAATGACCAGAAATTGTTTTGGCCATAACTTTCTCATCCGAAGTCGAAATCTAGCGAAACAAAAGCCAAAACTGCATGAAATTGAATTATCTACAACATAGAACAATCAAAATATGAAAATAATGAAGTTTGGTAGATCAAAACCCAAAAAATCCAAAAATAATATAAACTTAGATCTACAAGAAAATATCCATCAAGATGGAAAATGCCAAGTTCTAAAGAGGCTTGGAATCAAGTAAGGAAGAGAATGGAACAATAAAACTTGAGATCCATCATGAAGCAAGTTTGCACTTGCCTAAGCTCTCTCTCTCTTTCTCCTGGTGGTTGAAGAAGTTATGATAGGGAAGAAGAAGAATAATGAAGAGAGAGAAAGGGGAAATGAGTTAATAAAGGGTAGTTGTGGTGGTAGGTAGGAGTTTTTCTTTTGGTTCATGATGAACCCAAAAGCAAACCAAACCAAGCTAAGCCTAACCAAGCTAAGCCATAACCAATGACATGCCAAAATAACCATGTAGAAAAATACGCAATACGAGTCAAGAATACGTACACGTATACCAAGATACGTAACACGAACCACAGACATTACACTGGATAACATCTTAAGAGGCTAAGGAGTGATCGAGGTGGAGAGTATCGGTCTCATGAATTCACATCATTCTGCAAAGAACATGGAATCATAAACGAGACTATTGTTCCATATTCTCCTCAATCTAACGGAGTAGCGGAGAGAAAGAACAAAACGTTGACAGAAATGATGAACTCAATGCTGCTAACTGCGGGTCTTCCTAAATGCTACTGGAGAGAAGCTGCATTGACGGCCACTTTTGTTCTAAATAGAGTGCCGTATGCAAATTTGGACGTAACTCCTCATGAACTCTGGTTCAAAGTCAGACCTAACTTGAATGTCATTCGAGTGTGGGAGTGTTTGGCTTATGTGAAGCTTTCAGATCTAAAGATTCAAAAGCTGGGGACAAGGACTACGAAGACGATCTTCTTGGGGTATGCAGAGAAGAGTGATGCTCGGAGATTTCTTGATATTGAGTCAAATCATATTATCGAATCTCGCGATGCTGAATATTTTGAAGACAAGTTTGCAAGGCACAAGAACATTGTTCTAACGAATATTCTGAAGAATGATGAAGGTGCAAAGGAGACTGAGATCTTCAATGAGCCAGTTGTCCAAGATGAAGTTGTTGCTGAGGAGACAACGATTGAACCAGAACTCGCTGAGCCGTCGTCGAAGCGAACGAGGAGGCCGAAGAACTTTGGAGATGACTTCATCACCTATCATGTGGAAGCAGATCCGCTTACCTATGATGAGGCGATGAAGACCAGAGATGCTATTTTCTGGAAGGAGGCGATAGACAATGAAATTGAATCAATCACCTCTAATAACACTTGGGTGTTGGTTGATCTACCTGAAGGAATAAAACCTATCGGATGCAAGTGGATCTTCAAGAACAAGATAAAAGCTGATGGAACCATTGACAAGTTCAAGGCCAGGCTAGTGGCAAAGGGGTTTTCTCAAAATCAGGGAATCGACTACTTTGACACATATGCTCCAGTAGCCCGAATGACCACCATCAGAATATTGATTGCTCTCGCAGCGATACATAAGATGGTGATACATCAGATGGATGTAAAAACGACATTCCTGAATGGCGAGCTGACCGAAGAGATCTACATGCAACAACCAGAAGGGTTTGTCGTCAAAGATCTTGAAGACAAAGTCTACAAGTTGGTAAAATCTCTGTACGGTTTAAAGCAAGCTCCCAAAATATGGCATGAAAAGTTTGACAAAGTTATAAGGTCAAATGGCTACAGGGTCAGTAAAATAGACAAGTGCGTCTATATAAAGTTTGCTGACAGAAGAGGAGTCATCGTTTGTCTATACGTGGACGACATGCTAATCCTAGGTACGGATATAAGCTGTGTCACGGAGACAAAGAAGTTTCTCTTGACGAAGTTCAGTATGAAGGACTTGGGGATGCTGATGTTATCTTGGGACTCAAGATCATCCGGACAGACACTGGATTAGTGCTGTCACAATCTCATTACATTGAGAAGATGCTCACTCGATACAGATATCATGATCTTCCTTTAATTGATACGTCATATCGGGGTAATCAGAAGCTGGAGCCAAACTCGAAGGAAAGCATCAGGCAGTTGGAGTATGCTAGCGTCATTGGAAGTTTGATGTACGCTACTACTGCCACTAGGCCTGACATAGCTTTTGCTGTGGAAATGCTGAGTCGATTCACTAGCAATCCAGGCGTTGAGCACTGGAAAGCTGTGAAGCGGGTTATGAGATATCTCAAGAAGACTCAGACATATGCACTACACTTCAGCGGAGAGCCGTCGGTAGTAGAAGGCTTCAGTGATGCTAGCTGGTGCTCAGAGTTAGAGAGCGAGAGGTCCACAGGAGGATTCATTTTCATAATGGGTGGAGCTGCTATATCGTGGAAGTCGAAGAAGCAGACTATGCTTTCGTAATCATCTATGGAATCTGAGTTCTTTGCACTTGATACCACAGAAGATGAAGCAGAGTAGCTTCGGGAGCTCATGTATGATCTTCCAGTGGTTGGGGCGCAGATATCGACAATTCCGATATACTGCGACAACCAGGCGACTACAGCGGTAGCATCAAATGATCTCTTCAACGGGAAAAAGAGAACTGTACGGTTAAAGCACATGGCATTGAACGATCTCATCAAGTGATGTGTCATTATAGTGATTGATGTTCGGAGTCAGAAGAACCTGGCGGATCCGTTCACGAAGGGCCTCAAGCGCCAGCTGGTTAAAGACACAGCAAGAAAGATGGGCTTGAAAGCTTTTTGATATTGTGTCTTTGTAATCTTACTGTAAAGTTTTATGTTATTAGTTCAAAGAGAAGTATACTACATCTAACTTTTAGTTCAAAGGAGGACCATTGACTGGAATAATATCAGGTAACAGTGGTGTCACTCCCCGATCCTGGAATACGTATTTTAATACGTAAACCGATAAATTATATTTACCTTGAATTTATACGATATTTATTATGCAGTATTTCATCATGCATTTCCTAGAAATATTCGACAAAATATTATTTTCTAATTTATTTTCTGCATTTGGGCCTACAGTTTTGGCTCATTTGGGAAATCTATTTTTGGTTCACCAATGGTTCATCATAAATCCTTTGGTTCATCATGAACCCATGGGTTCAAGATTCTATATAATAACTTATCTCATTCTCTCTCCTCTCATTTTACTTCCTCTCATTTATTTTCTCCACCAACCAAGGCAAGTATCAACTTGCTCAAGAGATAGATCCATATTTTGTCATTGATTTCTTACAAAACTATTTGCCAAAACATGTTCTTCTCCTCAATCTATACTAGTTTAGAACTTGAAAATTTCCATTTTGAAGCTTTGATTTTTGTAGATCTAAGTTTTAATCATTTTCAGATTTTGCATGGTTTGATCTACTTTAGTTGGATTTTATGGGTTTTTGATGCTTCCATGTGGAAGAGCATTCAGTTTCACCCAAGTTGGAACTTTGGAAATCTGGATTTGGAGTTCGGATGGCCAAGTTATGATGTTTTGAAGCTTTGAGGTTCAACCATGGTGTTCTTGCTGTTTGGAGAAGACAGTGAGCAGTGTTCTCCTGTTTGAGCATGCTTCATGTTGGAAGCGTGTCTCCCCTTGAGCCTGCGTGACTTTTCACGCAGCTCTCCTTTGAGCCTGCGTGACTTTTCACGCAGCTCTCCCTTGAGCATGCGTGACTTTTCACGCAGCTCTCCCCTTGAGCCTTGAGCCTGCGTGACTTTTCACGCAGCTCTCCCTTGAGCCTGCGTGACTTTTCATGCAGCTCTTCCTTGAGCCTGCGTGACTTTTCACGCAGCTCCCCCCTTGAGCCTGCGTGACTTTTCACGCAGCTCTCCCCTTGAGCCTGCGTGACTTTTCACGCAGCTCTCCCCTTGAGCCTGCGTGACTTTTCACGCAGCTCTCCCCTTGAGCCTGCGTGACTTTTCACGCAGCTCTCCTCTTGAGTCTGCGTGACTTTTCACGCACGCTGCCTTGAGTGAGCCTGCGTGACTTTTCACGCAGCTCCCCCCTTGAGCCTGCGTGACTTTTCACGCAGCTGCCTTGAGTGAGCCTGCGTGACTTTTCACCCCTTGAGCGTGCGTGTTTTTGTGCGTACGCTTTTGATATTTTATTAGATACTATATGCCCATTTTATATCCTTATGCCTTTTGTCCCGAGCATGATATGAGCACTAATGTGACCCCAGAGAACAAAGTGTTCCTACCCGATACCTGTACCTGAATGTCCTAGTTCTTGTTCATGCTCGACAAATGACTCGTAACTCCACGTGGCGTATTTGCAATAATGCATTACACTAAGGAGGGTAGCACATGTTGTCATACTGATTGACATGGATCCTCTTTGGGGTACTCGTACTAAAGTATGACTTTAGGGGGATAATCATGCATGCCACAGCATGTGAGTCCAAGATTTCACCTAGGGTTAAATTAGGCAACTAAACATACTAGATGCATGGGGAGGGCAAAATCCCGAGATCGTGTTACACCAGCCGCCTTGAGATATTGTCTTGACGGATGGTCTCCACGGATACTGTGTCATCTGCAACGAGTGGATGACTGTATCCGATTAATTCCTGATATATATTATATGTTTTAGCAAGGTGGCCTTACGAGGGACCTGTGCTCAATCATACCTGTCTACGCGAACCCCTGGGTTGGCTAGCCTTGCTGGAAAGATACGATCTGAGGATTTTCTAATAATATGACGCGAGGATAACCTCGTTCCACTAGAAATGCGTAGACTTGATTGGCCGTGAAAACGACTTGCTTGTATCCTATTACCTTCCGCGAATAACTGAGGGAAGCGGACTGTCATGGTACGTGATCCAACCCATGTTCTTGTTTGATTGTTGGGTTGGTTATCGTACTATGATAGGCTGTGGACCGAAGTTATGAACGGAAGACTTATTCTGTTTGTGAAGTGCTACTTCTGTGAATGACTAAGGAACATGGTCTATCATGGTACATGATCCAACCCATGTTCTTGTTTGATTGTTGGGTTGGTTATTGTGCTGCGATAGGCTATCGACCGAAGTCACGATCAGGAGATTTTATTGTTTATACCTTTTAACTTATGTAAAAGTTATAGAGTACGACACGTCCCGACTTCATGCGGCACCTTTTGTCCTTGTTTGGTTGTAAGGGTGCCATATGGGTTCGAGGATGTTGCGCTACCCTATAGAGAATAGCATAAGTATTACTATTATCAATCATTCTATTATCTGGGTTTTTAATCTTAACTCTTGTGCCCCTTTGGCGGTACTTGCTATTCGGGGCTGACCCCGCTGGTTTTGTTTGGCCAGATCTCGTAGCAGAGCCGGAGGACACGATCTTCCTTCCTGACATCCATGGTGCATACTAGGAGCATGGCGGTTCGGGAACTCGAGTGGGTTTCTTCTCCACCACTCCTGCTTATACTTTTGCGGCGTTTAGCCACCGGCACCTGTTAGCCGGATTACTTGATATTTTTTTGTCAGTACATAATTGTAATTAAACAGACTGCAGCTGTGTATAATTTTGTACTCCTGACTCTCTGAGATAGCTAAATTATAAAGCTAGTCTCTCATGATCATTTTGATGAAGCGTCAGGGACGCCTTACTGCTTTATCTTTAATGTTCATTTCATTGTTGATGTGACTTGATTGATTGAGACATAGAACTCTGTGGGACCATAGGAGACTTGATTGTAGCATGTACCCCCTAGTCTCTCGACAGCCACGATCGCCGTATGACATTACGTACCTCATATGGAGTAGCTGGCCTAGTCCGTCTCCGTATTTCGGTACTGGGGCGTGACAAGGTTTTAGTGGTGGCCCATGCAGGTCCGATTTTCAGACTTGTGGGGTATTACGAATTATTAGGAGTCTCAATCAAAACTTGTTCCCCTTGAAATTCCGTTTCGAATTCTCTGTCCTTGCCTTGATCTCTAACCTGACTTGCATCCTCGAAATCTTCCTCGTTCGGACTTGATAATCTTATATCTTTCTCTATAGGGGTGCTTCATTCTCAGTAGCGGGTGAGGCCCATGAGGAAGAGCAGCAAGAGCATGGCTCGACTGGGCGCCAGCAGGGGAAAGAACTTTCCCCGGAACGGACACGAGCAGAAATAGAACCAGAGGCAGTGCAGCCACCGGTTATTGAAACTCCTGCAGCACCAGCAGCGACGGCAGTACCAGACGCCGTAGCACTTCTGGAGATCATCCGGGGGTTTCTTGTCACTAACCAACAGCAACAGACTCGGCAGCAGGAGCAGAACGTGTTGCTGAACCAAGGGATTCAATTAGCTCTTGAGAGGAGTGCCGAGGTTGACTCGGGAGCATCAGGAAGGTTCCGTCGCTTGAACCCGAGGTATTTTGATGGCACGGAGGATGCCATCACTGCAGATGCATGGATTCAAGACATTGAAGCCATCCTTGTGGCAGCCAAGGTTCCAGATGATGAGAAGGTTGATCAGGTCAAATTAGTACTTCAGGATCTTGCCCGCGACTGGTGGGCATCAGAAGAAGTTGGTATAAGACGCCCTGTTCGTTGGACCACCTTCAGTGACAGGTTCAAGGCCAAGTATTTTGGCGTAGTAGCTCGATATGAACTCCAGCAGAAGTTTATCAGTCTCAAGCAAGCAGGCAAGACCGTAGATGGGTATGCAGCAGAGTTCTGCAGATTGTGCCGTTTCGCACCAGCAATGGTGGCAACGGAGCCAGAGAAAGCTATGAGGTTCCAGCAGGGACTTCATTTGGAACTATTACAGCTTGTGGAAGGACACGATTACCAGACGTTTGACGCTGTTTTGACGGCCGCTCGGAGGCACGAGCTTACCCAGCAGAGGTTGGCATCGAGGACAGGAGGTCAGAAGAGATCTCATTCCTAGGTTGGAGGAGGAGTAATGCAGCGAACATTGGCACCAGCACCCGGTGTACGTATTCATGATACAGGAGCACCGCGGAGGACGGCCGTGTCGACTAATACAGCGCCAGTTCGGCATCAGCAGCCGAGGAACCAACAACAGCGTCAGGGAGCACCCCAGGACTGTACATTCTGTGGAAAGACAGGACATACGAGGGAGGTGTGCCGGTCAGCGAATGGCTTATGCTTGAGGTGTGGTAGTTCAGACCACCGTATCTCCACTTGTCCTGTGATGCAGAGGCCAGGAGGGCCAGCTCAGCAGTTTCCAGCATTGCCAGCTCCGGTGGCAACCCCGAGTGGAGGGCCAGTATTAGCAGTAAGGCCCCTAGCCCAGCGTCTACCAACGCAGGCTCAGATGTTCCGCCAGGCACAGGAAGCCGAAGGCCCTCAGAGGCAGCAACAGCATGGTCGAGGAAGGCCGCAACAAGGAGCTCAGCGGGGCCAGGGACATGCTCTCACATTATCCTTGGGAGAGGCTCTAGCGTCTAGTGACGTGGTGGCAGGTAAAATTCTCGTCACCTTATTTTCCGCTGTAGCATTATTTGATTCAGGCGCTACTCATTCATTCATCTCTGTATAATATGCTACACGGATTGGATTAGTATTTGAGGCATTGCCGGAGAGGATGGATATACTCACCGGCAATGGGCTCGTAGAAGTTAGCAGAGTGCGCTTTTCATGTCCGGTGGAGGTGTATGGGCATTTACTGCCCGCATCATTGATTGAATTCCCTACGGGAAATTTTGATGTCGTTCTTGGCATGGACTGGTTGAGAGACAGTCATGCGATAATTGATTGTAGAGGAGGTAGGGTCATATTCAGCGTTCCTGGGATGGAGCAGTTCATCTTTACTCGAACCTTGAAGAATCAGGCCGGAGGTGTCATCTCAGCAGCAGTGTCAGAGCCAGGACAGATTCCGAGAGTGGTCGAAGATTTTCTCGACGTCTTCCCTGATGAGCTCCCAGGGATACCCCCAGTCAGAGAGGTAGAATTTAGCATTGAGTTGAACCCTGGAACGAGGCCTATTGCAGACAGAGTTTACAGAATATTGCCGTCAGAACAGGATAAGTTGTATCAACATGAAGAAGAGTTAAAGTCTAAGGGATTCATCCGAGACAGTAAATCGCCCTGGGCTGCGCCAGTGATTCTAGTTCCCAAGAAGGATGGGTCGATGAGAATGTGCATCGACTACCGCAAGCTGAATACAGTAACAGTGAAGAATAAGTACCCACTACCAAGGATTGATGACCTGTTTGACCAGTTGAGCAAGGCCAGCATCTTTTCCAAGATCGATCTTCGGTCAGGATACTATCAAGTAAGAGTCCGGGAGCAAGACATACCGAAGACAGCATTCAGATCTAGATATGGGCATTATGAGTTTTTAGTAATGCCCTTTGGACTAACCAACGCCCCGCAGTATTCATGGATTTAATGAACCGCATCTTTCTGCCGTATTTGGATAAATTTGTGGTGGTGTTCATAGATGACATTCTTGTCTATTCCAACAGTGAAGAGGAGCATGAGAAACATCTTAGGACTGTCTTACAGACATTGAGGGAGCATCAACTTTATACGAAGCTCGACAAGTGTGAATTCTGGTTAGATCACATTTCATTCCTGGGGCATGTAATTTCTGGGGCAGGAGTGTCAGTGGATCCGAAGAAGATTGAGGCCGTAGAGCATTGGCCAGTCCCGAGAACGGTTACAGAAGTGCAAAGTTTCCTAGGATTAGCTGGTTACTACAGAAGGTTCGTGGCGGACTTTGCCAAGATCTCTGCGCCCTTAACGCGTTTGACGCACAAGGACGTAGAGTTTGTTTGGTCAGCTAGCTGTCAGGCATCATTTGAAGAATTGAAGAAGAGATTAATCTCAGCCCCGATCTTGACGCTTTCAGTAGGAGCGAGAGGCTTTACAGTATATTGTGACGCATCTGGGAAGGGTCTTAGATGTGTATTGATGCAACATGGAAAGGTGATAGCATATGCATCTCGACAGCTTCGAGACCATGAGAAGAATTACCCGACTCACGATTTGGAGTTAGCAGCTGTGGTGTTTTCACTCAAGTTGTGGAGGCATTATTTATACGGAGATCGGGTAGAGATCTATACTGATCATAAGAGTTTGAAATACGTATTCACGCAGCGAGATTTGAACATGAGGCAAAGAAGATGGTTAGAACTGCTGAAGGATTTTGATTTAGATCTTCAGTATCATCCAGGCAAGGCGAATATAGTTGTAGATGCACCGAGTAGGAGAGACAGTGCCTTTATCTTGACCTCGCAGAAGCATATTCTAGAAGACCTTCAGAGTATGGGAATCGAAGTAGTTTTGCCAAGGGATATAGGAAGAATGACCAGTATGCAGATTCAGTCAACCTTAGTAGAGAGGATAAGGGCAGCACAAGCAGGAGATCCACAGATTCAGAAGTTGCGGTCGGAGTGTGAATCTGGCCGTAGGAAGGAGTTAGTGATTCATGAAGATGGTACGCTCAGGTTTGGAAACAGACTCTGTGTACCGAGTGGAGACCTTCGGCAAGAAGTTATGTCCGAAGCTCATAGTTCTATTTACTCCATTCATCCAGGAGGAACGAAGATGTATCGAGATATCAGGCAGTTCTTTTGGTGGAATGGCATGAAAAGAGAGATAGCGAGATTTGTATCCAAGTGTCTGGTATGTCAGCAGGTGAAAGCCGAGCAGCAGAGACCAGCAGGATTGCTACAGCCGCTTCCTATCCCAGAATGGAAATGGGAGCACATCACGATGGATTTTGTGATCGGTTTACCTAGATCCCCGGCTGGCAAGAATGCAGTCTGGGTAATAGTAGATCGACTCACGAAGGTCGCTCATTTTCTTCCCTTTCGAGTTGGATAAACTACTGAGCAGTTAGCAGAAATGTACATGAAGCAGATAGTAAGGCAGCACGGTGTTCCAGTTAGTATAGTATCAGATCGGAATACGCGGTTTACTTCCCATTTTTGGTGGAGCTTACACCAAAGTTTAGGAACCAAGTTAAGATTCAGTACTGCTTATCATCCACAAACTGACGGGAAATCAGAAAGAACCATTCAGACATTAGAAGATATGCTACAGGCGTGTACCTTGGATTTTGGCGGATCTTGGGAGGATCACCTTCATCTAGTGGAGTTCTCCTATAATAATAGCTATCAGGCTAGCATTCAGATGGCCCCGTTCGAAGCATTGTACGGAAGGAAGTACAGGTCCCCTTTGGCATGGGACGACGTCGGAGAACGGAAGTTGTTGGGACCAAAGATGATCACGCAGACTGTGGAGATAGTTAAGTTGGTCAGAGAGCGCCTTCGAGTTGCACAGGACCGACATCGTCATTGGGCAGATCAGCATCGTAGGCCTCTAGAGTTCAGAGTTGGCGACCAAGTATTTCTGCGGATTTCGCCTACTCGGGGTATCATCAGATTTGGAACCCGGGGAAAGCTTAGTCCAAGATACGTTGGTCCTTTTAAGATTCTCGCTCGGGTAGGCGATGTGGCTTATCGACTTGCCCTTCCGCCTTCGTTGGCTGGTATACATGATGTGTTTCATGTGTCCCAATTACGTGGGTATGTCCCGGATCCGAGTCATGTCCTCGATCATTCTGAGTTAGTCGTTGGTACTGACCTAACTTACGAGGAACAACCCGTGTCTATTTTGGACCGGCGAGAGAAGGTACTCAAGAATCGGACGATAAGTCTTGTCCGTGTTTCTTAGAACCATCACTCGTCGGGAGAGTCAACCTGGGAGCGCGAGGACGAGATCAGATCTCGGTATCCGCATTTGTTTGACTAATAAGGTATATTTTTGCACCTTATTGACACGATTCCATGCTTATCTGCACCTGCTTGTTTTGCACTTTGTGATGTATGATAATAACTACTATGATAGTTAACTTGTATATGATTGTGCCTTGCTTGCCCTGATTTCACTATCCTGTCTTGGCTGGAATTCCGAGAACAAAATTTTTCTAAGAAGGGTAGAGATGTCACTCCCCGATCCTGGAATACGTATTTTAATACGTAAACCGATAAATTATATTTACCTTGAATTTATACGATATTTATTATGCAGTATTTTTTCATGCATTTCCCAGAAATATTCGACAAAATATTATTTCCTAATTTATTTTCTGCATTTGGGCCTACAGTTTTGGCTCATTTGGGAAACCTATTTTTGGTTCACCAATGGTTCATCATGAACCCTTTGGTTCATCATGAACCCATGGGTTCAAGATTCTATATAATAACTCATCTCATTCTCTCTCCTCTCATTTTACTTCCTCTCATTTATTTTCTCTACCAACCAAGGCAAGTACCAACTTGCTCAAGAGATGGATCCATATTTTGTTATTGATTTCTTACAAAACTATTTGCCAAAACATGTTCTTCTCCTCAATCTATACTAGTTTAGAACTTGGAAATTTCCATTTTCAAGCTTTGATTTTTGTAGATCTAAGTTTTAATCATTTTTGGATTTTGCATGGTTTGATCTACTTTAGTTGGATTTTATGGGTTTTTGATGCTTCCATGTGGAAGAGCATTCAGTTTCACCCAAGTTGGAACTTTGAAAATCTGGATTTGGAGTTCGGATGGCCAAGTTATGATGTTTTGAAGCTTTGAGGTTCAACCATGGTGTTCTTGCTGTTTGGAGAAGACAGTGAGCAGTGTGCTCCTGTTTGAGCACGCTTCCTGTTGGAAGTGTGTCTCCCCTTGAGCCTGCGTGACTTTTCACGCAGCTCTCCCTTGAGCCCGCGTGACTTTTCACGCAGCTCTCCCTTGAGCCTGCGTGACTTTTCACGCAGCTCTTCCCTTGAGCCTTGAGCCTGCGTGACTTTTCACGCAGCTCTCCCTTGAGCCAGCGTGACTTTTCACGCAGCTCTTCCTTGAGCCTGCGTGACTTTTCACGCAGCTCCCCCCTTGAGCCTGCGTGACTTTTCACGCAGCTCCCCCCTTGAGCCTGCGTGACTTTTAACGCAGCTCTCCCCTTAAGCCTGCGTGACTTTTTACGCAGCTCTCCCCTTGAGCCTGCATGACTTTTCACGTACGCTGCCTTGAGTGAGCCTGCGTGACTTTTTACGCACGCTGCCTTGAGTGAGCCTGCGTGACTTTTCACGCAGCTCCCCCCTTGAGCCTGCGTGACTTTTTACGCAGCTGCCTTGAGTGAGCCTGCGTGACTTTTCACCCCTTGAGTGTGCGTGTTTTTGTGCGTACGCTTTTGATATTTTATTAGATACTATATGCCCATTTTATATCCTTACGCCTTTTGTCCCGAGCATGATATGAGCACTAATGTGATCCCGGAGAACAAAGTGTTCCTACCCGATACCTGTACCTGAATGTCCCAGTTCTTGTTCATGCTCGACAAATGACTCGTAACTCCACGTGACGTATTTACAATGATGCATTACACTAAGGAGGGTAGCACATGTTGACATACTGATTGACATAGATCCTCTTTGGGGTACTCGTACTAAAGTACGACTTTAGGGGGATAATCATGCAAGCCACAGCATGTGAGTCCAAGATTTCACCTAGGGTTAAATTAGGCAACTAAACATACTAGATGCATGGGGAGGGCAAAATCCTGAGATCGTGTTACACCAGCCGCCTTGAGATATTGTCTTGACGTGCCGGCTGGTCTCCACGGATACTGTGTCATCTACAACGAGTGGATGACTGTATCCGATTAATTCCTGATATATATTATATGTTTTAGCAAGGTGGCCTTACGAGGGACCTGTGCTCAATCATACCTGTCTACGCGAACCCCTGGGTTGGCTAGCCTTGCTGGAAAGATACGATCTGAGGATTTTCTAATAACATGACGCGAGGATAACCTCGTTCCACTAGAAATGCGTAGACTTGATTGGCCGTGAAAACGACTTGCTTGTATCCTATTACCTTCCGCGAATAACTGAAGGAAGCGGACTGTCATGGTACGTGATCCAACCCATATTCTTGTTTGATTGTTGGGTTGGTTATCGTACTATGATAGGCTGTGGACCGAAGTTATGAACGGAAGACTTATTCTGTTTGTGAAGTGCTACTTCTGTGAATGACTAAAGAACATGGTCTATCATGGTACATGATCCAACCCATGTTCTTGTTTGATTGTTGGGTTGGTTATTGTGCTGCGATAGGCTATCGACCGAAGTCACGATCAGGAGATTTTATTGTTTATACCTTTTAACTTATGTGAAAGTTATAGAGTACGACACGTCCCGACTTCATGCGGTACCTTTTGTCCTTGTTTGGTTGTAAGGGTGTCATATGGGTTCGAGGATGTTGCGCTACCCTATAGAGAATAGCATAAGTATTACTATTATCAATCATTCTATTATCTGGGTTTTTAATCTTAACTCTTGTGCCCCTTTGGCGGTACTTGCTATTCGGGGCTGACCCCGCTGGTTTTGTTTGGCCAGATCTCGTAGCAGAGCCGGAGGACACGATCTTCCTTCCTGACATCCATGGTGCATACTAGGAGCATGGCGGTTCGGGAACTCGAGTGGATTTCTTCTCCACCACTCCTGCTTATACTTTTGCGGCGTTTAGCCACCGGCACCTGTTAGCCGGATTACTTGATATTTTTTTGTCAGTACATAATTGTAATTAAACAGACTGCAGCTGTGTATAATTTTGTACTCCTGACTCTCTGAGATAGCTAAATTATAAAGCTAGTCTCTCATGATCATTTTGATGAAGCGTCAGGGACGCCTTACTGCTTTATCTTTAATGTTCATTTCATTACTGATGTGACTTGATTGATTGAGACATAGAACTCTGTGGGACCATAGGAGACTTGATTGTAGCATGTACCCCCTAGTCTCTCGACAGCCACGATCGCCGTATGACGTTACGTACCTCATATGGAGTAGCTGGCCTAGTCCGTCTCCGTATTTCGGTACTGGGGCGTGACAAGTGGGCACTTGTTCTTTGGAACATGAAAGGGTTACGGACCCATAACCACTGTTGTCTGTTATATGTTCTCTACGGAGAACGGATCCTGTGGGAAGGTTGGCTTAAATGCCTTAATGAGTTCTTCGGCAGAGTGAATGCCTGGAGTGCTTTACAGGAAGCACGGTAGTGCAGCACTACAAGGAGTGTAACTCCATGCTATAGTGAGATGACTTCACCAGGAGGTTCCCAGGTAGGGGTAATGCCTCGGCTTTGCAAGCCAAGTCACAGCGGAGTAGCACCGTAAATTGGCAGGTAGCCTAATGTTGTATGATAATCATAATAAAGAGAGGTAGACAGCACTACAAAGAGGACGATGTCCTCATGTTATAGTGGCATGACACCACGAAGAGGTACCAGGTGGGGTAAAGCCTCGACTTTGCGAGCCATGTCATAGCGGCGTAACACCGCACGGAAGCGCAAGGCTTCATGCTGGGTAGTTTGGCACTACAAAGAGGCCTGTGACCTCATGCTACAGTAGTATGACACTACGACGAGGTACCCAGGTGGGGTAAAGCCTCGACTTTAAGCCATGTCATAGCGGCGTAGCACCGCAAAGAAGCGCAATGCTTCATGCCATGACTCTTTATAAAGAACTCACCTATAGTGTATGGACAGAGATATCAGGCCGTCTCTTGAGGGTAAACTTGTAGATGCCCAAAATTATACACTGAAACCAGACTGGCACAATACCTTTAATGTGCAGCCAGAAGCACAGTTGATGTCATTATGTGAGTAGGAAGAATTACAGTTATGGTGTAGAATTCAAGGCTTAGTCCATTTTTGTATCATGCTGTTATTTAACCTATGCAAAAAGATTCAAGTCGTAGCGACATCTCTCCTAATGCATGATGGACAGTCACTGTGGGAAACCTCAACCCATATATTAAGATATGTGGGGGATTGTTGGTATTTTTGCCTTTGGACTAGGAAAGATAGTCCCACATCTGCTACACCAAATGATGAGTATCTCGATATAATGCATTGCTTGTGTTGAAGTGTGCACATGAGGTGTGGTGGGGCACAAGTGTGTGTCATGTGGGAGTATTTTCCTAGAAAGAAAAAAAGGATCAATTCCAACAAAGATATAAGTTGATTTTTGTTGTGCGGACTCGGACTCGGACACGGACTCCAGGATGTCTCGTGCATGCACGGGAGTGTTCGGAGGGTAGGCGTGGACTGGTACACTTCTATGCTAATTGTGGGATGATCTAAAATATCAAACTCTATTTTTGAGTATTGGTATTTTAGTCCCACATCGGATAGGAGAAGAGGTGAAGTCTCAACTCCACTCTATAAATAGAGCCCCTTGGCCTCCTTTGAAAGATGCACCAAGAAGAGAGTTAAGGGAGTCTATAAAGTCCAGGAAGCCCGTTCAAGTCTCAAATATTGATTTACGAGCGTTCCAGAAGTTCTTCGTGAACTTGCTGGTTCCTGGAAGCAGATCGTGTTGGGGCGAATCTTGCTTTGAGCAACGGTGATCTTAATCACCCCAGCAAGAACCTTTCCTCTTCTTCTTTCTTCTTTCTTCTTTCTTCTCCTTCATCTGAGTTGTAACTCATTTCTGTCCGTCTGCAACTGCGATTGCAAGGAAGAACGTGAGATTTATTTTCTGAACTCAGTTCTGTCCGTCAGCAGCTGCGATTGCGAGGAAGAACGTGAGATTTACTTTCTGATTACTGTTGCTTTTGTAATCAGATTCATATTATAGTGTTCCTCTTGGATCTCGAGAATAATCAGAAGGTGAACGTTTGTTAAACCTCTGATCTCGACATCGAATCTACCATCTTTGGTCAAGCCCCGAGACTAACAATTTTATGTTGTTGGATCATTTTTTTACTATTCTCATACCAATCTAATCCATTATAGATTAATTTTTTTATATTATAAAATTGGATCTCAGCATGTATTTTTGAACTCCATATGCTCTAAGTTGATAATTTTCACTGAAGTAAGTATATTTAGATAACCTTTAGAATAAAATCTCCCTTAAAATTGACTAGTAAATGCACATATTTTGTACGTATATTTTACATAATTTAATTTTTTTAAAAATAAAATGGACCATGATATATATACGGCTTAGACAACTAACTTTTGAACCATTTTGAAGTCTCATTATATTAAAAAATATCAAAATAAAATAAAAAGTAAAAGATGGTGAAGTCAATTAAAAAAAAAACCTTTCATTCTGGAGAAAATGGATGGGAGAGAAGAAAAAAACCAAAAAAAAAACCCTATCCCCACATGGCACAATCCACTTGGCTTTGGTCCCTTCTAAACTCCCTCAACCCACCCACCACCTCCCCCTCTTCCTTCTTCCCCCCTCTCTGATCATTGATTCCAATTCCTCTACTTTGGTTGGTGCAAACCAAATCATCATCACCATCATCATCATCATGCCTATGCCTTCAGGTGTCACTAATGGCAGCACTAGCAGTAATTCTTTCAACAACAACAACAAGAAGAGCAGCAGCAGCAGCAAGAGCATCGTATGGTTCAGGAGGGATCTGAGGGTGGAGGACAACCCGGCGCTGTCGGCCGGGGTGAGGGCCGGGGAGGTGGTCCCCCTGTTCATATGGGCCCCGGAGGAGGAAGGGCACTACTACCCCGGCAGGGTGTCGCGGTGGTGGCTGAGCCAGAGCCTCCGCCACCTCGACTCCTCCCTCCGCAGCCTCGGCGCCTCCCTCCTCACCAAGCGCTCGCTCGACACCGCCTCCACCCTCCTCCACGTCCTCCAGTCCACCAATGCAACCAACCTCTTCTTCAACCACCTCTATGGTATGAGCACGTACTCACTACTTGTCGCCGTCTTTACGAAAATTATTTATTATTTATTATTTATTATTGGATTATTTTGGGTAAGGTTTGGTGCTTCCTTGGTTGGGCTGGCTTGCCTTTTTTGGGTACTACTTTGCTTATAGTTATGTTTTCTTGAATTGTTTATTGGTCCCAATATTTTTTTTTTCTTTCTATGTCGGTGGGTTTGTTTATTTCTATTTATAATTTCTCTCTCTAGCCTTTCTTGCTTATATTTCGTTCATTTTCATTCTCTTGTTAATTTCTGCCATTACTGTTCGCCAATTGCCTATAATTGATTTAATTAGAAGATTTAGGATCTGGATCTATGACGCATACAGTATTATATAGTGGCTGGTTTCACACTCCAGCTATCTATATATAAATCCAGTTGTGGGTTCTTATATCACTTTTTTCTTTCTTTTCCATGATCCAGCAATGTTATCGAACTAGGATTGGTTTGATTACAGTTTACCATTTAAATACTTTTAGGGCTAATTAGCGTTTAGACCTTGCATTTTATACCAGCTTAGAGTTTAAGCTCTGACATGAAAGTTTGGAACTTAAGATTTTTATTTTTGGTTTTCTTTTTTTCCGTTATACTCTCATTTCCGGCATGTGTTGGTTGTTGCCCTTGTACTTGTGCTCACGTTCGGTATGTAATGGGGAAAAGGAAACCAAAAACAGAAATCCAGTGTTACAAACTTTCTAATTGGACATGTCAGAGCTTAAACTCTAAGCTGGTATAAAATCCAGGATCTAAATGCTAATTGGCCCATCTTTTTAATGTGATTTTATTCCCATTTTTTTTATGTTTTCATCTCTTCCTTCTTACCCAATTCTTTATCCAATTAGAGTTATGGGTCTCTTTTTCTACTATAGTTCATCCTTTGAGGTTTTGGTGAGTATCGTCTAATCTAAAGTGATCTTCTTTGAGTTTTAACGAGGTACTCAGTTTATGCATTTTTGCATGGTCAGAATCCTATGGTAGACAAATCTCTCTTCTTATATGTACATATATATTGATTTCGTTGAATATATAAATATATAATCCTTAACCTGACTAAACACTAGAGTTTTGGTGCATGTGGCAGGAACTTTAATAACATGGTATCAAAGCAGCGTAGGTTCGAATTCCCTGGCACACTTTAATTTCAAGCGGATTAGAAAAAAAAAAAATCCGCTGCTTGCATCGAGCTCTGTGTCCGAAATGGATGTTTGACGTACAAGGGCGTGTTGAATAATATAAATATACAACCCTCAACTCTCACTAAACTCTAGAATTTTGGTGCTAGTCGCAGGGGCTTAACAGATTCCAAATTCGGCCTTCTAACTCCGTCTTACTTCTCTTTTAGGTTAGCATGGTTTGTATTTATTTACTCTTTGTTAATAGGTCACAGTGATTTTTTTTTTGGTCTCAATTTCTCTCTCTCTCTCTATTTCTTGTTGCAGTCTCACCAAATTGTTATTCATTGTTTTTTTGAGTTTATATCTTTGATATCTCAACGATAAACCTCATATGCAATCTCGTGAAGAAACTGGTGTTGGAAATCTCAGTAAAGTCTTTGTAGATTAGCACAAGTGACTAGATATTACTCCAACTCATTTAACTTTCTCATGTGCTACTTTGGGGGGAAGTTGAATAGTTCATGGTAGCGCTGAAACTAGAATGTATAAGTCATGTGTTTCTAATTCGTAACCTTAGGTGTCTTTTTACAGATCCTTTATCTCTTGTTCGAGATCATCGCCTGAAGGAACTCTTGACGGCTCAAGGCATAAATGTTCGTTCCTTCAATGCTGATTTGCTTTATGAACCGTGGGAAGTTAATGATGATAATGACCTCCCGTTTACAACTTTTGCTCCTTTCTGGAATAAATGCCTTAGCATGCCATATGATCCTTCAGCACCCATGTTGCCACCTAAACGAATAACACCAGGTTAGTTGTTTAAAAGACGACACCTTCTGCTGCTTTAGACATTCACTCATTCAGTCTTATTCAGTGAAGTAAAGCATTATAATTCAATCTGACGCGGTTCTTTATGACATATGCTATTGCCTGAGGCATTGTGTCATTTCATTGATTGTTACTTCTTTCATGAAGATATCAAGTATAAGCAGATACCCCATACACGCTATATTATTTTCATTAGCTTTCTTTGTTATACTTACATATGAGTGATTAAGCAGTACCAATGCTACTTAAAAAGTCTTAAGAGTTCTAATTTGGTAGCATACTGATGGTGTCATATGCTATCTTGATGCTTATAGTGATTGAAATATCTCTTAACATGCATATATCGGAAAATTCAATTAATGCCGTATTCATTTGCCTTTTCTCATCTATAAAAGAGATTTATGCAACTGATCCAACATTAGCAACAATGCTTAGTCAAAGGACCTAAGAATGTAAAGTACTAAGGTTGGAACATTTGTGTGTTGTGTCTGAAAGGGCAACAAGGCCCTCTTAGTTTCTGAACCCAGGATCTTATAATTCCGCTTACAAGTTTCTTTAACAACACCATATTTCTCTCCTTCAGTAACTTATATGTTCTACATACAAAACTGTGAAATCTAATAGTAATACCGACTGCATTGTCTTGAATAGTATGATCCTAAAAGAAGCTAATGTCGACTGTATGGAAATGGCGTATGGTGGTGTTTATTCAGCCATTATACAATAAATTCCATAGATGGAAATGAAAACCACTAGGTTTACTAAAGTACTTCATCACAATTTCCTAAGAATTACCCTCACAGATTAAATCTTGCATTATCTCGTTGAGATTAGTTGAGTTCTTTTGGTTGTGGATTGTCGCGTCGAACTTTGGATTCTCTTACTGAATGAATATGCACTCCCTTTTCTTTGCAAACTCACATGCATGCACTACTTTGTATAGGTATCTGCGAACGAGTTCTTCTAATGCTTCTTCATTCGCAATGGAAAGATACACATAATACATGCAAGCTGTTGGGACGTCTTGAATCCCGTTTGAATTCTAAGTCGCTTTTGACCGACTCTTTGGGCTTAATAGGACTAGGAATCCTTGTTTCTTGTTAGGATTAGTAATCTTTGTTTTCTTATTCTATGAAATTGGGAGGTTATAAATACTAAATAGCCCCCATTGATCTGTAGATGGCAATCATCATTTGTACTTTTCTCAACAATAGTGAATTTTCTTTGCTCTGTCAGTGGTTTTTCCCACTTACGATTTCCACTTTAAATCTCTTATGTTTGCGATTGTTCGATTTTATTTCCGTATGTGTGCCATCTATTTAATACTTGATCAATCCGCAACACAAGCAACTTTGTGTTCTTTCGGAAAATCCCTGGCAATAATCTTTTTGGGATTTATATGACCTAATGTTGACATTCACTACCATCATACAGTACTACTTAGCAACCCTGCCCATTTTGATCTGGAGAATTGATCTCATTATTTTGTTTTAACCCAAGTGAAGTGGCTTTACACCTAACATGAAAACTAATCCTTACAGTTCTTCCCATAGCTTAGAAAGGGCACAGAGAAAGAAAAATCTTGAATAAATGTCCGTGTATAAATAATGTTAGTCAAGTTTCAAGATGGTATGGGCACCCACAATAGACTTGGAATCAAATAACATTAAGGTTCCTGATAAGCATTTGGTACTTTTCCCTATTTCTAATGTTGTCTAATAGTACTTTGTGTTTCAGTCTACTAGTTTGAACTCGTTGATCTTTGAGATGTATTTATGTGTATGTGATGTAGATATATGGAAGTGTTAGCATTACAAGAATATATATCAAGTACGTTTTCATTGTGTTGGTGTAACAGGTGATGCTTCAAGATGTCCTTCAGATACACTTGTTTTCGAAGACGATTCTGAGAAAGGAAGCAACGCTCTCCTTGCCCGAGCATGGTCACCAGGATGGCGAAATGCTGATAAGGCCCTAAGTACATTTATTAACGGACCACTGGTTGAATACTCTGTAAACCGGAAGAAGGCAGATGGAGCAACAACATCTTTGCTTTCACCCCATCTACATTTTGGTGAGGTTAGCGTCCGCAAGGTGTTTCATCTTGTCCGAATCAAGCAACTAGTATGGGCTAATGAGGGTAACAAAGCTGGTGAAGAGAGTGTTAACTTGTTTCTCAAGTCTATTGGCCTCCGGGAGTACTCTAGGTACTTTAGTTTCAACCATCCTTGCAGTCATGAAAGACCACTTCTAGCTCCCCTTAGGTTCTTCCCCTGGGTCATCAATGAGAGTTATTTTAAAGCTTGGAGGCAAGGCAGGACTGGTTATCCTTTGGTGGATGCTGGTATGAGAGAACTATGGGCAACTGGTTGGTTACATGATCGGATACGGGTTGTTGTATCGAGCTTCTTCGTGAAGGTTCTGCAGCTTCCATGGAGATGGGGTATGAAGTACTTCTGGGATACACTATTAGATGCTGATCTTGAAAGTGATGCATTGGGCTGGCAGTATATCTGGAACTCTTCCAGATGGCCGTGACTTAGACCGCATAGATAACCCTCAGGTATGGTATTTCTGGACTTCTGGCTACATCTCGTTCTTGTGGTTTTTGCACCCGTGCTAGGTTTATTTCCATTAAGTTTTATTATGTCAATATAAATGGAAGAATGGAATTTAATTATGAACAATTGTTTTCTTTTTTGGTATTTCCGTTCAGTATACAACTTACAGATGGTTCTATCTTGTCCTAAAATATATATTTACGGGTTGGGGAGGTGGATGGTTTTTTTCTTCTTATTTGGTCAAGTCACGTGGTAAGAGTGAATTCCTAGTTCCTACTATTGATCATATTGCCAGGGGAATCAGGGAGATTCTTATACATATTTCGAACTTCCTTTGGCGTGAACTTAAGCTGCCACTTCCCAGTCATTGATGTAACATAGTGGAATATGTAAGGTCATTCAAATATTATATGTATTGTTATTTGTAATGGCTATTGTCATCATTCTGGAATCCTTATAGAGAATATTTCTTTTAGGCTCTCAAGAAACATTAACCAAATTGCAGTGCCGCATATGGGCATCCCTCTTTGAGTGAGTGCTAAAATACTAATGGACACAATCACAAATTTACATAAGAGTAGCTTGCTAACATCTAGGGGGAAACTCCCCAAGATTCTTCCGCTCTGATTTGAAGCCCATAATAAAAGGAACATAATATATACTTTTTCTGGGTATTGAGGTTCATGTTCGTCTCTTGGGTGCAGTACAGTTAGGAAAGCCAAATGAAGATACTTACCTGATTTATATCATCAATCCTGACAAAGGAGTGTTTTTTTTTTCATTTGACATAGATGACATTGGAATAGCTTATGCTGCCACTGACTTTTTGATCTTTCTAGCAATAGCCCACTTATCATTGCCTTTCTTTTGCTCAATTGACAATTTATAGTTTGAAGGCTACAAGTTTGATCCTTACGGGGAATATGTACGTCGCTGGCTTCCTGAACTAGCCAGGCTACCAACCGAGTGGATACACCATCCATGGGATGCACCTGAAACTTTATTGCAAGCCGCAGGAATCGAACTTGGCTCCAACTACCCTCTTCCCATTGTCGAAATCTCTGCAGCAAAAGCTAGGTTGCAGGAAGCTCTTACTGAAATGTGGCAACTAGAAGCCGCATCCAGAGCTGCCATGGAGAATGGAACTGAAGAAGGCCTTGGTGATTCCTCAGAGCTTCCTCTAATTGACTTCCCTCAAGAGATGCAAATGGAAGTGGATCGTGAACCTGTTCATATCAATAACACCCCAAATAATGAAAGGAGACGTGAGGATCAGATGGTCCCTAGCATGACTGCATCTTTAGTTAGAGTTGAAGAAGAGGATGTCTCTGCAGATGTGCAGAACAATGAAGAAGATAGTAGAGGAGAAGTGCCAACAACTGTAGATTTTGGTCCACAGCAGCAAGGAGAAGCTATGGATCGAGGTGTCACTCCAGTGGTGAGGAACAATGCACAGAGGCAAAATGAAGGGGACTCAACAACAGAATCATCTGATAGTTGGACAGAAAGAGAAGGGGGAGTGGTTCCTGTTTGGTCACCTCCAGCGGCTTCTGGTCGTTCGGAGCAATTTGTGGCTGATGAGACCAGTATCGGAAGTGGTGGTTATCTGCAGAGGCATCCACAGTCCCACCAACTGATGAATTGGAGGCAGCTTTCCCCAAATGTGTAAGTTATTAAAACTTTTTCTTGCATTTAGTGTTTACTTGTATTTGTTAGTAGGAAAGCATGTGCTGTTGCCACCTTACTTACTTATGATAGATCTTTTTATGTAAATCTAGATACACAGTCTTTATGGAAGCAATAGTTGTCGTCTCATCTTTTAAGCTTATGTGTCACAATAGGATCAGGTTTTCTTCTCTTGCACCAATCTCAGGATTAAGGGAAAAGGTTATTAGAGCTTCTTATTAGAACCTGTGTACCAAACACTATAATCCTCAGCCTGGCATCAGCCGCTTTGTATCTGCACCTTATCATGGCAGTACATTTTATATAAATTCATATATTAATCGTTATTGATCAGGTTCATCCAGATTAAGAATACCATGATAAGCTCATATGGGTTTATGAAGACCATATAATAACTTGATCTCTTAATTGGGTTCTTAGAGCTGGGTAGCTGCTGCTGGGATAGGGACCAGTAGAGGGTGTCTCAAAAGGGGATCTCAGGATGTCGTGCATGGCGGCTGGTGGGAGTTGTGTTAGGTAGCAGACAACTAACATAAAATATAATCTTATATGAAAGAATTCTTACATAGAAAGATATCTAGTAGCAGATCCCAAAAACTTGGGATTTTGTTGTTGTTGTATATATATATATATATATATATATACCTCGTACTAAACGTGGGAATAAAGCATAGTTTGCACTATCGGCTTATACCGATCTGATATGGCCGATATCGATAATGTTTGGCATGTCCCGATCTGATACCAATACCAGATACTGACCAATATCGACATTGGGGATCTTTTTTCCAGTCAATTCGGCAAAGAAAATTGAACGAAAAAGACCAATCAGCGATAGTGTAAAAGTATAGTTAAATTGTAAAAAACTTATCTATTGCATGTAAACCAATCGGCAAGAGTGACTACTATTTCATTCAATTTCAAACTACTAAGAAACAAAACCGAAAATACTTAAAGTTATGTCTAAATGTATAAAATATATTTTCTAATGTATTAATAATTCGTTAGTAATTATTTTCTTTACGATACCAAGCCGATCCCGATACTCATAGGAATTGTCCGATACCGAACCTTTAAAGTAGACTTCAAAGACTCAATACATCTAGCAATTTACGACTCTTAACGTTTTGGTATGTCTGACTTAACCATGAAAAAGCTTGATACTTTACATAGGCTTCTGCCTGCTAAGGTTGTTGCCTTCCGTTCCAATTTTGAACATGGAACATTTATGCTGCTTGTAGGAAATTTATACTAGTTTTTCTCTCTCATTATATATATATAGACACACGCGCGCACACACACACACACACACACACACATACACACATTCTGTGTGGTCACCATACTAACATTACTAATTTCTTACTTGACAGGACTAGAAGTTGGGAAATGGAGAATGCTATGCAACCAAATGCTATCGGATAGATTCGTCATGGCAAATTAGTTACGTAACCATCCATCCTTTTCTCTAGTATAGAATGATCTAATCTGTGCAGAGACTCTAATATCCTTCACTACATCAGTGTATCATATTGTTGTATAGATGTGAGAGGTGTGTCCTTCATTAGGCAATCTGGGTTTTATAATAAATGCAAGTGTGTGCCCCTTTCTTAACTGCTATACTTATCATCCTTAATTTCATCATGGACTTCTGCTACTTTTCATGGGTTAGGTTTGGTGTTGGAGATTCCCAAAGTCATGTATGGGACAGTATCCTTGTAGATAGACTTCTTTGTGGTGTGAAATTTCCGAATATCGATCTTGCTGACATTACTTCTTCCTATAAAATATTAGCAGGTTCAATTTGATCTTTGCTGACATTACTTCTTCCTATGAAATATTAGCAGGTTCAACTGGGTCACTAAGTTATTCAGCATCAGTTCCAAATATATGATGGCTCTATCAGGATTCCACTGTTTCAAATTCCTCTGTTCATGCTAAAATACGGTCTTGTTACTCTATTTGTGTACGTGCTATTCGATTCAGATCAGAATAGTTACTCTCTGCATCCGTTTAAAATCCATATTAGCTTCAGTTTTTTTTTTTTTAAATATTTTTAGGGCGATGATGAGCCCGGCCTGCGGGGTGCGGGGCACCGGCAACGTCGGAGGACTGACGAAAAATGGTCACGATTTGAGCTGGCGTGGGCCAGAATGGGACGTCCGTTCATAAAAATTCAACTAATAGGGTGCCGCACGGACGGTTGAGGACCGGCATCATTGTACCAGGGATATAAACAATGGCCGACCATGCTGCTCGTCGTGCGGTGCCGTAAGGGCGTCGTAAGGACGTCATGCGCATAGAACGGGTGGTTGGACGGCATTGGTTGGGCGGCATCAACTGTTGTAGGCGTCGTGAAGACGTCGGGGGCGCCTTTGCCGTCGTGGGCTAAGCGAGACGTTGAGTTGCGGACATCGAAAGACATCATGGCCGTCTCGTAGAGTGCGCGGGATATACGTGTGGGGCGATGATGACAAAGCCAGTGCGGAAAAGATCTGCACGAAGAGTCCGAAATGATATGATGACTGGCTAAAAATCGTATGCGGAAAGACACGATTTAACTGAACCCGCACATGCTGAATAATAATAATAATAATAATAATAATAATTAGCTTGACTTCATATATACATTCATAAAGCTCCCAATCTTCCCAGCTTTTACTGTCTTTTAGCAAATTTAGGCATCCTAAGTATTAAGTTTTTCGCACTCTATCATTTGCCATTTTTTGAATTTCATTACCATTATCACATTAATTCAAGTAGTTCATTGTACCTGCCGATCACCTATCTTGGCGGACCGGGCTTTCCATTACGTACCTGCCGATCACCTATCTTGGCATTCCATTGTACAAGGGGAAAGCTAAACGGGAGTATTTTGACGCCTTATCCGACAAAATCAAAAACCGGATATCCGGATGGAAAGGGAGACTTCTTTCTTTTGGAGGTAAAATTACTATCATTAAGAGTGTTCTTACTTCCTTACCTATTCATCCTTTATCTGTTATGAAACTGCCCGGCAATTATTTCAAAACGTTAGAGCGGTATATGGCGGAGTTCCTTTGGAACTCCAGTGATAAAAAAGACGGCGCTGGGTTGATTGGAATCAGGTTTGTTTCCCCTGGATGAAGGGGGCCTTGGTATTCGTTCTCTCCAACAGGTGACGGTGGCACTACACGCAAAAAGAACACGGGCTTTGATCAAAGGGGAGTCCGTGTGGGCCCATTATATCATACGGAAATATGGTGACCCTCTCAACGACAACTACTCGATACCGCATGCGTCGTCCCCGTTGTGGCGGAACATGATGAAGCTTCTCCCAACGGTCACAAGGCATTGCCGATGGGTCATCGGGAGGGGGAACGTTACTCTCTGGAAAGAAAATTGGAGTGGCACCTGCATCCCGATCCCGCCCAACATCAGACACAATCCATCTATTAGGCAAATTCTGAATGATTCCCATATTCTGACGCGGCGCGGAAATTGGGTTGATGCTAGAGTTTTAATTCAGGAAGAGCCGCGCAAAGTTCTGGACAGTATCATCCTCTCTGAGGAGTCAGACACGAGATGCTGGACGCTCACTCAACACGGCGACTTCACCACCAAATCGTATTGGGACCAGTACAGGACGCCTCGGAATAAATTCAGTTGGAGCGCATATATCTGGAATAAATATATCCCTCCGCGGATCGGAGCTTTCATGTGGCGTTTATACCGGAACGTCATCCCGGT
Organism: Iris pallida; assembly: GCA_029216955.1. Classification (NCBI taxonomy): domain Eukaryota; kingdom Viridiplantae; phylum Streptophyta; class Magnoliopsida; order Asparagales; family Iridaceae; genus Iris; species Iris pallida. The sequence goes on from JANAVB010008799.1 coordinate 1,241,151, forward strand.
CGATCAAAAACTGAAACGCATGGGCTACAATATTGCGTCTAAGTGCGTGTGTTGCAAGAATCACATGGAGGAGTCGGTCGGCCACCTTTTTGTGAATAGCGAGATTGTCGTTGCTACCTGGTTGCATTTCGCACAGAATTTTAACCTATCGACGGCCCCGAACAACGTGGACAAGCTTGCAGAGGTATGGCTTCTTGACGCCTCTTTAAATAACCATGTTGGTGTGCGCAGGAACATCATCTTCGCGACTGGTCTATGGGAGATTTGGAAACAGCGGAATGTTATCATATTCAACGGAGGGGAACGGAACAGCAGGGACATCATTTGTGTCACGCCCCAGAACCAGAATACTGGAGAGCGGGGGCAGACATAGCCAGCTACGTATAACGAAATGGAATCCACACCGCTATACGGTCACGGCTGTCTAGATATGTGAGGGTTTCACTACAATCCATCAGTCTCTTAAGGTCATAAAGTAGCCTATTGTCTCAATCTCAACCAACTAATAATAGTTACAAGATGTCAGACCACCAAATATACAATAGTAAGGCGTCCCATAAATTACATATTCGGAGTGATCATGAAGCTAGTCGTTACAAAGTGTGAGGACTAGCAAGAGTTCAGTCATACATGATCAACCTCCAGGGCTAGTCAATCATGTTACGGCCCGTAGGCGGACAGTAAGTAAGTACAATCGAGCTAACACTTACTCGTCGGCTAAACGCCTCAAAAGAATAATTTACAATATTACAGTGGGAGAACAAAAGAAACCCACTCGATGTCCTGGTTACGCCTAGTGACCACCATCGGGCTGGGAAGCAGGGAGATCCTTTGGTGCTGCTCCGGTATCTGGCCATACAAAACCAGTTGGGTCAGACCCCAGAAAGAGCAAGTGCCACAAAGGAGGCTTCACTTAAGAACTAAAACCAACAAATCATTAGCATTCAATACATAAGAAAACAACAATAAATAACACAGATTGAGGTTTGTGCACTACCAATGCACTTATCCCAATCAGAGAAAATAATTAAGTGAAGCATCATTGACATACGATAACTGGAGAATCATGCTAAATAAAATAGAGCCAGGCAATATACGAAGAGAAGACGAATGTACTATTCCGGAAGCCAGGTTACAATCCTTAAACCAAATAAGGACCGAGATTGTAACCCTTCGCCTGAACAGAACTTAGTCTCTGATCATTTATTGCTATAGGTGACAATCATTAAGGTGAAAAGGAGAGAGTACAATGATAAAAGTGACAATGAAGAGTGCAATACGCTAGAGTGACAATAGAGTACAATCGTTATAGTGACAATCTGGAGTGACAATCATTCAATCATTCTGGTACAATCTTACAATCAATCAATTTTAGACAATACTATACTGGACTAGACTCCATCCAAGCAATCACGGCCAATCATTGCCTACGACTTTCTACATTAACTAACTAAGGTTATCACAATCCTAGTTACTAGCAAGATGCAATGAGATGCTCCAAGTAGCCACAGGCCCTGCAGCTATCCAGGTTATCCAGGCAATCATTATAGTGACAATTTAGAGAGTACAATGCATTAGAGTGACAATAGAGTTCAATCATTTAAGTGACAATGGTGGGTGTCCCACATAACAGTGGGCTGGAAATGTGCCCTACTCGTCGGCAGGCTACAAGTCCAAACATTTGCGGCCGGAATAACGGGATGGCCTGTAACTGGGGAACATCTCTTCATGACTAGTGAATTATACTAATCATTAACCTTAGTCCATTTCAGTAGGTACTCCTGACCGTGGTACTCAGGAGTCCCCTCCTAGACATGATGCAAGACAGGACTGGATTATTTATACAAGCACAATCGTCCACGGTGTCAGGATTAATTATACAAGTCATGTCATGTCAGTTAGCCGTCGCAACAGCTATTCAAGATATATCAGGTCAGGTTATCATGCCAAATGTACTTGTCAGGAGTGCGCCACGGCGGGCCACTATCAGGTCATGTCAGGTTATCATGTCAGGAGTGCACCACTACGGGTCACTATCACGTCATGCTCAATTCCAAACATATCAAGTAAATTCGTGATTATCAAGTTCAGGACAAAAGGCGTAAGGATATAAAATAGACGTTAAATATCTAATAAAATATTAATATACAGGGCTATAGAAGATCCAGGATAAGTAGGGTCAGGTCCAGTTGCGCCTAAACATCAGGTTGCGCCTGAGTCAGACTGCGCTCAAGTCAGGCTACGCTCAAGTCAGGCTACGCAAGACATACGTCTCCAAAAGGCAGCGTATGTACTCCATACGACTCCTCATCAAGGCAGCGTATGAGGTCCATACGACTCCTCGTCAAGGCAGCGTATGAGGTCCATACGACTCCTTGCCAAGGCAGCGTATGAGGTCCATACGACTCCTTGCCAAGGTAGCGTATGCAAGACATACGCTTCCAAAAGGCAGCGTATGAGTCAGACTGCGCTGCGCTAAAGAGCGCGCGCAGCTCAGTGGCGCAAGCTAACAAGCTCGTGCACTGCTCACTGTCTTCTCCAAATCAGCAAGAACTCCATGGTTTGAACCCAAAGCTTCAAAAGTCCATAACTTAGTCAAAATAACTCCAAATCCAACTTTTCAAAGGTCAAAATTGGGTAGAATAAAATTCTCTACAACATGAAACCATCAAAACTTAAAAACAAAGAAGTTTGATAGATCAAAACCACCAAAATCCGAAAATAACTAATTTCTAGATCTACAAAAATTAAAGCCTCAAAATGGAAAATGACAAGTTCCAATGTGTCTTAAAAACATGAGGAGAAGCTAATGGAACAATAAAAATGGGCTCTCTTGTGGAAGCAAGTTGCACTTGCCTAAGGGGTGTTCTTGGTTGGTGGTGGGTTTAATGGAGAAGGAAGAAGAGTTAATGAGAAAGTGGAGGAGAGAGAAAAGTTAGGTGTGTTATAAAGGGGGATGGTGGTGGTAGGTAGGGGGTTCACCCCTTTCATAATGAACCAAGCAAACCAAACCAAGCCGAACCAACCCAGGAATAAACCAAGCCCAAATAAACCAATGAACCATTAAAACCAATTAAACTATCAATGCCAATAAAACCAAGCCAATGCAAAATAAACCAAGATAACTAACCATGAATAAATAAAAAAATAGGGGTCCAAAACACGTATACGTATACTAAATACGTATCACGAATTTGGGACATTACAATTTGTCGGGTCGGCGCTGCCCTGAATTCTGCAACCAGCGCCCACCACTTACAGATTCGAGACAGCGAGGAGCATAGCGTGTCAACGATGGACTCGCGGGCTGGGGCTCCTGCGATCGGTCGGCTCCCTGCGGACGCGCGGAATCAGCTGCATCCCACCCGGCCCCCGTCGAACACTGGCGTCAGGCTCAGCGTCTATGACTGTTGCGGGGGAGATGGAGATACGGCAGGGGGCAGAATTGTTCGCGACCACGGGGGGCAGATGGTCGTCGCTTTCTACATTTTCCGGACGGCGGACATGACTACGAATGCAGATATTGATGGGCTGCTGTATGGATTATTGTTATGCCAAAGCCACAACAAAGACATCAACAGTATTGACATTTCTTCTCAAAGGATTGCTAACATTCTCAACTCAAGAGCTAGAACTCCTTAGGCCCTCACGTACAGTATCAGGAAGATTAGAATGCTGACTCGGAACGTGACTATCAATTACATCGCTAGTCGGCAGAACGGCGTGGCACAAGCTCTTTGTCATCTCGCTAAGGATTCCAAAGATGAGCAGATCTTCTTCCACTCCGTCGACCTTCCTCCTGCTATTGTCCATGCTCTTGCTGCAGAGAATACGGAGGACCGGCCATAGGGCTAGCTTGTTTTCGGTTTTCCTTTTGCTTCTTGCTGGGCGTATTTTATTTTGGCCCTAGTTTGTTGTGTTTCTTTAGCCCAATGGGTTTTTTGGTGTGCTCCTGTAGCTCTTTTCTTGCCGTTTCTTTTATTTTGGGGAGCGGCCTTTTGTGTTTGGGCTACATGTAGCACTTTTTTGTTTTCGTTTGCTGGGGGCTGTCCCAGCAACGTTTTGTTCTTCCTTTTGTTTTTATAATATTTCCTTTTTCTAAAAAAAAAAAAAAGTAGTTCATATACGCTCATGCGTCTACTCTTTTACTTTGTTGATTATCCTTGCGTCAAGAGTCCGTATCAATCATTTTCCAATGTTTGAAGCATAGAACATTTTCCCACAATTGTCTATTGCATCTCGAAATTCAAAACCCTTTCTTTTTAGTTTGCATCAGTTTTTGCCTTATCCTTTTCAGTTCCTCCTAAAGAGACGTGGATATGATGTCTCAAAGTCTATGTTGAAGAATAGAACTTAATATGTCAACCTTATATATATTCTTGCCATAATATTATGGAAAAATTTATGAAATATCCAAAACTTGTAAAAGTTTTATGAAAAGTCTACCGCAAAATAACATTTTATCGCGTGTCCAGAATTAGTGAAAAATATGTAAAGGGGATTTTGAATGACCTTTTTACCCTTCTAATTCATTGAAAATATCTCCGAACCCTACACTTCAAAAAAAAAAAACATTTCTATACTTCATCTTCTTCCATGCGCCGCTCAGATTCAAATATAGGTTTTCTCTTCCAAAATCTTCAAACATTACTTCAAAAGCTCGTCGAAAAATTTCGGAAAGACGGACAAACGGTAAAATTGTTAAAACGGAGGTCCAAACATCATTTTTGTGCGATTCTAAAATTTTGAAAGGCCGACTAACGAAGAAGCTGTTAATCTCCGGCTCCTCGAAAATACGCTCCTTTTGCGACAAACCGGGTCTCGTTTCGACCTCCCAGTCAAAAGTTATGGCCCTTCAAAGTTTCAACTGGACATAAAATGCAGGAGAATGATCATTCTCCGTGCTAAAATCACGAAGAATGGCCATTCTCCGTGCTAAATCCACGGAGAATGACCATTCTCCTTGTTAAATTGACAAAGAATAGCCACTCTCCGTGTTAAAATGACGGAGAATGATGAATGGCCATTCTCCGTCAATTTAACAAGGAGCCGTCATTTTAACACGGAGAATGGCCATTCTCCGTCATTTTGACACGGAGCATGGCCATTCTCCATCATTTTGACATGGATAAGACTATTCTCCGTGGTTCGTGCTAAAACCACGGAGAATGGCCATTATCCTTGTTAAATTTACAAAGAATAGCCATTCTCCGTGATAAAATGACTGAGAATGGCCATTCTCCGTCAATTTAAGAAGGAGAATGGTCATTCTTCGTTATTTTAACACGGAGAATGGCCATTCTCCGTGTTAAAATAACGGAGAATGGTTATTCTCAGTCATTTTATCACGGAGCCATTCTCCGTGGTTTTAACACGGAGAATGACCATTCTCCATCATTTTAGCACGAAGAATGTTCATTCTCCGTGGTTTTAGCACGGAGAATGATGGAGAACAGGCGACAGAAACCTAAAACCTAATTTTTTAATTTTTTTTGTGGAAAAAATTTATCAGGAACAAAAATTCAAGAGTTTTCGTTCTTCTTTTAAAACGATGCTAACTCTTATGGAAAAGAAGAAGAAGCTCTTCTCTCCACAATTGACCTAATCGTCGAAAAACTTCAAATCTCTCCACGATGATGATGATGATGAGCGATGATCGGAGTCCGACTGAAGAAAAGCACAGTGAACTACGAACGATCTTTGCGATCTCTGCTGAAGATGAGAGCAATGGAATTCAGATCTCTCGTGAAGAAGAGACGAAAATCGCAATCCAAATCTGAGTTTGTACGAAGGGTAGTTATGGTATTATAAAGATGGCAATTTTGTAAATACAGAATATCTAAAGAAAATATTAGGATATTTAACGTGAAAATATATAATTTTGGACATTTTATAAAACATATCCTGCGGGTAGATTTTTTATACAAACCAACCCCAAAATTAGGTTTCTCAGCAATTTTCAGTAATATTATTATAGAGAGGTATGGTTCTCTTGAATACTTAGCCATGGCATTAAGATCTAATATAAAAGTACTATATATGTTGATGTTACACGTTCTTTAGCGAGACTTCTTGGCAATTGCTGGGATTTATGCCTAGTACTTTAAGACAGATCATTAATTATGAGGCTCTTTGGTTTGTTCTAAGGCCATGTTTGGTTCATGGATTTATTCGTTTATTTCGTAGTCATAAACTTGAAAACTATTTTTCTGTCATTTTGAATTTCCATGATGTTAATTTTATTTTAAAATATAAGAATATTATTGAAACATCGATATGTTGTTCTTCTTTTTCTTTCTGCACCAACCAAAGAAAATCATTTGTCTTTTTTGAATGCTTTCCTTGTTTTACTAAACACACTTCATGTCTAGTGGAATCTTGAGAGCATTGTTCGGATTAATGATGGGAGAAACACAGTTACAGTGAAATAACATTCATGGGTAATGAACTGGAGATCATTCAGAGCTTTCTTTTATTATTCAAGATTATTATATATTCATCTGCTGAAGCAGACATGTACACCACTGAAGATCAGCATTGTTCTCTTGATTTCATACTTGATTGATACAGACTTTGCTATAAACACGTAGATTCTATGGCGGCTTTCGATCGGAACAGTGGACTTTCAAGCTAGGGGAGCTCATGTGACTTCCCTGCAAAATCCCAAGAGAATTTTATTTGTCAAGTATAGAGAACTGCAAGCAAGTTTAAGAGTTGCTTGATCATGGTGTGCGTGTGGATGTGTGAATTTACAGAATTTTTTTAAAAAGGTAATAAAAGAGTATTAAATTACATAAAAGATAACATGAGTGTATGCACTCATGTCGCCAACTAAGTTGACGACATCGTTGCAAAAAAATTTAAAAAAAAATTCCAGGTTTTAGTGACGGAAAAGACTTTGTATTTGTTACTGAAGTTATAGAGCACGCACTACCACTCTGAAAAAAAGAAAAGAAAAAAAAATTACATTCATGTCGCCAAGTGTGTTGGCGACATTCGCCAACTCACACATCACTTTACCTTCTCTATAATTTTACACTCTTTTGGTACCTTTTTGAAAAATTTCTGGTGAATTTACAATGATCGGACTCAAACCTGCATGTGACGGGCTGAGGCTCTTGGTAACTTTGCTCGGCGCATTCTTTGTCGGCAGCCGGAGCTGCTCGTACAATGTAGCGGCAATGACCATGCCAATCACCGGAGAGACCAAGTATATAGGTAACTTCCTCATCTTCATCGTCACGATTGCGGGACCTAAGCTTCGTGCAGGGTTCAACGATGCTCCGGTGTGGATTCTGCAGTATATACATATATATATATATATGCAACAACTTGAAATTGGTGAGACAAGCTTAGGATTGCACAAGAAAAGAAGCTCCACAAGACTAGATTGGGACTGACAAAATATCTACGCTCACCCTACAAGAATGACATCGACGAAGATGGCTGCTCCTATTGCAGCACCAGCGATCCCTTTCGCCTGCAAAGTAGCCATAATATATATACGTTGAGCTCTATATCAACACTCTATATTTTAACCTTTTTTTTGTTAGAAAACCTAGCTTGACTTGAGGTTTGATATGTACGGTGATCAAGTTCTTATGATCCTTCTGAAACTAACTAATAATTGAGTATATATATATATATATATATATATATATATATATATGTATATATTTATTTATTTATTTTTTTCAACCCCTGTCATTTGGCACGTGTCGCATGCACACGCTGTGCACGCGCACGGCCAAGCCCGGCATAGTAGCATGAGGGAGTAGTAGGAGAAGGATTGAGTCGTCGGCGGAGCGGAGGGGGAGTGAGGGGGCTCGCTCCGACGCCGCTGCCGTGTTCCGCCGCACGTGCACAGCGGATGCACGGCCGGAGCTACTAAAATATTATTTTCTTATAGATAAACTAGAATGCCAGAAGTAAATGAATGAGAAGGAGAAAAAATTATTTAGTAACAGGGTCTCATATATATATATATATATACTAGTCATAACCCGTGCCCATAGGGCATGGTTCATTTAAGGTATTCTCCCTCAAAATCTTGGATCTCCAACCACTGCTGGATGTGAATTTTATTTGGATTTTCCATAAAATCACACTCTCAATAATGCTCATCCACAACCATTATGAGGCCCATTAAAATATTAAATCCCAACCATCAAAATATTAAATTTCCATCTTTAGATTTCCCATAAAACCCCACTCCCAATAATGCTCTTCCCCATAAAATTCCACAACCGTTGATTCACCAAGATTAAATCCCAACCACTCTTTATCTTGGCACAGTCAGCCCTAGGATTCAAAAACCTTTGTGTTTTGTATATATATATATATATATATATATATATATATATATATATATATATATATATATATATATATATATATAAGTGAGCCGTCTAAGTCGTCATTATAATTCAAAAACCTTTGTGTTTTGTATATATATATATGTATATATTTTTTTGTATATATATATATATATATATATATATATATATATATATATAAGTGAGCCGTCTAAGTCGTCATTATATTACGGTCTATTTTATTTTAAAAAAATTAATTATGTAAACAAATGTTGAAAAAAGTTTGAAATTATTATATATATTCAACATAGAAAATTGAACTCAACCAAACAAGCAAAATATTTCCACCTTAACCACATGAGTTAGAAAAAATATTTGACTATAATTAAATAATGTTCTTATTATATATGATTATACGTGCAAAGCACGTGCATTTACTAGTATACATATAAGGTTTTTTGTTTCGAAAATGACCAACGTTAGAGTTTAAATTTCGAAATCACTATTTAAGTAGGATAATAAACAATGAATTCGAGACTCAAATTTTAATATTTGTTATTTTCGAAACTCAAATTCTAATTTTCATATATCTTTAAGATTCTATTACTAAATATTTCAAAGAAAAAAAAGAGAGTCAATGACATCGGTTCTTACCGCTCTTTCATCGGTGGCAGCACCACAGATGACCCACATCAGCACAAACGACGCGATGATTTCCCACACTATGACGGTGAGATTATCGAGCGAAGGAGAGGGCAGCGTCAGCATTATTTCAGGCCGGTCCCCCTTGTATATTCCCTTCAGGCTGTAACTCGCGAGTATCGAGCCCATCACCTGAGCCACAACGTAGAAATGGAGCTGCAAACAAAAAAAAAATTAAAAGAAAAACTCAAAGCAACCGAATAATTAATATTGTCGTTATAGCCGACCATCAAGTGTAAAAAAGATCTATGTGCATGGTGACGGTAGCTGAAGTGGCGGAGCATAAGCTGGACTGTCTCGAACTGTAAATCGGATTTAAAATCAAATAAATATCATGGACTACTATGTATAGTATCACATGTCAGTTGCAGCGTGGTTGGGTATATTAGTGAAGGTTGATGGTTCGATTCCTGTGTTGGTTTTGTAAATTTTACTTTCTAATAGCTTAATTGTAACTTGATAACCTCAACTATTCTTATTTTTCAACTTGATACCCTAAACTTTTTACTCGATACCATCAACTATTTAATATTTTCAATTTGATACCCAAAATTTTAAAAAGGACAAAAATACCATTGCCCTTCACTTTTCAACAGAACTCAACTCCTCTCCCCCACTCCCCTCGCCCCCACCCCGCCCCACTCTCCAGCCACCCTCGACCCTCCCCCCCCCCCCCCCCGCTGCCCCACCATCGTCCTCGCTCCCCCCACCCCTACTGCACCACCGTCCCCTTTCTCCGGACGCGCACGGTGGCTGAAAGGGGGCGGGGGAGGGGTAGGGTCAGACGGTGGCTGAAGGGGAGGGTGGAGAGGGGTGGGTGGGGGAGAGGGATGTAATTTTAAGTGTAGATTATGGATATTTTCGTCCAAAAATTTTATGGTATCAAGTTGTTACAAAAACAAGTTTAGGATATAAAATTAAAAAACTGAAATAGTTGAGGGTATCAAGTTACAATTAAGCCCTTTCTAATTTTTGAGTTATCGCATGAATTTTTTTTTTTCCATTCTTGCTCTTAGTCCCCCCTAACAAATTTTTCTAGCTCCGTCCAGTAGGACAGCGAGCGAGTACCTACCTCTCTCCATGGGAATTTTCCGACGGTGGCGAAGGCGATTGTGATAGCCGGATTGAAATGGCCACCGGATACGTGTCCGAGAGTGTAGACCAGCGCGGCGACGAGCAGGGCCCAAGTGAATGCAACGCCGACCAGCGTCAAGCTAGCCTGCTGGTTTGTGTAAGCCGACCCGCATCCTATGAATACAAGCAGGAAGGTCCCTACGAACTCAGCGGCAACCTGTTTCAATCATCAGCACCAGAGAAAAGTAAGATTCAAGTCCTAGAAACAGCCTTCCCATGTATATTATATTCCCATGTATATTATATGATTATATGGGAGTGAGGTTGTGTACATCTTGATCTTCGGAACTGAAACTCATCAAGAATGACTAGACCCGGTACAAAAAATAAAGTAATATTTTAGCAAATGTTTCCGTTTTAAAGGTAGAAACTAATATATATCACATTTTAAAAAAATAGCAAATGCCTACTTTCTTTGTAAAATAGTAAAGATTTTAATTAAAACAGTGGAGGTACATCTTAAAAAAAAAATTATTCCATACAAAGAAATGAGGATATTTGCTATTTTTTTTAAAAGAAAAGTGAAGGTATATGCTACTTTCTACATTTGAAACGGGGTATTTGCTAAAATATATCAAAGATAAATTAAGAACTATTCTCATATAAAAAAATTCTAATAAAATAAAACATAAATTAAATTAACATCAAGTAAGAAAAATCATTCAACTAAAAATCACTAATTGAGTGGAAAATAAATAAATAGAGTTAAGTGGGATTAAGTGAGGGGGAGTAGAGTCAATACATAGAACCTTGTTTCGATTGGAGGGAGAGTTAATGGAGGGTGTTTAATACTCTTGCTTGGATTGGAGATTTTGAGTAAGAGGGGGATTAATAAAAATATGATAGTTACCAAAATAACTTTATTATATATGCCATAAAATTAAATTTGATTGAAATTTTAATCAGAACTTATCAAAATATATTCACAAATTAGGAAGGTACGGAGCAACATGTTGAAAAAAAAATGAAAAAAAAATCATGATATTTTATAGAACAAATAAGGGTATATATGACTTTTTAAATAAAATTTCTCAATCCTCCTCATTAACCCTCCGATTTGAAGGTTTAAAAAAATGGACAAAAGAGGGTGAAATAAACCCTCACTTAACCCTCCATAACCCTCTCTTTTAAACCCCCACTCTCAAACCAAGAATGATTTTTCTCACTTAACTCTCGTAACCCTCAATCCAAACAGACCCTCAATTGAAATAATATTAGACTAAAAGAAATAAAATAAACCTTCATTTTGACACTTTAGTGGAAGTAGAATTCAGACTTTCTGGGTATCTCTTTCCAGTTTCCAAATTTGAAGGAGAAGAAAATCTTATTATTTTTTTAAAAGAACGAAAGAATAAGAAAAAACATCGGTTTTGGAGGAGATATAAGGTATCATTTACTCCGTAATTATATTTTTTAAGTTTTTTTTAGAATAGTTGGCCCTGTTAAATAGTGATGGTAACAAATACTTAATTAAATATGGACCAAAAATTTAATTTCACTAAAAAAAAATTTCTATATGTAGTTATATATAAATAATTGTAATATATATATATATATATATATATATATATATATATATATATATATATATGGGTCCTTCTACAATACATCCTATGAAAAAATTTGTATCGATATATCCAAAATCTGAACTATTGGATGTTGATCCAATGGTTCGGATTGAGGTCAAAAGTCAAAATCAGCATTAAATGATATTCTCTACTCTATTAATCTAAATTAACATTAATGTTGATTTTGACTTCTGACCTCAATCCGAACCATTGGATCAACATCCAATAGTTCATATTTTTGATGTATCGATACAAATTTTTCATAGGATGTATTGAAGAATTTTCCTATATATATATATATATATATATATATATATATATATATATATATATTTTGAAGCAATGGGTAATTTTTGGTGAACTCGCCTTCACTGAGGCTCGAACTCTGAACTCTGACCACTTGGGCCGCATGCATCTCTCTTAACCACTAGGCTAGAGGTCATATATATATATATATATATATATATATATATATATATATATATATATATATATATATATATATATTGAGAGCGAGGTTGCGTACATCTTGATCTTTTCCGACTCGGCCTCGTGGCACTATCAATGGTAACAATGTGTACGCAAATAGATGGACAGATTGAGAAACTTGACCTTTTGGATAATGGTTGGAGAAATCTGGAGAGCTTCCTCCTCCGGAAGAGGAAAGACTTCTTGATCCACGTATTTTGGTTCCGGCAGCACATATGGGGAAGGAGTCTTGACCGTGATCTGATCAGGAGTAGAGGGTACCCTTGCCATCTTTTAGGACACTAACTAAAGCTCAGCAACTGTGCGTATTCTGCAGACATAGGCACACATGTCCTACATATTTATACAAGACTTGGGACGGCCAGTCCTTCACAAGGCTCTACGGACAGTGATCTAGTCTTGGTCTTAGGAACTCCCGTCACATGCTAGGGGTATAATTCTTTCAGTAGATCCGGTGGCGGTGGCGAAGATTCTCATGTTTATATAGTTTCCACTACGGGCCAGGATTGTCTTTTCAGAAGAACTTGCCGATGATTCCTTCTTTATTTTGGCATATGTACACAAATAAAAGGACGTTCGATCCGAAGGATCAACATCGACCAAGTGACGAATCAGAGTGTGACAAGCATTGTTTCTTCCTCTAGAAACCAGATATGAACCCCTCCAGTACTAATTAGGCTAACTCTGTAATAACAGAAATTTTATATATATATATTTTTTGAAACAATGGGTACTTGTGGTGAACTCGCCTCGGGCTCGAACTCCCGACCACTTGGGTCGCATGCAACTCTCTTAACCACTAGGCTAGAGGTCATCTGCGAAATTATATATATATATATATATATATATATATATATATATATGCAAATGACCTCTAGTCTAATGGTTAAGAGAGATGCATGCGACCCAAGTGGTCAGGAGTTCGAGCCCCGGTGGAGGCGAGTTCGCCACAAGTACCCATTGCTTCAAAATATATATATATATATATATATATATATATATATATATATATATATATATATATATATATATATATATATATATATATGAGGAAAATGTACCTAAGGTCGACCTCATTTTTCTCACTTTACAATATTTTTTCTTGAATTTTTTTAATAGGATTCATCTACACCTTATTGATTGGCAACATACCAAATTTCAAGAAAAAATAATATTGTTTAGCCCCCTATCAATAAGGTGCAAAATCTCAAAAAAAAAAATGTTGTAAAGTGAGGAAAATGAGGTCGACCTTAGGTAACTTACCTAAGGTCGACCTTAGGTACATTTTCCTCATATATATATATGCCAAATAATTATTCAAGTGAGGCGGCCATCGCACTCTTCAAGGGAGCCCCTTACCCCAAAGCCATCTCCAGCGCCAAGCTCATCCTTATCCCGAAAAATCCCAACCCTGAATCCTTCAGAGACTTTCGCCCCATCAGTCTATGCACTTTCACCAACAAGATCATCTCCAAGATAATTGCAAACATGATGGCCGGATTTCTTCCGAAGATCATTTCCGAGGAGCAAAGCGGCTTTGTTCGCGGTAGAAATATCCAGGACAACATCATGTTAGCTCAAGAGTTAATCACCTGCATGAAGTTCCCAGCAAGAGGGGGCAACATCGCTATTGTCACTCCCCGTTCCCAGAATGCGTATTTTACTCATGTACAACTCATGTATTTATTTAGTATTTATCATGCATTATCCTGTATTTAAATTCCTTTAATTTTCATATTAATTAATTAGCTGCTCTTTAATTTTCATATTTATTATTTTCTGCAATTTTAATTCCTGCATTAATTATCTGTATTTTATTTTCTGCAATTTTATTCTCTGCTTTAGTTAGTCTTTTCGGGTTGGCCTTGTTGGACCCGAATGCAGACCCGGCCCATTAATTCCCACCTACCACCCCTTTGCTATTTAAAGCTCCCCTCTCCATTCTCTCTCCTCATAACTTCATTCTCACCATTACTCCTTCTTCTTTCTCCCATTACTCTCCACCACCTACCAGCAGCAGGAGAAGGCAAGTACAATCTTGCTTCTCCTTCATCCATTTTTATGGATCATTACTCTTCCTCTCAAGATTCTGAGAGAGTTTACTACTTGGCATTTTCGATTTCCATGGCTGGTTTTTTCTAGATCTAAGTTGCTATATTTCGGTTATTCATGGGTTTTGACCTCCCAACTTAGCGTGTTTCTGGCTGAAAACGTCACTTCTGGCTTGGGACGAAGGCTGAGTCACGCACACGTCTCTACGTGTCTGCGTGGATTTTGAGACACGCTCATGTTCTTACATGTTAGCGTGTATTTTCAGTCACGCTCACGTTCTCATGAGCGTGCGTGTATTTTTAGGCACGCTCACGTTCTCATGAGCGTGCGTGTATTTTCAGTCACGCTCACGTTCTCACGAGTCTGCGTGTATTTTTAGTCATGCACACATCCACGAGTCTGCGTGTATTTTTAGTCACGCACACTTCCATGAGTGCGTGGATTTTTAGTCACGCTCTCTTGTGAGTGCGTGGATTTTTCCTTCACGCTCACGCTGTGCTTGCTTGCGTGACTTTTCATTCTCACGCTTGCCAGCGTGTATCACTTTTCACGCTCACTGTTCACAGGCCCATTTTCCACGCTCACCCCAGCTAGACTTAGCGTGACTTGTTGGTCTTAAGCATAGACTTCTTGCGTGACTTTTGGCCTTAGCATAGACTTGTTGGCGTGACTTCCTGACCTGGGTGTTTTTATTTATTTCTCAACCTATTCAATTAATGATGGCATGATAATTCTTCTATTATATCCTTGCGCCTTTTTGCGTGAATTTCTTGATAAATCATGATATGTTAAATTTGTTAAAATGGATTGTTATGTAAAATGCACCTTGTGTCCTGATTGATCCATGGATATCCAGTATGACTAGAACTTAACCCTGAGAGTTATAGACCAGACCCCATGTAATATTGATGGACTTTTATGCCTTGTCACCATTGATAATGATTATGACATGGACTAAATAATTGATCATGCGTTCCTAGTTGGAACTAAGAGACTGGCTAGTCGTCTTATTGAATTGAATGAATGAGACACGTTCATGTAATGAACTATTATACTCGATTAGCCGATCCCGAATATTGGCATACAGGCACATGCAGGCTTCAAAGTAATTATTTATTATTTAATTATCTATTTATCTTACAAAGACAGCATGTGTACTCTATGGTCAAGGCATGATTATTCCGTGGTTAATTTGATTGTTGCATCACGCTATGTAAGACCTACAACCTAGCCGCACAGGTATCGTTGTAGAGTTGCGCATATCGTACCCCGTACGAAAGTACTCATTTGAATGGCCATGATCCACGGCATGGAACTTCGCTCAACGTAGGGACTATTAAGTTAAATAAAATAATAATGGCATTGAGATAATGGATTCCCGAGTTCTTACATGACAGCCCCCTTGGGACTATTAAGTGCCCGACGGGCCGGCTGGTTCCCACAGATACTGTAAATCTGTCACACGGGCATGGAACAGTATCTGCTTATATTATTGTACACGCTATAACGGCGGGCGTCCCGCTGGGACTCGTCTAACTACATGATTGGCGCAATTGATTGACTGGATAGACTAGCCTTGCTCGCACATAGTAAGAACTGAGGAATCCCTATTTTTGCATAATTCCATGATAACTTGGGACTCACAATAGCTAGCCGTAGGAATTGATTGGCCGTTCAAGATGATTTGTTTGTGTAATGTATCTACTCTGTTGCCTAACTGAGATGATCAGGATGTCAGGACATGACGGGCCAACTTCTGTCCTTGTTTGGTTGGGAGGTTGGTTCGAAGTGTCGTGATGTTATGTGAATCCTAGTGGGAAGCGGAGATCTATTATTATATTCTCTTACTTACTGGTTTAGTCCTTCATATCGTGCTCCCTTGTGGTACTTGCTATTAGAGGTCTAACCTCTCTGGTTTTGCATGGCCAGATTTAGAGCCGGTCCCCGAGGATCCAGCTTACCTCTACCTCCAAGATGGTCAATACTAGAGGGATGATCGCAGGAGGACTCGGGTGGGTTTTCCTACTTCACCGCTCGTTTTGTCATTTACTTTATACTTAGCCGTTTGGCACCGACATGTTGGTCGGATCGTCTTGTACTTACTTTTGCATGATTGTAATTAAGTCAGACTGTAGCTGATAACAATTGTGTATACCTTACTATACCATCTGGCTATGTTTTGTAAAGCCAGATTTCCAGAACATTCTGACTGAGCGTTTGGGACGTCTTACTGCTTTATCTTACATGTTCTGTATTATTGTTTCTTATTTGAATGATTGAGACAATAGATGCGAAATGACCATAGTAAGACTTTTATGTAGTATGCACCCCCTCGTCTGGTTAGACAGCATTGATCGTATTATACGGTATTCATCTACCCGTAATACGTAGCTGGCTGAGTCATTCCCCCGTTCACCAGTATTCTGGTTTTGGGGCGTGACAAGGTTTTAGTGGTGGCCCATGCAGGTCTGATTTCAGACTTGTAGGGTGTTTCGATTTATAGGATGTCTCAATCACACATGTTCCCCCTTGATCTCATGATTCGTTATTCTCAGCCCTTGCTTGACATTCCGGTATCCTTTGTCTTCATTGATCCTTCATGTCTGGTTGTTTGATTGTTCTCTTGTCCCTTTTCTTAGGGGCACTTCGTCCGCATCTGCCAGGACTGGTCAACAGCAATAAGAGCAACATGGACAACCTGACCCTGTTGGTCAGCAACAAGGGCCGGTACTAACCCAAGAGGCTACCCAGGAAGAAGTGATAGTGGAACCAGCGGCTGGATCGCAGTATCCGAATGTTCCACCACCACCGACAGTTCCACCTACCCAAGTGGACACACCAGCCCTTCTGGAGATTATGAGAGGAATGATGGCCACTCAGCAACATCAGATGTTGGCCCAGCAATGCATGCACACTCAGCTACAAGAGCAGAATGTGCTACTCAACCAAGGATTGCAGACAGCATTGGAAAGAGGGGCAAGGCCAGATTCAGGAGCATCAGCCAGGTTTTACAAGTACAACCCTGTCACGACCCGTTACCCAAATTGTTGGGCCGGGCCGAGCCATGTCCAGCCTACGCTTAAGATAAAGCGCAGTAAGCTGTTCTAGAGATAACAAGATAAGACTAAATGTGCTAACAGTTCTATAAGTGAAGAAGAATCATAAATGCTCCAAACACAAAAGTCGTCGTATATAGTAAAATATCCAAGTACAAGTAAACTGAAATGTAAAATAAATATTAATATTTTAATAAGGTAAAGTTTTACATATCAACTATAAAAGTATGAACATTATTTTTATATAATTATTTTACACTAAGCTAAGTAAAATATACATAGGAAATAATATATATATATATATAAATATAGGGATATTTACATATATATAGGAAAATGTTTAACTAGATTATTGTATATATATATATATACAAATATATGTATATATACATACATATAAGAAAATACTTAACCATTTAATATATATATATATACAAAATTAATGTATACATATACATATAATAGTATATATATATATATGATAATATACATACACAAAGAAACATATATATATACATAAATATATATGTATACATAATATATATATACATATAAATAATGAAGTATACATATATATATATATATATATATATATATAAAAACAGCAACTATATATACCTAAATATAGTATGTATAATAATACATATACATATATACACAAATATATGTATACATATATTTATATACATAATTATATATAAAAACAAAAGAAAAAGAAAAAGAAAAGGAAAAGAAAAGAAAAATACACAACAGCAAAGGGGGGGGGGATTCGAACTCGGCTCAGCGGGGGGGGGGGGGGGGGGGGGGGGGGGGTTTTAAATTGTTCGGGCTGGCCAGTGGGTCAGCCCGCTAAGTCTGTTAGGGTTAGGTCTTAGTTAACATTTATTTAGGTCAGGATTTAAATGGGTTTTTACCCGTTAATCAAAGCCCAACCCGTTAGTCTATTTCACAGTTTGTCTCGTGTCCATACAGTCCAGGACACGAGAAGTCGAATCTGACACAGAGTCGACGTGTCCGTGCCCAGCACGACACGTACGACTCGGCTAACACGTGTCCAGCACCACAGTTGAGTCCCCCGTGTCTAGGCGAGTCTCGTGTCTCAGTTTGAGACACGTACGACACAGAGGGGAGAGAGTTACCCACGTGTCCGGCGGAGAAGAAGGGTTTCGAGAGGGCGAACGGGCGGAGGAGACGTCGGCGTCGTGGCGCTTGGGCGGCGCTGGACGCGGCTCGACGAGGCGGTCCTGATGGTGGTGGTTGGGGACGACGACGTCGAGCGGTGGTGGCTGAATGGGGGTCGCCGGAGTTAGGGTTAGGGTTAGGTTTTAGGTCGGAGAACGGGGCGGAGCTGGGGCTGTGGAGGGTCGTGGCGGTGGTAGTCGAGAAGAGGGAGGTTTGGGGGTTATTTATAGGCTGGTTAGGTCGGTCGGGGGCTGTCGCGCTGGCCGGAAATGGCGGGGGCAGCCCGGTCGGCGGTCGTCGGTCGTCGGGCAGGGAGTGGGTAGGAGTTTTGCAGGAAACCCCCTAGAAACAATAGGAATTACCCATAAGTCCCTGTCCAATAGTTTGTGCAAAATCGAATTTGCAAAACGAGGCCCGCAGTTTAAGTTTGCAAATAAAATTTGCAAACTGAGTTTGGGAAATTACAAAAAGGGTTTAAACAATTCAAAAAATTACAAAACATGATTGAAATAATTTTAAATATTACAAACCTAATTTAAAACAATTTCTAAAATTGCAAAATGGTATTTTTAGGTATTTAAAACCATTTTAAAATTATTTAAAAATTCAGGAAAAATTCCTAATAATTATAATTAATCATTTTAATGTCAAAATAATCATTAATGGCCAATTAGCACTAATTAACAAAAATTTGAAAAACAGGGGCTGACAAGTCTTCCCTCCTTGAAAAATTTCGTCCTCGAAATTCACAAGGATTGAAGACCCGACAATATTCTAACATAGCAAGCAATGCAACAAAAGACTAAGGCTGCGATCGAAACTAACCTCCCGAAACCTGTTCCGGCTCCGGCTCAAGGACTAGGCTATAAGTCTTCCCCTGGGGTCCCTTGGCTACTGGGCAGTCCCGAATCTGATGGATGGCAGATCCACAAACTAAACACTGACCCAACCTCTTCCTACAAACGACGAATTCATGGCCTTGCCTCTTGCAGTATACACAAAAAGCTCCATTCTGCTGCTGCTGAGCCGGAAGCGGCCCTCTAGACTTCGCTACTGGACACTCTCGAAGCTGATGGGTGGGAGACCCACAAGCCAAACACTGCCCCAACTTCTTCCTGCAGATGGAAACGTCGTGGCCTACCTTTTTACAGAATGCACAAAAAGTTCCCTTCTGCTGCTGCTGTCGGGGTCCCGGGGCTCTAACTGGCTGGGTCGGGTGATGTGATGTAGGGGAACGGTAAGTCTGCTGGGGTGGCGTCGGTGCTCTCTGCTGGAAAGCCTGACGTTTGGACGGTCCCTTATGGTGTACAGAAGCCGGCCTCTTGCTAGACAGAAGACGCTCCTCAATGCTCCGGGCCAATTCTAGGCTCTGGTAGAGTAGGGTAGTCTGCTCCTGATGGGTTGTTAGGAATCCCTGGATCAGTGTGAGCAGCTGGGTCCCGTCGAGTGTGACGGAAGCCTGGGTGGGTATAGTGATAGGGGGTGGTGGAAGTATCGGGTCCTGCTGGGCCTGGGATGTGGAAGGTGGTATCTGGGTCTGTGGATCTGTAGAGTGGGGGAATGTGGTAGGTGGAGGTGTATCAGTCAACTGGTCAGCTGACTGGACATGGAGGGCCCCATTCTCGGGGGTAACATACTGGGATGAATGGGTAAGCACCATCTAAAATAAAGGTAACAAGGACGTATAAAGGTTTGTCTAAAGTAAGCAATCATAGGCAAGAAAATCTAATTATAATAGCAAACATGTGATGCATTTCCTATGTTGCAATCCTAGCATTCCTCTAGGTGTTCTAAGCGTCTTTCCTAATGTTGTCTAATTACCTTAAGTTCCTAATTGCAGGTATGCTTGGTACAATAACGTAACCAAACAGTTTAGTCAGGACCTGCATGGGCCGCCAAAAAAACATGTCACGACCCGTTACCCAAATTGTTGGGCCGGGCCGAGCCATGTCCAGCCTACGCTTAAGATAAAGCGCAGTAAGCTGTTCTAGAGATAACAAGATAAGACTAATGTGCTAACAGTTCTATAAGTGAAGAAGAATCATAAATGCTCCAAACACAAAAGTCGTCGTATATAGTAAAATATCCAAGTACAAGTAAACTGAAATGTAAAATAAATATTAATATTTTAATAAGGTAAAGTTTTACATATCAACTATAAAAGTATGAACATTATTTTATATAATTATTTTACACTAAGCTAAGTAAAATATACATAGGAAATAATATATATATATATATAAATATAGGGATATTTACATATATATAGGAAAATGTTTAACTAGATTATTGTATATATATATATATATACAAATATATGTATATATACATACATATAAGAAAATACTTAACCATTTAATATATATATATATATACAAAATTAATGTATACATATACATATAATAGTATATATATATATGATAATATACATACACAAAGAAACATATATATATACATAAATATATATGTATACATAATATATATATACATATAAATAATGAAGTATACATATATATATATATATATATATATATATATATATATATATATATATATATATAAAAAACAGCAACTATATATACCTAAATATAGTATGTATAATAATACATATACATATATACACAAATATATGTATACATATATTTATATACATAATTATATATAAAAACAAAAGAAAAAGAAAAGGAAAAGAAAAGAAAAATACACAACAGCAAAGGGGGGGGGGATTCGAACTCGGCTCAGCGGGGGGGGGGGGTTTAAATTGTTCGGGCTGGCCAGTGGGTCAGCCCGCTAAGTCTGTTAGGGTTAGGTCTTAGTTAACATTTATTTAGGTCAGGATTTAAATGGGTTTTTACCCGTTAATCAAAGCCCAACCCGTTAGTCTATTTCACAGTTTGTCTCGTGTCCATACAGTCCAGGACACGAGAAGTCGAATCTGACACAGAGTCGACGTGTCCGTGCCCAGCACGACACGTACGACTCGGCTAACACGTGTCCAGCACCACAGTTGAGTCCCCCGTGTCTAGGCGAGTCTCGTGTCTCAGTTTGAGACACGTACGACACAGAGGGGAGAGAGTTACCCACGTGTCCGGCGGAGAAGAAGGGTTTCGAGAGGGCGAACGGGCGGAGGAGACGTCGGCGTCGTGGCGCTTGGGCGGCGCTGGACGCGGCTCGACGAGGCGGTCCTGATGGTGGTGGTTGGGGACGACGACGTCGAGCGGTGGTGGCTGAATGGGGGTCGCCGGAGTTAGGGTTAGGGTTAGGTTTTAGGTCGAAGAACGGGGCGGAGCTGGGGCTGTGGAGGGTCGTGGCGGTGGTAGTCGAGAAGAGGGAGGTTTGGGGGTTATTTATAGGCTGGTTAGGTCGGTCGGGGGCTGTCGCGCTGGCCGAAAATGGCGGGGGCAGCCCGGTCGGCGGTCGTCGGTCGTCGGGCAGGGAGTGGGTAGGAGTTTTGCAGGAAACCCCCTAGAAACAATAGGAATTACCCATAAGTCCCTGTCCAATAGTTTGTGCAAAATCGAATTTGCAAAACGAGGCCCGCAGTTTAAGTTTGCAAATAAAATTTGCAAACTGAGTTTGGGAAATTACAAAAAGGGTTTAAACAATTCAAAAAATTACAAAACATGATTGAAATAATTTTAAATATTACAAACCTAATTTAAAACAATTTCTAAAATTGCAAAATGGTATTTTTAGGTATTTAAAACCATTTTAAAATTATTTAAAAATTCAGGAAAAATTTCTAATAATTATAATTAATCATTTTAATGTCAAAATAATCATTAATGGCCAATTAGCACTAATTAACAAAAATTTGAAAAACAGGGGCTGACAAACCCCCGCCGTTTCGAGGGCACGGAGGATGCCATCTCAGCAGATGCATGGCTTAAGGACATGGAGGCTATTCTGACAGCAGCTAAGGTACCGACAGCAGAACGTGTGGATCTAGTGAAGTTGTTACTTCAGGATCTCGCACGTGATTGGTGGGAATCAGAGGAAGTGGGCATCAGACGTCCTGTGACTTGGGACGATTTCACAGCAAGATTCAAGACCAAGTACTATGGAGTTGTGGCACGGTTTGAGCTACAACAGAAGTTTATCAACCTCAGGCAGGCCGGCAAGACTGTAGATGCTTATGCAGCGGAATTCTGCAGATTGAGTAGATTTGCCCCAGAGATGGTAGCAACAGAGAGCCAGAGGGCTATGAGGTTTCAGCAAGGGTTTCATCTTGAACTCTTGCAATTGATCGAGGGGCACAATTACTAAACTTTTGATGAGATATTGACGGCGACTCGAAGGCATGAAATCACCATTCAGAGGCTTGTAGTAAGGACTGGGGGTCAGAAGAGATCCCACAGTCAGATTGAAGGAGGAGGGGGAGCAGCGCCCCGAACAACAGCACCATCCACTGGCGTTCGTATCCACGATGTGGCGATACGAGGACCAGCACCACCCAGGCAGCAGCAACAGCAACAGAGGAAGAACCAGCAACCCCCGGCGGGCTGCACTTATTGTGGAAAGATGGAGCACACTAGAGATGTGTGTCGGACATTGAATGGACTGTGTCTGATATGTGGAAATCCAGACCATCGGGTTACCACATGTCCCATGAATTCGAGGGCAGGAGGACCAGGGCAGCAGTTTCCTGCTCTGCCAGCCCCAGGGGCAGGACAATATCGAGGACCAGCAGTGGCAGTAAGGCCGTTGGCACAGCGTCCGCAGGCTCAGATGTTTCGGCAGCAGGGATCGCCGATGCAGCAACACCAGCATAGACCACCCCAGCATCATCAAGGAAGGGGCCAGCAGCAACATCAGGCTAGGCCGCAGCATGGAAACCAGCAAGGAGGTCGAGGGCAAGCGTTCACTTTGTCCTTGGAGGAGGCATTGGCATCGGAAGATGTTGTGGCAGGTAACATTCTCGTCGCCTCATATCCCGCAGTAGCAATGTTTGATTCAGGAGCATCCCATTCATTTATATCTGCACAATTTGCGACACGACTAGGAATGGAGTTCGAGGCATTGCCAGGGAGGTTGAATATACTCACTGGCAATGGGCTCGTAGGAGTTAGTAGAGTTATTCTAGCGTGTAGCGTTGTAGTTTGCGGGCATTCTTTACCTGCCCGGTTGATAGAATTTTCTGTCGGAAATTTCAACGTTATCTTAGGCATGGACTGGCTGAAAGACAGTCATGCGACAATAGATTGTCGTAGAGGGAGTGTATCTTTTGATATTCCAGGCATGGAGCGGTTCACCTTAGTCAGATCAGAGGCAACTCAGCAGGAGCAGGGAATAGTAGCGGCAATGGAAAAAGTTCAGATTCCGAAGGTAGTTGAAGAATTTCTGGACGTATTTTCCGAAGAACTTCCAGGTCTACCACCGGTTAAAGATATTGAGTTCAGTATAGAATTGGCACCAGGAACTAAATCGATATCAGATCGGGTTTACAGAATGACGGATTCAGAGCAGGCCAAGGTATATCAGCATATTGAGGAACTGAAGGAGAAGAAGTTTATCCAAGCTAGCGTGTCACCATGGGCAGCACCAGTGGTACTTGTGGGAAAGAAGGATGGGTCATCCAGATTATGCATTGACTACAGGAAGCTTAACGCGGCAACAGTGAAGAACAAGTACCCATTACCCAGGATCGACGACTTATTTGACCAGTTGAGCAAGGCTAGAGTTTTCTCCAAGATAGATCTTCGTTCATGGTACCATCAGGTGAGGGTTCGGAAGGAGGACATTCCCAAGACAGCATTCAGGTCGAAGTATGGGCATTATGAGTTCTTAGTAATGCCGTTTGGTTTGACCAATGCTCCAGCAATATTCATGGATTTGATGAACCGCATCTTTATACCATACTTAGACCAGTTTGTCGTTGTGTTTTTTGACGACATACTCGTGTACTCTACTAGTGAAGAGGAACATGAAGACCACCTCAGAGAAGTGTTGCAGGTTCTGAGAGAGAACCAGTTGTATGCCAAGCTCAGTAAGTGTGAGTTCTGGATGGATCACATTTCATTTTTGGGTCATATCATCTCAGGAGCTGGAGTAGCAGTAGATTCCAAGAAGGTAGAAGCAGTAGAGAGTTGGCCAGTACCCAAGACCGTAGCAGATGTACGGAATTTCTTGGGATTAGCAGGATATTACAGAAGGTTTGTGTCAGACTTTGCAAGGCTTTCAGCACCCATGACCCGCTTAACCCGGAAGGATGTACCATTCGTTTGGTCGGCAGAATGTCAGGCATCATTCGAGACTTTGAAGCAGAAGTTGATATCAGCACCTATTCTTACATTGCCAGTTGGATCCGGAGGTTTTACAGTATATTGTGATGCGTCAGGTAGGGGACTTGGATGTGTCCTTATGCAGCATGCGAAGGTGATAGCATATGCATCTAGGCAGCTTCGGGACCACGAGAAAAATTACCCAACTCATGATTTGGAGTTAGCGGCAGTAGTGTTTGCTCTGAAGCTATGGAGGCATTACCTATATGGTGACCGGGTGGAGATGTACACAGATCATAAAAGTCTGAAGTACATCTTTACTCAGAAGGAGCTGAATATGAGGCAGAGAAGATGGCTAGAATTGATTAAGGATTATGACGTAGAGCTTCAGTATCATCCAGGCAAGGCTAATGTAGTAGCAGACGCTCTTAGCAGGAGAGGCGGCGCCTTTATGTTGACAACACAGAAGCATATCTTAGAAGACCTTCAGGAGATGGGCATTGAAGTTATACTTCCTAGTGATGTAGGAGTTCTAACAAGTCTACAAATTCAATCTGACTTAGTAGACAGGATCAAGGCAGCTCATGCACAAGATCCAAGGATTCAGAAGCTTAGGGCAGAATGTGAGTCAGGACTCAGGAAGGAGATGAGAATTCATGAAGATGGTACACTTAGGTTTGGATCACGTCTATGTGTGCCTAGTGGAGATATCAGACATGAGGTTATGGCAGAAGCTCACAGTTCTCAATATTCTATTCACCCTGGGGGGACCAAGATGTACCAAGATATCAAGCAGCATTTCTGGTGGAACGGGATGAAGAGGGAGATAGCTAGATTTGTTTCCCGTTGCTTGGTATGTCAGCAAGTGAAGGCAGAACAGCAGAGGCCAGCCGGATTATTACAACCGCTTTCTATTCCGAAATGGAAATGGGAGCATATTACAATGGACTTTGTAACCGGTTTACCGAGATCACCAAGTGGTAAGGACGCTATTTGGGTGATAGTGGACCGGCTTACGAAGGTAGCACACTTTCTTCCTTTCAGAGTAGGACAATCTACAGAAAAGTTGGCAGAGTTGTATATGCAACAGATAGTCAGGCAGCATGGAGTCCCTGTCAGTATTGTGTCGGATCGAGATACCCGCTTTACATCACATTTCTGGAAGAGCTTACATCACCGTCTGGGTACCAAGTTAAGATTTAGCACGGCTTACCATCCGCAGACGGATGGGCAATCAGAAAGAACGATTCAAACTTTAGAAAACATGTTACGAGCCTGCACTTTAGATTTTGGAGGATCTTGGAAGAGCCACCTGCACTTGGTTGAGTTCTCGTACAATAATAGTTATCAAGCCAGTATCCAGATGGCGCCATTCGAAGCATTATATGGTAAGAAGTGCCGGTCACCGCTTGCATGGGATGATATCGGGGAGAGGAAGATGTTAGGCCCAGAAATGATTGTCCAGACCGTTGAAGTGGTTAAGGGAATTAGAGAGCGGCTTCGAGTTACGCAGGACCGGCATCGTCATTGGACGGATCAGCATCGTAGGCCGTTAGAGTTCTCTATTGGGGACCACGTATTCTTGTGGATCTTACCTACTCGTGGGGTCATTAGATTTGGCGTTCGCGGGAAATTGAGTCCGCGGTACGTGGGCCCATTTGTTATCCTTGATCGGATAGGCGATGTTGCTTATCGTTTATCCCTTCCGCCTTCGTTACGAGAGGTGCATGACGTGTTTCATGTGTCTCAATTACGTAGGTACGTATCGGACCCAAGCCATGTCCTCGATCACTCTGAGCTGGTTGTTGGTACCAACCTGTCTTACGAGGAACAGCCTGTGTCCATTTTGGACCGAAGAGAGAAGGTACTCAAGAACCGAACAATTAGTCTTATCCGTGTTGCTTGGGGTCATCACTCATTGGAAGAGTCAACGTGGGAACGTGAGGATGATATCCGATCACGGTATCCACACCTGTTTGACTCACAAGGTATATCTCTTTCCGTATACCTTGATTGTCCTGATTCTTCATGCTTATCACCTTATTGGTAGAACTACTTGATATCGTGGATTGATGAATTTACATATATATTACTTGCTTTTGATATGGTAATAATGATTTCTTGCTCACTAGAATTGCTTGTATTAGTTTAGCTCCGATATTTCTACCTGCTTGGATTTGAAATTCCGAGGACAGAATTTTTCTAAGGTAGGTAGAGATGTCACTCCCCGTTCCCAGAATGCGTATTTTTACTCATGTACAACTCATGTATTTATTTAATATTTATCATGCATTATCCTGTATTTAAATTCCTTTAATTTTCATGTTAATTAATTAACTGCTCTTTAATTTCCATGTTTATTATTTTCTGCAATTTTAATTCCTGCATTAATTATCTGTATTTTATTTTCTGCAATTTTATTCTCTGCTTTAGTTAGTCTTTTCGGGTTGGCCTTGTTGGACCCGAATGCAGACCCGGCCCATTAATTCCCACCTACCACCCCTTTGCTATTTAAAGCTCCCCTCTCCATTCTCTCTCCTCATAACTTCATTCTCACCATTACTTCTTCTTCTTCCTCCCATTACTCTCCACCACCTACCAGCAGCAGGAGAAGGCAAGTGCAATCTTGCTTCTCCTTCATCCATTTTTATTGATCATTACTCTTCCTCTCAAGATTCTGAGAGAGTTTACTACTTGGCATTTTCGATTTCTATGGCTGGTTTTTTCTAGATCTAAGTTGCTATATTTTCGGTTATTCATGGGTTTTGACCTCCCAACTTAGCGTGTTTCTGGCTGGGAACGTCATCTTCTGGCTTGGGACGAAGGCTGAGTCATGCACACGTCTCTACGTGTCTGCGTGGATTTTGAGACACGCTTATGTTCTTACATGTTAGCGTGTATTTTCAGTCACGCTCACGTTCTCATGAGCGTGCGTGTATTTTTAGTCACGCTCACGTTCTCATGAGCGTGCGTGTATTTTCAGTCACGCTCACGTTCTCATGAGCGTGCGTGTATTTTCAGTCACGCTCACGTTCTCACGAGTCTACGTGTATTTTTAGTCACGCACACATCCACGAGTCTGCGTGTATTTTTAGTCACGCACACTTCCATGAGTGCGTGGATTTTTAGTCAAGCTCTCTTGTGAGTGCGTGGATTTTCCCTTCACGCTCACGCTGTGCTTGCTTGCGTGACTTTTCACGCTCACGCTTGCCAGCGTGTATCACTTTTCACGCTCACTGTTCACGCCCATTTTCCACGCTCACCCCAGCTAGACTTAGCGTGACTTGTTGGTCTTAAGCATAGACTTCTTGCGTGACTTTTGGCCTTAGCATAGACTTGTTGGCGTGACTTCCTGACCTGGGTGTTTTTATTTATTCCTCAACCTATTCATTTAATGATGGCATGATAATTCTTCTATTATATCCTTGCACCTTTTTGCGTGAATTTCTTGATAAATCATGATATGTTAAATTTGTTAAAATGGATTGTTATGTAAAATGCACCTTGTGTCCTGATTGATCCATGGATATCCAGTATGACTAAAACTTAACCCTGAGAGTTATAGACCCGACCCCATGTAATATTGATGGACTTTCATGCCTTGTCACCATTGATAATGATTATGACATGAACTAAATAATTGATCATGCGTTCCTAGTTGGAACTAAGAGACTGACTAGTCGTCTTATTGAATTGAATGAATGAGACACGTTCATGTAATGAACTATTATACTCGATTAGCCGATCCCGAATATTGGCATACAGGCACATGCAGGCTTCAAAGTAATTATTTATTATTTAATTATCTATTTATCTTACAAAGACAGTATGTGTACTCTATGGTCAAGGCATGATTATTCCGTGGTTAATTTGATTGTTGCATCACGCTATGTAAGACCTATAACCTAGCCGCACAGGTATCGTTGTAGAGTGGGTTTCCCTACTTCACCGCTCATTTTGTCATTTACTTTATACTTAGCCGTTTGGCACCGACATGTTGGTCGGATCGTCTTGTACTTACTTTTGCATGATTGTAATTAAGTCAGACTGCAGCTGATAACAATTGTGTATACCTTACTATACCATCTGGCTATGTTTTGTAAAGCCAGATTTCCAGAACATTCTGACTGAACGTTTGGGACGCCTTACTGCTTTATCTTACATGTTCTGTATTACTGTTTCTTATTTGAATGATTGAGACAATAGATGCGAAATGACCATAGTAAGACTTTTATGTAGTATGCACCCCCTCGTCTGGTTAGACAGCATTGATCGTATTATACGGTATTCATCTACCCGTAATACGTAGCTGGCTGAGTCATTCCCCCGCTCTCCAGTATTCTGGTTCTGGTGCGTGACAGCTATCAAACTCGACATGGAGAAAGCTTATGACAGACTGGATTGGCAGTTTATTATCTGGGTCTTCAGAGCCTTCGGATTTTCGGAAAATTGGACCAACACTGTGTGGAGATCCATTAGCAACTCATGGTTCTCCACGGTTATCAACGGTCAGATCGAAGGGTTCTTCAAATCCACTCGCGGAGTTAGACAAGGCGACCCTCTTTCTTCCACTGTTTTCATCATTGCGGCCGATGCTTTGAGCAGAAATCTTAATAACATGATTAACACCCCCAACTTCCAGCACTATCACACCTCTAGCGGCTGTCCCCTCATCACCCACTTGGCTTTCGCCGACGATGTTCTCATATTCTCGTCCGAGGATATTGGCGCGGTGGAAGTGGTACACCACACACTGTGGAGATACTCCAGATGCTCCGGTCAGAAAATCAACCCCGTCAAGAGCGTTATTTACGCCCACCACAACTTCAATCGAGAGCACGCCCGCGGCCTCTCCAACTTAACATCATTCAATGTCGCCTATCCGCCCTTCAAATACCTGGGATGCCCCCTTGTATACGGAAAATCCAATTATGGAATCTTCGAGGAATTAATTGCTAGAATCAGGAAAAAAAACTTGAGGGTTGGCATAATGCCACACTATCCCCTGGCGGCAAAATGATCCTCATCAAACATGTCCTCACCTCTATCCCAATTCACACATTGGCGATGTGTTCCCCACCCAAGAAGGTTCCGACCTTCATCGAACAGACTTTTTGTAACTTCTTCTGGGGGCAGGACAAAGGCCAAGACAAGCATCACTGGGCGAGTTGGGATTCTATGACGCGCCCCACCGAGGAAGGGGGCCTGGGCTTTACCAAACTCTCCTACATCGTTAAAGCATTCTCGTTGAAACTGTGGTGGAATCTTCGGACGAGGAACAACTTATGGACCAGGTATATGAAGGCCAGATACTTCAAGCACATTCACCCATCGGTTGCCATCTCCAACAGCCGATCTTCGGCGGCGTGGCGTCGTATTCTTGATGGGCGGGACAGCGCAGAACCGGTTATCAGGCTACATGTGGGTGACGAGGATTCGGATCCTTTCCTGGAGAGATGGATTGGAGATAGCATGATCCCGAGTATCACGGAGACCCCTAGAGACTGCAGGATCAGCGACCTGTGGGACTTTAGTAGCAACGATTGGAACTGGGACAAGATCCGTGATTGGTCCGGAAACGATACGGTGGAGAGCATCCGACTTTACGGAGTTAAAATCGGCAACGAGGCGGATGATTGGCGGTGGTCGCTCGAGGCTTCGGGGGCATTCTCGATGCGGTCGGCTAGATGCGTTGCTTGAGTTACTGGGAAGCCGAACCCGTCCATTGCCCCCTATTGGCACTCTTGCATCCCTATGAAGTGGTCTTTCCTTATGTGGAGAATCATCAGAAAGAAACTGCCTACTGATGAGATTCTCAACACCATGGGGATTAGCTTAGCATCTGTCACGACCCGCACCCACTGTTAGGGTACGAGAACGTAACGACGCCCAGCCTACGCCGCAGTGTCGGCGGTAGAACGCTGTCCTAGGTCACAACATCTAACATATAGAGCTAAGCAGTTTATACTCCCTGAATGGGGGTGACATAGCAGATACAAACTCAATCACATCTAAGGTAGAGCATGATAAGGATAGATAAAACATGAAATCCAAAAGAGATACAGGAGATAGAAGTCTAAGTGTCTAAGATACATAAACCCAGAAATACATCTCAAAAACTCTAATACAGATACAGTAATCCATAAAGTAAATACAACTCCAGACAAAAAGAAATAACTACCTAAACAACCTCTAATGTGCCTCCTCTAGGCTAGCAGGCACCTCCAGGCTATCTGTAAAATTTATCAACAGGTCCAGTCAGGACTGGAGCGAGCACAGTACATCTCAACAAGTCATAGCAGGAAAGGAAATGTAATCATGCTAGAGAATAAAATACAAGATCTGAAGAATAGCATAATGTAAAAGAGAGACTGTAAGTAAATATCTACGATATATATAAAGAGAGACAGTGCTAGTGATTTAGAGTACAGACGAATCATGTGAATGGCTTAGGACTGATTCATGACTACACTAAGAGTGATTCATGACTACACTACTTTGGATATTATTCACATGACCATTCATACTCCTCCGTACCCCAATCAATACACAAGGATCCAGTCAAGTTACGTTAAGATTCATGACTAAACTACTACCCGTATAGGGTGATTCATGAATGGATTCGTGAAGGCTCGGTGATCATGTGAGTACATGAGTCACTAGCTGATAACGAAGATTCATGATAATAGAAGCATAAGATACGTGATGTAAGTGAAACACACCGAGCAAAAGTATCTGATGCTCCCGAGAGGGATAATATCTCATGAAGGGATCCATATAGTACCAATCCGTGTTACCAACGTGTCAGCATCAAGTAAGATAGTCTAAAGCAGGAAATATAATCCTAAACATGATATGAAATGATCAGAGAATATACTCGCCTGATAACCTGAACAGCTGATAAGTATAGGGGTCCAACTGAAGCCACAGAGTCCTATTTAAAGCAACACAGGTTACAAGGTGTTCAAGTTGAAAATAAATGAATCTCTATAATCAATCTACATTATTCTAGGTTCTTCTAAGTCAAAACAACTCTAGGTCGACTCCGGTCAATAATCTAGTCAAACTAGGTCAAGTGTTGACTTACAGTTGACTTTGGGTCAACTGGTCAACTCTGGTCAAACAGGGTCAATTCTAGTCTAATATAAAGTGTACTTCGTTATTGGTACGTCGAAACTTACGACACGCAAACCGAGATAAGAAGATTATCGGTAAGGTTGATAATCTTATTATAGTGATCCACGTGTCCAACTTGTCAATTTCAGCGATGTGAGATCACTGGAATTGGCTGATCTCAGTTTCGTTGTACTAATCCCGAAATACGAACATTATATGAATTAATTATTAATTAATTATAAAAAGGTTAAGCTCAGAGAAATTATCAACAAACATTGTCGGACGATGAAATGAACATTGCCAACGTGTCCAGAATGGTCAAATTAGCTAGGATAGCCTATCCAACGGTCCAATTTGGACACAAGGGCAAAAAGGTAATTTCGGGTCAAAACGGTGTCCGTGTCGGAGTAGTTTTGCACCGAAAAATGTACAAGAAAACAAGTCTACAAAATATAACAAATTATATGTCCACGAAACCAGAATGTCGATACGAACCCAACGGTATCTCCAGAATTGGATTCCGATGAGCCGGCATCAAAAAGTTCCGTTGACCCAGAAAGTGGGACCCGCTTTGCACCGAAAAACGTGTCCGGGCCCACGTTCTCCAAATCTAACAAATTTTATATAAAAATATGCCAGAATGACGCCACAAGTCTAATGGTGGTGTCTAAAATGAAATCTGGAGTCCCGTGTTCAAAAATGGAATTTTACAATTTGGAAATTACGAATTCGGACGACCAATTTTGGCGTCGAATTCAACCAATCAAACAAGCTCACAATGAAACGAAACTGGAGGAAGAGTAAGAGGGTTATACCAGCTTCGTATCGGAACTGGTAGCACGCCAAACGGAGCTGCGGTGGAGGAGATACAAGCTGTCGAAGTTGGCCCCGCAAAACTGTCCAAATTTAATACAATTTAAACGGTCAACTTGGTGGCCGATTTTCATGTATCAAACGATAAAATCAACGGACGAAAATTGACATGAGTGAAGGTGGATATACCGAGATTGTGACAGAGTGAAGAAATTGCTGATCCAACGGTCGGATCTCCGGAAAAATATGCACAAAGTTGCTGCGACGGGCGCGAATTCTGAGTTCCAAACTCGCGCGCGCCGACGGGATCTCGTTCAAAATGCACGAATCGCCTCGACGGCGCGTCCCGGAGGACGTTGGCCGCCAGGGGAAGGCAGGCCTGAGTTCGCCCAGGGGGCCACCACGGCGGGGGTCGCCGGGGCCATGGCGGCGACGACGGCGGCGCCCACGCCGTTCGCACGCGCGCGCTCAAAGCGCAGCTGCTGCTGCCGCGCGCTGGTGGCGCGTTGGCCGGGCGCGGCAGCTGCGACGGCGGCCGGCGGCTGCATGGACGGATTACGGCGAGGTGGCGGCGGCCTTGGGTGGTGTTGGAGGAGGTGGTTTGGTGGCTCGGGGAGTGATAGTCGCGGTGATGGTGATGAAGAGATGGTGCGAAAGGAGGAGAGAAGTAGGAAGAGGAGAGGTAGGGTGGTGCGGTGGTGGCCAGCCGACCGGGGTGGCCGACGGCGAGCTGGCCAGGGGCTCGGCCTAAGAAGGCTGGTGGTGGCCGAGTGAGTGCAAGGTGGTGGTGGTGGTGGAGATGAAATGATGTGGAGATGGTGGTGATGATGGTATTGATGGTGGTGGGAATGGCTCATGGAAGGAGAAGAAGTGGTGAGGAGAAGGATGGTGGTTGTGCCCGACGGCCAGGGTGGTCGACGGCCAGGAGGAGGGGAGGTCGGTCCAGGGAGAAGGGTGGCTCGGTTTGGTGTTGAGTTGTGTGTAGTAAAAATTAGGAAGAGAGAGAGAAAAATTGTGAGAGAGGGAGGTGAGAGAAAAAGTATGTCCATTGGAGTTAGGGCCGGCACACTTGGCTGCTAATGAGATGGAGGAAATGAGTGGCTAGGATTACTTAGGTTGATCAAATGGCTAGGACTAAATTAGAGGAAAATGGCCATTCCTAAGGGAATTAAATAAAAAGAAATTTCCAATAAATATAGGAAAATATGTCAGAGAGTACCTGATATTTTTTCAAGAGAAAAAAGGCTGAGGGTGGTGATGGAGGATAATATGGGGCTTGGACTGGGTTCGGTCAAACCGGGTTGGATGAAAATCGGACATGGCGAAATATTCGAATTAAAATAGGAGTTGACAATCATGGGCAAATAAGTAGCACATGGGGATTCCAATAAATGGGACACAAGTGGCGGACGGATAGTAGGCTCAATGTAGGCCATGTCCATGATTGGGGCGGACAGGTTTTGGTCGACAGGGGACCCACAAATCAAATTGGAAGATGAATGTGACGCCGTGGAGTGAAATAAAATCGGATCACGTGTCGGGAAAGTTGTACGAATCAAATGGAGCACAAAATGACGTGTCTGAGTGGGACACGAAGGTCATCGGTGATGAGCGTCTCGAGTAGATCATCAATGAGGAGTTGGTTCTTAAACTGACTGGTCTTGCGCTCCCAATTTAAAAGTCACGGTAACGTGCTAAAAATGATCAAGGAAAAGAGTGGGAAAAATAATAATACTCAAATGGTCTAAATCGACCCTAAGTTCAGCGAAGCAGAAAGAGTATAAGGGAACAAGTTTGGACGGGACACTATATACCGTCATGAAGGTAATCATGTCCACTCCAAAACTCGTGAAGAAGATTTCCAGAGTTGAACATCCCTGACACTCCAAATATCAATGGCATGAAAAAGTACACTTATAGATAAATAAATAAAATAAAATATTAATCAAAACCAATCAATCAGAAAAAAAAAAAAAAAAAATCAACCCGAATATTAATCAAAACCAATCAATCAGAAAAATAAAAAAAATCAACCCGAAAAAAATCAACCCGAAAGAGTACACTTACAGATAAACAAGTTAATACCCGAAATTTTTTTTTGGACGAAAATACCCTTAGTCAAACTTGAAAATTACCCCCCCACCCCCTACACCCCCACCCCCCTTCCCGCTTCCGCCCCTCTCTCGCCTCCAGCCACCCGCCCCCGCCTGTAGTGCCCCGTCCCGTAAAGTCAATCGGAGGAATCGAAACGCCGACGGCGTTCGGCCTTAGCCTTGCAACGGCTTGCTCGGAGACATCGCTCAGGTGGGGTAGTTTCGGTGAACTTGCCTCATCTTTGCCTTCACATAATAAAATGCATGTTTTCAACTTGCACAATAGGCTTGATAATACAAGAGACGAATCCACATAGCTAAGGGAATAATCCCGACGGTTTGAATCGAGTTAGAACATAAAAAACGTCCCACGGTCGGCTTAGAGTTGGTGCACGGCGTGATTTGAAAATGACACTCGGTCCTTCATCCCGTGGCTTGGGAGAAAGAAAGTTGGTCTTCGGTGCAAAAGCTGAGAGTTAGCCTAAGTCATAGGCATCGCCCGCACAAATGCTTGCTAAAGCATGCACGGTCCTATCCCGTAAAGCTTGGCATAGCCTTTGCTCGTCCCTTGGGTTATGTTGTAGGCTTGAGTGAGTTAGGCAAAGTTATGCCGGTCGACCTAAGTTATTCTACGTGCTGTCCCGCTCATTCGGCGGTTGTCAAGTTAAATAGTCCTACGATCCCAAGGCCCGTCATATGAAGTATGACTCGGGCGATAGCGTTGCGTAGAACACGAGTCGGTTTAGAGGCACGAGCCACAGTTGGTTCAGTGGAAAGTTAGCCACGGTCGGTCGATACTTAAGGAAACACGTTATGTTCAAGTTGAGTTGGAAGGCTATGCAGTAGCCGTTCCCTGAGTTCAAAGAATGTTAAGTCTAAGCGATGGTTAGTCACCGAGAGGAAATATATTGGGACTGTGGTTCAGTCGCCGAGGTAACCTGGTTTGGGCTCTGCGAATGATGTATGAAAAGTGGAAAGAGTAAAGCAAAAGAAGTAAAATGATGATGATAAGACCTTGCATTACGTTAAGTCTAGAAGTTAGCGTAGGCGCGTGGTCATGGATGACTTGTCGACAAGGGGTGGTTCTTCGAGCGGCAACCCGGGGCCACGGGACCGACTCGGCCTAGGAAGAACTGATTGTAGCCGAGCTGGGTAATAGGCAATTGGTAGTACGGGGACTTGCATCGAGGATCGCAACTGGCGGTGCAAGGGTCCCGTTTGCCAGGCTATGTCCAAAATGGCTGGTTAGGCCAGTGACCTTTCATATAGATGTGTCGGCACGGGCGGCAATCCGCGTGGGTGCCTTTGGATTGAGTTGAATATGTATGAGTTAAGAAGACACAATGTCCGAGCCTAAGATTTGGCTACAGCGAAGGCGACGTGCTTCGGCACGAGATATGGCGTCGAGTGTTAAGTTGTTAGGCACAGCCGCGTTGTCACAACACAAGTATAGGCGAGACTAAGCGGGGAGGCGCTGCCTCGGAGATATTGAAGCACGAATCGAGTATGGCACGATCGAGTCGTTATGTCCCAGAGTTTGGCACGAAAGATAAGTATAAGTCGGTGCGTCGACAATGCAAGCACGAGAAAGGTCTAGAGGCAAAAAAATGGAGTCTTTCGTGTAGTTGCGTCTCTGATTATGGCCGTAAGGCAAACACGACTTGATAGGTTAACGTTGTTGGCACGAGGAGTAGTTTAGAGACAAAGTATGAGTTAACGTTGACATTGCAAGCACGGGATGGTTCCGATACACAAGTTGCGCTAAGGCGCCGGTCCTAAAACTGATCCTAAGGCAAGAATAGAAAGACAATCGTAAAAAGGGTTTTGTTGCACAAAGTAAATGAAACGTGTAGATTTTGTATGGGTGGGCGAGGAGCTCACTCCACCAGTACAGTGGTACTGACACCCACACAGTATTTCATGTGCAGGCACAGGTAGGAGCTCGTGGTGCGGAGCTCGCTTGAATGCGTCGAGGCACGGAGTTCCTTGGCGATTCAAAGCGTGCGGCCGCGTGATCTGAAGACTTATACAAGACATAATGTATGGACATCGCCTTCCGAAGCTCCCGCTGGCTCAAGCATTGTAATCGAGAGATGAGAGAGAGCAGAGTGACTTGTAATCGAGAGAAAAGTGAGCATGAGAGACTTGTAATTTGGCCTTGCGCCCACAAATGTAATCTTGTATTCAATATCAATAAAGAGCTTCTTTTGAATAATTTGTGTTCATGTGTTACTTGTTCTTAAATTCTGCTGCATGTTTCAATATTTCTGCTTGGGACTTCTGTGCGACGACCCCGTCGCCGCCGATGTAATCGACCGTTATGAAACTGTCTTGTGTAATGACCCGCTCCGCCCTAGCGGAATGTCGATTCTAACGGCAAGTGCAACGACTCAAACGAGCCGTCGACCCGAAGAGTTGGCATCGACTTAATGAAGAATCGATACAAGACTTACAATGGCCCGTCAAAGATGAATCCAGACTTAGACTATCAAAGACGCGCTCGGAGTATCGCTCGACCGAAGCGAACATCGCTAAGGTGGGTGGCTCCGATGAACCCGTCTTTGCTTAGCCTAGACACATAACAATACGGACACTATCACGAGAATCGCTAGGCGATAACCCCGTGCATGCTAATAAATGACTCAACGCACCTAGCTAAGGGAATAATCCCACCTTGTATGCTTGCATAGAATATAGAAAGGAATATGGAAAAATACGAGAACTCTCGCACCGCGCTCCACGCTCGTGCTACGGCACAAGCTTGCGTTCAACAATGAAACAATGAATGGTTTACAACAATAAAACGAAAGACTATCAACATAGTCGTTCCGAGTAGAGTATAGCAATATTGAAAGGCTATGGGGCCAATGGGTCACCAAGGCGACTCCCACACGAGGAGTTGTAAAATGTATGAATGAATGAACGAACAAATATGTGAATGAATGAATCAACGAATGAAAGAATGAATACGTGAATGAATCGATGAACAAACGGACAAGTGAAAGAAAGAAAAGAAAGAATGAATAAAAGATAAGAAGAAAAGAATGGTTAGCGGCAGGTGTGACGGGCACGTGCAACGGGACTCGCTACCCGCGATGCACGGACGCCAACCTGGTCGATAACGCATTAAGGCTAAGGGTTAGCCTATGGCTCAAAGACAGTCGTTAAGTTAAAAAGACAAGTTAATACGAAATGGTCGTGGACAAACGGCACGAGTGAGGGGTGGCGTATGCTGTGACCGTAAAGAGAAAGGGATTCCGCGGCATGATCAAATGGGGGATATGCCGGCCTAGGCGGAATCAAAAGGGGCTTACGGGCTTAACTGGGGGGGCTTGGCCACCAAGGAGACGTAAGTGCGGGGTAATTTCAAGAGACTATCAGATGTGTACCAGCCACACACAGTGATAGGTAAAAAATTACCAAAGGAGAATATGTCCAGGATGGCTTGTGATGCCAGCGACCGATGCATATAGATTAAGTGGGCTTTGCTGGTGGCGATCCACGTACAAGTCCTTGCATTGAAATCAAAGTAGTCTAAGTTAATCTGAACAAAGTACCTTCTGAATAAGCTTGAAATGTATCATACCAAATGATAATGAATGCTTCGTACAATGAGTTAGAGAATACGCCTACGATGCGCTAGTAACCGAGGCAGGGACACGCCCTTGATATTGAATGTTTCCAAGAATCACATTATGTTGTTCCATATGAATTGTTGACTAACTTGGTTTACTTTGGACAGGGAAGGCCGGACGGTAAGTATGGGTAAGTCGTGCATTCATTTCCATGCACACACTTGAATTCGACAACACGAGATAGGTCATGAAATATGCCATGAAACTGATCCTAAGGCAAGATTAGAAAGACAATGAATGGTAGACGGTGCACAAAAGTAAATGGAACATGTTTGGTAATGATAGCGTTGTGGGCGAGCTAGCCTCCCCACCAGTGCATAACAATGTACTGATAACCCCACAGTCTACTTGCAGGATGCAGGTATCGTCGGCGGGTGCGGAGCTTCCATCGAACGTGCTAAGGCGCGGAGCTATCTCTGGAGCCTTGGAGCGTTGCAAGGAGCTGAAGCACCCTATACAGAACATAATGTATTGGAACATTGCCATGAATTATTCCATCTTGTAAGCCACTTGGCACGTCTTTTATGTTTCAGAGAGAGAGCTTGAGCGATTTGTAATATCGGCCTAGCGCCGCTTGTAAACTTCTTGAAAATCAATAAAGTGTTTGAGTTCGTCTCAACTTGTGTTCAATTACTTTCCGCTGTAAATGGGGACACTCTGTGCGACTCTGTGGCCTAGCTCAAATCGGCCGTTTCTGGACTTGGCCTTGCACGAGCGCAATCTAGGCCCGTGCGGCATCACGCCTTAGCGAGGACGATCGCTCCTGCGGGAGCGGGGCGTGACAGATTGGTATCAGAGCACGGCTTCACGTCCTTGGACTTTATTTTAATTCTCTCAGTTTTGAAAGCTCGTTGAAACAAAAGAAGTGTACGCTCTCTCTCGTTGTGCATTGGAATGTTCCATACAATAAGTCTAATACTTTCAAAAGCTCGTACGATTACTCGGTTGGACGGGATCGATAGGCGAAGGCTTTTGTGCCACCACAACGGACTTGAGTTGGAAGGAACCGATGCTAAGAGTTAGCAAACGCAGTGCGTGCTTGAATGAGCTTACGCTGACAGCAAACGAGTACACGAGACCAAAGTATAGTTCGAACGAGATTGTTATGTACGCAGCCTTTTGGCTAAGTTGTGCAGAGTATCGCGCACCTAGACCTTCTGGTGCAAACGAGTTGCGAGTGAGATCGATTATCGCTCGAACGAGAATAAGTGAACATGCGAACGCGAATATAGTCCGTACGGGATGGCTATACATACGACCTTTTGGTTATGTTGTGCCGCGTGTCGTGCACCTCGACTTCTGGTGCAATCGAGTGGCGAGCGATATCAAGTACCGCTCGGTCGGGAACGGAGATACACTTTGAGTGTCTATCGATAGGAATGCTATCGAGTTAACGCTTAGACGTACCCGAAGGATTGGCTTGGATTTTGAGGATTTGTATGAACGACTTAGTACGTCGAGGCGACGTAAGCGATTACGCTAGAGATTTGTCGAACGAATCTAAAGGATGTCTTAGCGCATGACGCGAACGTGATTGAGGACTAAGATCGTATGGCTTGAATTCGAGTGGTGTATGTGATAGGTTTGGAGAAGGATAAGAGTGAGTGTCGACGACTAGTCGAGTGGCTCGAACCCTGAGTGGTGTATGGACGTTATAGAAATTGTTCGAGCGAGACTATAAGATATACGGATAGAATGGGTATGTCGGCGAGGCGATGCGATCGCGCAAAGCCTTAGAATGCGTCACGCTTAGTTGATCGTGACTTCGAATATCCCGAACGAGTTGTCGTTCGGACAACTTGTGAATGGATAACGCATGTTAGAAAATGATTCGGAACGATGAATGAAAGTGAATGGTCTGGATTGAGGAAACTTAGAGGATCACGCGTATGATTTGGGATTGATTCAGATGAAATATGACTTGAGTTTTGAACAACGAGCTTGAGGAATAGCGATCAAACTTGATCTTGAATATCAAGGAAATTGTGAAATATCCAACTCGGACAACAGCATCGACGTACGACTCGAAATCAGTTGCAAGGGAAGATCGTCAGGTTACGCATATCATCGATGGTATTGAGGCGTATCAAAGATCGATATGCGATAACTCGGGGGTACTCTGACTCGGCAGATGACGGTCGTGCAAATGTCAATGTTCCGTTGGATGCTATACTTGGGATGTTAAAAATGTGTCGAAGAAAGGATAGATTTGGCTCGAGGATTTTCTAGTTGAACGTGTGACGGTCATACTATCGAATTGATTCGGTTTGGATGAAAAATGTGAATGCTTGGATTTGCTTCGTTGACAACCACAACATTGACATTCTTGTCTTATGCGAGCACAACTCCAGCCTCGCACATGCGTCGCGCCGGATTAGGACGATCACTCTGCGTGAGCGCTGATATGGTGATTCATACGGCGGGAGTGATTGAACTTGGATGGCATGGCAATCTGATTGTTTCGACTTGTGGTTTGACGCGAAGGTGGACTCGAGAATGAATTTGTGTGCTTGAGGAATTGAACTTGAGGATTGAGTAGGTCCAATCCGCGTATCGAGAATGGGTTAGTCTGAAACTCGAACAAGAGTTATGCCCCGATGAGAATGATTATTCTGCGGGAGCGTTGCATGGTGATTCATGATCCGTCGTGGATAATCGGACTCGCGTGAGATTGGGGCGCAACGTATTGTCGAGCTGGATGACCTCGTAATCGAATACATGAATTGGTTAGAACTGGTGATTGAACTGAATTGAATATGTACAACATAAATCTTGATGCGAATTAGGTGATCATGCTCGATGTTTAGAAAATTGAGTGAAACGAACTTGGGTAGAAACTCCCATACAAACGAACAAATGGTTTGACCATAGGATTTGGGGCGAGCGTCGTGCAACGACCTTGCGCGATGAGCCACGGACTTGACGTGTAACTATGACCCTGTGAGCTGACCTAGCGGATAGGCGGACGACCCTATGCCGAGTGATTGAACTGGTGCGATTGACATTACAATATCGTCTGGACGGACGATAGACTTGTGGCAACAAGACTTAGAGTAGGATGGGGAACTGAAAGTGTGCGTGAACGACGACGAGATTGGCCCCAAACAAAGGGAATGATAGGGATGGATGATGCGCAAGTAAAGTTGGGATAACGAATTGAATCGTTGATCGAAAGACGTACTCGACGATAGTGCAATACTTGGTCTTGAATCGGACTGAAATTACTTAGACTTGGTCGACCCCGCTAAGAAGAAATCGTATTGATTTCGTAGACAAGAACGCTTGAAAAGCGAACCGGATCATCTCGAGGACCGAGATAAACGATAGTGAGATACACATGAGTTCGGTTTTAAATCGAAGTTAGCGAACGATCGGCAAATCGAAACTATCACGAGTAGCTTGTCCGACTTCACTAATCGATAAGCTTGGTTGAAATGTACGTATTCGGGGGACGCCTTGAATATGTACACGATCCAAACTCAGCGATGTGATGAACTCGAATGCAGCTGCAAGTGGGTGTTGAGATGCGCAAGAAGGAATGAGTGAGTTTACCTCAGCCTACGACTCTCGAGTTTGATAAAATACAACGCACCTCGTTCGACCGTTTCAGTCCCATGATACGTCGAAATAGCAACCAAGTCGAAGAAACACTTGAATTGAATAAGTGCCATCAACTCTAAAATGAATGAAAAGTTATCCAATAAAATCGACCAAACGTATGCGACACAGAACTTGAAATGTTATCGAGTATAGTTCGGTGCCATAGAATGATAGAGCCATCCGACATGAATTGTCTAAGAAATACGATGACACGAGTTAAGGAATGGTAGGATGACCTGCACTCAGGAAGTCTCGAGGACGAGACTTGTTTTGAGTGGTGTATTATGTAATGATCCGCTCCGCCCTAGCGGAACGCCGATTCAAACGGCAAGTGCAACGACTCAAACGAGCCGTCGACCCGAAGAGTTGGTATCGACTTAATGAAGAATCGATGCATGAATTAAAATGGCCCGTCAAAGATGAATCCAAACTTAGACTATCAAAGACGCGCTCGGAGTATCGCTCGGCCGATGCGAACATCGCTAAGGTGGGTGGCTCCGATGAACCCGTCTTTGCTTAGCCTAGACACATAACAATACAGACACTATCATGAGAATCGCTAGGCGATAACCCCGTGCATGCTAATAAATGACTCAACGCACGTAGCTAAGGGAATAATCCCACCTTGTATGCTTGCATAGAATATGGAAAGGAACATAGAAAAATACGAGAACTCTCGCACCGCGCTCCACGCTCGTGCTACGGCACAAGCTTGCGTTCAACAATGAAATAATGAATGGTTTACAACAATAAAACGGAAGACTATCAACATAGTCGTTTCGAGTAGAGTATAGCAACATTGAAAGGCTATGGGGCCAATGGGTCGCCAAGGCGACTCCCGCACGAGGAGTTGTAAAATGTATGAATGAATGAACGAACAAATATGTGAATGAATGAATCAACGAATGAAAGAATGAATACGTGAATGAATCGATGAACAAACGGACAAGTGAAAGAAAGAAAAGAAAGAATGAATAAAAGATAAGAAGAAAAGAATAGTTAGCGGCAGGTGTGACGGACACGTGCAACGGGGCTCGCTACCCGCGCTGCACGGACGCCAACCTGGTCGATAACGCATTAAGGCTAAGGGTTAGCCTATGGCTCAAAGACAGCCGTTAAGTTAAAAAGACAAGTTAATACGAAATGGTCGTGGACAAACGGCACGAGCGAGGGGTGGCATATGCTGTGACCGTAAAGA
Organism: Iris pallida; assembly: GCA_029216955.1. NCBI lineage: Eukaryota > Viridiplantae > Streptophyta > Magnoliopsida > Asparagales > Iridaceae > Iris > Iris pallida. The sequence continues at coordinate 1,284,325 of JANAVB010008799.1, forward strand.
GAAAGGGATTCCGCGGCATGATCAAAGGGGGGATATACCGGCCTAGGCGGAATCAAAAGGGGCTTACGGGCTTAACTGGAGGGGGGCTTGTCCACCCAGGAGACGTAAGTGCGGGGTAATTTCAAGAGACTATCAGATGTGTACTAGCCGCACACAGTGATAGATGAGAAATTACCAAGGAAGAATATGTCCAGGATGGCTTGTGATGCCAGCGACCGATGCATATAGATTAAGTGGGCTTTGCTGGTGGCAATCCACGTACAAGTCCTTGCATTGAAATCAAAGTAGTCTAAGTTAATCTGAACAAAGTACCTTCTGAATAAGCTTGAAATGTATCATACCAAATGATAATGAATGCTTCGTACAATGAGTTAGAGAATACGCCTACGATGCGCTAGTAACTGAGGCAGGGACACGCCCTTGATATTGAATGTTTCCAAGAATCATATTATGTTGTTCCATATGAATTGTTGACTAACTTGGTTTACTTTGGACAGGGAAGGCCGGACGGTAAGTATGGGTAAGTCGTGCATTCATTTCCATGCACACACTTGAATTCGGCAACACGAGATAGGTCATGAAATATGCAATAAAACTGATCCTAAGGCAAGATTAGAAAGACAATGAATGGTAGACGGTGCACAAAAGTAAATGGAACGTGTTTGATAATGATAGCGTTGTGGGCGAGCTAGCCTCCCCACCAGTGCATAACAATGTACTGATAACCCCACAGTCTACTTGCAGGATGCAGGTATCGTCGGCGGGTGCGGAGCTTCCATCGAACGTGCTAAGGCGCAGAGCTATCTCTGGAGCCTTGGAGCGTTGCAAGGAGCTGAAGCACCCTATACAGGACATAATGTATTGGAACATTGCCATGAATCATTCCATCTTGTAAGCCACTTGGCACGCCTTTTATGTTTCAGAGAGAGAGCTTGAGCGATTTGTAATATCGGCCTAGCACCGCTTGTAAACTTCTTGAAAATCAATAAAGTGTTTGAGTTCGTCTCAACTTGTGTTCAATTACTTTCCGTTGCAAATGGGGACACTCTGTGCGACTCTGTGGCCTAGCTCAAATCGGCCGTTTCTGGACATGGCCTTGCACGGGCGCAACCTAGGCCCGTGCGGCATCACGCCTTAGCGAGGACGATCGCTCCTGCGGGAGCGGGGCGTGACACCTTGCACGAGCGCAATTTAGGTTCTTGCGGCATCACGCCTTAGCGAGGACGTTCGCTCCTACGGAAGCGGGGCGTGACATAATGGTATCAGAGCACGGCTTTACGTCCTTGGACCGTTTATTGAATTCTTTAACTTCGATGTTTCCGTAAAACTCTGTTGCTTCCGCAAGTTGTTATCGTTTGTGCGCTCTCTCTCAAATGTCTCTCGGCATGTCCATACAATAAGTCTAAATATTTTCGAAAGCTCGTACAAGCGTTCAATCTAACGTATCGGTAGGCCGTTGCCAAATGCGTCGATAGGGCCTTTGTGCCGAATGTTGCAAACTTGACTCGATAGAAAACATGTGCTAATGTTAGCAAAGTCGTACGTGTGCCCGAATAGTCCTACGTCGACCTTAGCAAGTCGCGTACATGCCTAATTAGTCCAACGTCGACCCTAGCAATTGAGCGTGCAAACTTGGAATATAGTCCGCACGGGATGGCTATGCACACTACCTTTTGGCTAAGTTGTGTTTCGCATCGCGCACCTCGACCCTTGGTGCAAACGAATTGCGAGCGATAACAAGTATTGCTCGGTCGGGAACGGAGATACACTTAGAGTGTCTAACGATAGAAACGCTATCGGACTAACCCTTAGGCGTACACGGAAGATTGATTTGGATTTCGAGGAAATAGTGCGAACGACTTAGTGCGTCGATACGATGCGAGCGACTACGCTAGCGATTCGTCGAACGAACCTGAAGGATGTCTTAGCGAATGACGCGAACGTGATTGAGGACTAGATCGTATAGCTTGAATCCGAGTGGTGTATGCGATAGGTTCGGAGAAGAATAAGAATGAGTGTCGACGATTAGTCGAGTGGCTCAAATCCGAGTGGTGTATGGTTCGTCTTGGAAATTGTTCGAGTAAATATTGAGGATTACAAGTATGTCGGCGAGGCGATGCAATCGCGCAAAGCCTTAGAACGCGTCACGCTTAGTTGGTCGTAACTTTGAATGTCCCGAACGAGCATCTCGTTCGGACAACTTGTCAATGGGCAATGCGTGTTAGAAAATGATTCGGAACGATGAATAAAAATGAATGGTCTTGATCGAGGAAACTTAGAGGATCGCACGTATGATTTTGGAGTGATGCAAATGAAATGTGACTTGAGTTTTGAACAACGATCTTGAAACGAGCTTGAGGAATAGCGACCAAACTTGATCTTGAACATCGAGAAAATTGTGGAATATCCAGTTCGGACAATGGCATCAGTCGTACGACTCGAAATTGGTTGCAAGAAAGATCGTCAGGTTACGCATATCGTCGATGGTATTGAGGCGTATCAAAGATCGATATGCGATAACTCAGGGATACTCTGACTCGGCAAATGACGATCGTACAAATATCATTGTTCCGATGGATGTTATAATCGAGATGTTAAAATGTATCGAGAAAAAGATAGACTTGGCTCGAGAATTTTCTAAGTTGAACGAATGACGATCGAACTTGGCTTGGATGAAAACTGGAATATTTGGATTTGCTTCGTCGATAACCACAACTTCGACATCCTTGTCTTATGCGAGCGCAACTCGAGCCTCGCATATACGTCGCGTCGATTTGAGACGATCACTCCGCGTGAGCGCTGGTATGGTGATTCATACAGCAGAAGTGATTGAACTTGGATGGCATGGCAATCTGTATGCTTCGACTTGTGGTTTGATGCGAAGATGACTCGAGAATGAATTATGTGCTTGAATAATTGAATTTGAGGATTGCGTAGGTCCAATCCGCGTATCGAGAATGAATGAGTCTAAACTCAAACAAGAGTTACGCCCCGATGAGAATGATTATTCTGCGGGAGCGTTGCATGGTGATTCATGGACCACCGCGGATTATCGGACTCGCGTGAGATTGGGGCGCAACGTATTGTCGAGCGAGACAACCTCGTGATCGATTACATGAATTGGTTAGAATTGGTGAATTGAAAGGATTCGAATATACGCAACGCGTGCCGTAATGCGAATTAGGTGATCGTGCTCGATGTTTAGAAATCTGAGTAACGCGAGCTTGGGTAGAAAACCTCGTACTATCGACTTTGGTTTGACCCTAGGATTGGGGTCAGTGTTGGCATTATTGTTGGGGAACTATGATTCCAATCCTGACATTGACTTAGCCTCGAAAAGAAATAGCCTAGCGGTTAGGCGAGACGCCCTGTTGCAAGTGTTAGCAAATCGAAAAGATTGATCTTGAGGATTGGCATGCATGAAAATCACGAATATAGAAAACCCTGCTCACGAGACTCGGCTGACATGCATATATTTCAGGGATGCCTGGGTATGTGCACGATGCGACTCGAGTGAGAATGACAATTCTTTATCATGCGGCTTGGCTGAATGCATGTATTTTAGGGACGCTTGGAATGCGTGCACGATCCAGCCAAGTGATACGACGAGTTCAAGTAAGGCTTGAAAGATGGGAGTGTGTCGAAATCTTGAAATCGTGTTAAAGGAAAGATTGATAATAGTGCGAGCGTGGCTCGAAATCGAAGGAACGCGTAGGCGAAATGTGTACGATTAAGTCTTGGCCATAGAAATGGTAGGATAGCTTGCCTTCAGGAAAGTCTCGAGGACGAGACTTGTTCTGAGTGGTGTATGATGTAGTGCCCCGTCCCGCAAAGTCAATCGAAGGAATCGAAACGCCGACGGCGTTCGGCCTTAGCCTTGCAACGGCTTGCTCGGAGACATCCCTCAGGTGGGGTAGTTTCGGTGAACTTGCCTTATCTTTGCCTTCACATAATAAAATGCATGTTTTCAACTTGCATAATAGGCTTGATAATAAAAGAGACGAATCTACATAGCTAAGGGAATAATCCCGACGGTTTGAATCGAGTTAGAACATGGAAAACGTCCCACGGTCGGCTTAAAGTTGGTGCACGGCGTACTTTGAAAATGACACTCGGTCCTTCGTCCCGTGGCTTGGGAGAAAGAAAGTTGGTCTTCGGTGCAAAAGCTGAGAGTTAGCCTAAGTCATAGGCGTCGCCCGCACAAATGCTTGCTAAAGCATGCACGGTCCTGTCCCGCAAAGCTTGGCATAGCCTTTGCTCGTCCCTTGGGTTATGTTGTAGGCTTGAGTGAGTTAGGCAAAGTTATGCCGGTCGACCTAAGTTATTCTACGTGCTATTCCGCTCATTCTGTGGTTGTCAAGTTAAATAGTCCCACGATCCCAAGGCCCGTCATATGAAGTATGACTCGGGCGATAGCGTTGCGTAGAACACGAGTCGGTTTAGAGGCACGAGCCACGGTTGGCTCAGTGGAAAGTTAGCCACGGTCGGTCGATACTTAAGGAAACACGTTATGTTCAAGTTGAGTTGGAAGGCTATGCAGTAGCCGTTCCCTGAGTACAAAGAATGTTAAGTCTAAGCGATGGTTAGTCACCGAGAGGAAATATGTCGGGACTGTGGTTCAGTCGCCGAGGTAACCCTGGTTTGGGCTCTGCGAATGATGTATGAAAAGTGGAAAGTGTAAAGCAAAAGAAGTAAAATGATGATGATAAGTCCTTGCATTATGTTAAGTCTAGAAGTTAGCGTAGGCGCGTGGTCATGGACGACTTGTCGACAAGGGGTGGTTCTACGAGCGGCAACCCGGGGCCACGGGACCGACTCGGCCTAGGAAGAACTGATTGTAGCCGAGCTGGGTAATAGGCAATTGGTAGTACGAGGACTTGCATCGAGGATCGCAACCGGCGGTACAAGGGTCCCGTTTGCCAGGCTACGTCCAAAATGGCTGGTTTGGCCAGTGACCTTTCATATAGATGTGTCGGCACGGGCGGCAATCCGCGTGGGTGCCTTTGGATTGAGTTGAATATGTATGAGTTAAAAAGACACAATGTCTGAGCCTAAGATTTGGCTACAGCGAAGGCGACGTGCTTCGGCAAGAGATATGGCGTCGAGTGTTAAGTTGTTAGGCACGGCCGCGTTGTCACAACACAAGTGTAGGCGAGACTAAGCGGGGAGGCGCTGCCTCGGAGATATTGAAGCACGAATCGAGTATGGCACGACCGAGTCGTTACGTCCCAGAGTTTGGCACGAAAGATAAGTATAAGTCGGTGCGTCGACAATGCAAGCACGAGAAAGGTCTAGAGGCAAGGAAATGGAGTCTTTCGTGTAGTTGCGTCTCTGATTATGGCCGTAAGGCAAACACGACTTGATAGGTTAACGTTGTTGGCACGAGGAGTAGTCTAGAGACAAAGTATGAGTTAACGTTGACATTGCAAGCACGGGATGGTTCCGATACACAAGTTGCGCTAAGGCGCCGGTCCTAAAACTGATCCTAAGGCAAGAATAGAAAGACAATCGTAAAAAGGGTTTTGTTGCACAAAGTAAATGAAACGTGTAGGTTTTGTATGGGTGGGCGAGGAGCTCACTCCACCAGTACAGTGGTACTGACACCCACACAGTGTTTCATGTGCAGGCACAGGTAGGAGCTCGTGGTGCGGAGCTCGCTTGAATGCGTCGAGGCACGGAGTTCCTTGGCGAGTCGAAGCGTACGGTCGCGTGATCTGAAGACTTATACAGGACATAATATATGGACATCGCCTTCCGAAGCTCCCGCTGGCTCAAGCATTGTAATCGAGAGATGAGAGAGAGCAGAGTGACTTGTAATCGAGAGAAAAGTGAGCACGAGAGACTTGTAATTTGGCCTTGCGCCCACAAATGTAATCTTGTATTCAATATCAATAAAGAGCTTCTTTTGAATGATTTGTGTTCATATGTTACTTGTTCTTAAATTCCGCTGCATGTTTCAATATTTCTGCTTGGGACTTCTGTGCGACGACCCCGTCGCCGCCGATGTAATCGGCCGTTATGAAACTGTCTTGCACGAGCGCAATTTAGGTTCGTGCGGCATCACGCCTTAGCGAGGACGATCGCTCCTACGGGAGCGGGGCGTGACACCGCCTCTCCCCCTAGGGCACGGCAGCGTTGGAGGAGGGGGGCTGGGGGAGGGTGGACGGAAGCGGGAGGGGGAGAGGGGGGGGGGGGGGAGACGGCCGGAAGCGGGAAGGGGGTGGCCGGAAGCGGGAGAGGGGGGTGGCCGGAGGGGGGGAGGGGGCTGGGGCGGGGCGGGAGGAGGGGGTGACCGGAGTGGGGTCGGTGGGGGGAGAGGAGAAGGGGAGAGGGAAAGGATAAGGACATTTTCGAAATTTTTAAAATTTTAGGTATGAAGTTGAAAAAAAAAATAATTGAGGTATTAAGTTGTTGAGTAAAATAGTTTAGGGTATGAAGTTGAAAAATTGGAATAGTTGAAGGTATCAAAGTACAATTTAGCCCTATTTTTAATGCCATAATTTGAATTTATACAGGGTTGTATCAAACTCTATGTCCGTGTACAATGTTCCTATTAGATGGAGAAACATGCATTGGTGGAGCGCTGAAAATAGAAACAGAACCCTGTAAATTATGATTAACGTATATGTCCTGTTTGCACTCATGCATCAAACTTCTTTTGTTGAAGTCATCTATGAAAATTGAACTCGGTTGGTACAAATGAATAAATACTTGGAGTAGTTGGAGTCTTCCATTTGCCTTGTTCGATTTGTAGGTCAATAGTATATGTCAACACAAATAAATACTTTATATATATATATATATATATATATATATATATATATATATATATATATATATATATATATATATATATATATGACCCTTTAAGAGTTGATTTAACCTTCAGATATCCAAGTACATAAAGTACTCAATCTCGATCTTCAATCTTCTCACGAGTTCATCAATAGACAAATGGAGGTAAGGATCCTTGTTAGCAATCAACCGAATAAAATGCGTATTATACGCGAATTTTTCCACATCTTACATAAACGTATGATACTTACGTACGTTTGAAAAATTCAGACTTGTACGAAAATTTTAAACCTGTGGAGTTTTAAACACGTACCGTACGAATTTTTAAAACATTCGGCCAAAAAAACTTGACTGAGAAATCCAACAGTTTTCACTTTCTTGACTCTTACTGCTATTAAATATTAAGACTGGCACAACTATATATCAAAAGAAAAGAAGAAAAAATCTCACAGCTGTAACAAAAAAAAAACCTAATAATCTTTGCACATGTTGCTTGCAACAATCAAAGAAAAATCTTTTGGTTTTCTATCATACTTTCACTTTCTTTTCTTTATATAATGTTCCCCAATCTCAACTTATTCTCACACTGAACCTTGTTTTACGTACTAAACACGAATTAAATCTAATCCGAATGTTTTTCGTTAGATGATTTTTTGACCGAATTTTTTACCGTATTTTACTTATATTGTGTCGATTTATACTCGTACTTTTGTCGTCCCGAATTTTTTCCGTTTGCCGAATTGCTAACAAGGGTAGGGATCATGATCAATAAACATCTGCAATGTACTCGATCCAAATAATTGGTCATCAATAATTTATTGTTTTGGACAACCCATAATAAGCACATGATATGGAACATGATCAAAGTAGACATTCTAGAATTTGTAACACTAGGAGACTAATGAATTGGATCAATGATATTGTTTTGCCTCCGTGATCTTATTTGCTCTCGCTTGACCTTTTTCGCAAGGTGTATTGCTTGCGATAAGTTCCTTACCAATACAAAGGTACTTTTGATAATTGATAGAGCTCTTCATGAAAACCTTACAAAAAAAAAAAATTGCCTTCTGCTAGTCCGTCTCTCCAAACCCATGCAAATAGAAAGGCGTCTAAATTTTTTCACATAGGATCTTTGTGAATACTCCCTTTAGTGATTGCGTTCTTGATATTGTTTGAAAAAGTCAAAAGTTGGGGGGAAGAAATCAATGTAGTATAATTTGTTGCACCTTTAACATGTGTTGCAGCTTAACAGCTCCAAAGGCAACACTACTGAACACAAATGAGATGATTGTATTTGAGTTGAAGACTATATATACAACCTATAAACTTTTATATGACACAACTCCATACTTCTTTGTATTTGAATTCCAACGTATCATCTTCCTCACAGTTGTCATCATCATCAATCAAACATTTTCTTCCATGAAAATAAGTTTGAATATATAGCATGAGAAAGTTGCATACAAGATTTGACAAAATATTATTACCGAATGTCAATCAGACGTCAACTCTCTATATTTGGTACTAAATTCCTAGCCAATATAGCTATTGAGCATGAGAAAATCATGTCATAAAATCTAGGTAGCCCAGCTGACAATCATACAACAAAGGAGCACCCTCCAAGCCTGCGAGCCTCCATGGTCGTCGACAATGAACACTCCTCCCTCTCCCTCACCTGAGCAGCTCACCAGAGCTCCGCCTGACCTCGACCTCTCCGAATGTAAGAAATCGGGGATTAGCAATGAATATAAGAAATCATAATGCTTTATGACATGCTGAAAGCATACACTGACATTACTGCAAGCTTCTTCCTAAACTTACATCGAGTAAAAGTTGCTACACAAAACGCCCCAGTCCATGAGCTTGCAGGCATGCTTCTTCCTGCAAAAAATCTCCAAACAGCTGCTTATGAATGACCTTCATTATTCACCACCAAAGATTCATATGCATAAAACCCTAGGAGACAGATATCTGAAACAAAAATCGTATATATTGCGGGACTTTATATTATACATCAAGGTCAAAGTGAACTCTAGGGTATGCTATCTTGATTTTTCAATATGTTGATAAGTCACACCATCCGAATTGATGGCCAACGTCGACAAAATAATACAAGAACATAGATCATGCACAGAATAGTATACAGGTTAGCCCGTGTAAGTTGCAAAACTTTAAGAACATTTTTTGCACAGGAAACACAATTTTAATATGTAATACAGCTCGAATGTGCAACATGTCTGATATTAAACCACGGAAGAACAAATGCAGAAAAGTTGACTTTAAACATGCACAAGATGAGTTTAAGCAGAAGCTGCCTTCTCAGCCTCTGCTGCTTTCTCCTCCTCTTGCTTCTTTCTCAGAGAGGGAGGCGGCCTGACCACAATGCTCCTCTTCCATTTCCTGTCAAGCTTCCTTGACAGCCTTTTGTTGATACCCTCTTCGAGCTCCCTCTCCCTTCTTACAGTCAGCATGCGGGCAACCTAGTCATATGAATCAAGGTTTTTGTAAGGAAATCAGATTTTATGCTCATTCAGAATCTTTTTGAAATAAATATTTCCTTAACCGTCTAGGTTGGAAAGTAATTTAGCAAATTTGGTTTCAACACTCTGAACATTCTTTATCACCTCATGGAATCAAGATCTTCACAACGTCAGATAAGGGCCCAGGACTTCGCATAAAAATATTACCACCCATAACTAGCCAAGCAGTGTGCAAATCATCTCTTCTTTTAGTGAAGTGTTATCATGAATGATAGAGGTACCACTTAGTCATTTTCTAATATAAGTAATATATATTAAAATATCATTATGGTTCCATTGAATTGGTGAACATAATAATGGGTCAAGAAAATTTCTGATGAAAGACAGACGGGAAAGAGAGAAATAAAAGGAACTAGAGAGACTTAGGCCTTTTTGGTAGCCCTTTATACTATGTAGACTATATTTATAATTTTATATATGATGACAATGGAAAGTATAGAGTACTAGAGACTGATTTTAAATCAACAATTGGCTCTGGTACTATCAGAACAACAAAATAATAGCAAACATAAGGCTCTTTTTCATATACGATATTATTCAAGTCAACTTTGTTGATACTTCTTGTTGCATTTTCAAACATCGGGTATATTTTCCTCAAAAGAAAGTAAACAAAATCAACAAAAGCAACTGTGTTTTGGTTCCATTTAGCTCTATGAATCATATCCTTAGCAGCAACGGCAGCAACAACAATCCTTTATCCCTTAAGTTAACCATAATATTGAATGAAATATCAAACAAAGCCGAGAAGTACTATTTCTAATCGGGGGAAATTTATAAAATGCCCAAAAAACGAAAAAGTTTTATGAAAAACCCACCGCACAAAAACATTTCATCACCTGCCCAGAATTAACAAAAAATATCTAAAGAGGGTTCCGAATGACCTTTTTGCCCTTCCTTCTAATTTATTGAAAACACCCACGAAACTACTCTTAAAAAAAACTTTTCGATACTTCATCTTCTTCCATACGCTGCTCACTTTCGAATCTAGGTTTTCTCCTCAAAAATCTTCAAAAACTCGTCGAAAAATTTTAGAAAGACCGAGACAAACGGCAAAAGTGCTAAAACGGAGGTTCAAACATCATTTTTTTTGCGATTCTAAAATTTCGGAAGGCCGTCTAACGGAGAAGCTGTTAATCTCGGGCTCCTCGAAGATACGCTCATTTTGGGACAAACCGGATCTCGTTTCGACCTCTCAGTCAAAAGTTATGGCCCTTCAAAGTTTCAACTGACCATAAAATGTAGGAGAATGGTCATTCTTCGTGTTAGAACACGAAAAATGTTAATTTCGCATGAGGGTGGTCATTCTCCGTGTTAGTAACACGGAGAATGTCATTCTCCGTCTTAATTTACACGAAGAATAGTCATTATCTGTGTTAGTAACACGGAGAATGGCATTCTCCGTCTTAATTTACACGGAGAATGACGATTCTCCGTGCTAAATTATATGAAGAATGGTCATTTTCCGTCTTGATTTACACGGAGAATGGTCATTCTCCGTGTAATTTAGCACGGAGAATGGTCATTACAGTGTTAAAACGCATGAGAATGGCCATTCTTCGTGTTAGAAACACGGAGAATGCCATTCTCCGTGTTAATAAAACGGAGAATGACATTTTTCGTGTTAAAAAAATGGAGAATTGCCATTCTCCGTGTAATTTAGCACGGAGAATAATCATTCCAGTGTTAAAACGCAGGAGGATGGTCATTCTCCGTGTTAGAAACACGGAGAATGGCATTCTCCGTGTTAATTTACACGGAGAATGGAATTCTCCGTGTTAATTTACACGGAGAATGGTCATTTCTAGTGTTAAAACGTAGGAGAATGACCATTCTCCGTGTAATTTAGTACGGAGAATTCTCCGTTTCTAAATTACACGGAGAATGGCTATTCTCCGTGCTAAATAACACGGAGAATGACATTCTCCGTGTTAAATGACACGGAGAATGGTCATTCAAATGTTAAAACACGGAGAATGGCATTCTCCTTGTTAAAAATGCAGGAGAATGACTATTCTTCGTGTGATATCGACGGAGAATGACATTCTCCTTGTTAAAAATGCAGGAGAATAAAGATTCAAGAGTTTTCGTTCTTCTTTCAAAACGATGCTAACTCTTATGGAACAGAAGAAGAAGATCTTCTCTCCATAATTGACCTATTTGTCGGAGAAGAAGAAGAAGAAGAAGAAGAAGAAGAAAAAGAAGAAGAAGAAGATGAGCGATGATCGGAGTTCGACTGGAAAAAAAAAGCATCTAAAGGGAATCACAATCCAAATCTCTCGTGAAGAAGAAGAAGAAGAGAATCGCAATCCAGATCTGAGTTTGTGCGGAGGGGTAGTTATGGTATTAATTTTGTAAATACAGAGCATCTAAAGGGAATCTTGGAATACTTAACGTGGAAATATATAATTCTGGACATTTCATAAAACCCATCATACGGGTGGGTTTTTCATAAAAACCAACCCCGAAATTGGGTTTCTCAGCAATTTCCAGATTTCTAATTTGTCTCCCTATATCTTTCCTATTTTACTGTAGCATAAATGAATGTGTTGGATTGACTCAAATTCAATTCTATTTTGGTTGTTTCTCAAATCAAGAAAATTTGCAACTAGTTTGTTTGTTCGTAACTCAAGGATAAGGTTGTTTTGGTTGAGAGGTTATTTGGTATGATTTGGTTTCTTCCCAAATCAATGATCTAAGCTTATCTTTCTCCCCCTTCCACACACTATAAATAGACGGCTAGAGATGAGGCTCAAACACCATCAACAATATCTTCAAAGTATGAGGGTCAGTGTTCGAGAGCTTGAAGGTGATTCAGTGTTCTTCTTGGAGTTTGAGATTCAACAACTAAGAAAACTTTGGTGATATTTTTCCAACTTGCACCTCTTGATTACTATTATTGATGCAGTTCTCTTTTCTCCCGTGGTTTTCCCCTTCAAAATCTTGGTGTCGTGCTTGTCATTGATTGTGGTTGCTTTGTTTTTTTCCCGCTGCTTTCTGATTGATCGTTCTTATTTTAGAAGCTTTTCTTAATAGAATGGATAGATTTTTGCTTCATTTATTCATTTGTCTCATTTTGAAGAAAAACAAGTTTCTAGTAGTTATATTGAGATTATAAGGATATGCTTGATGAGTTACAACTACCATAGACAATTGGAGGGTATACCGCACATTTTTCTATCATCTATGGCTTACACCAAGGATCAACATTAAGTCCTTGTTTGCTCTAGTTATGGATGAAATTACTAGGCTTGTTCAGGATTAAGTTTGATGGTGCATGTTGTTTGTTGATGATATTCTATCGGTTGACTAGAGAAGGGTTAAACACTACAATTGAACTCTAGAGAGAAATTTTAAAATCTAGGGATTTTATTATTAGGACAAACGAAATATATAAATGTAACTTCAACCAAAAGTCCAAAAGAAATGGGAGTACCATTGCACAACATATACCTAGGAACAATAGTTTTTGGCATTCATGATCAATAATTTTATTATCATTGAGAGATTAAGACGGATGTTGTTCATAGAAATTAAAACATAATGATTTAAATGGAAGTGTTCCTGGAGTCCTTCGTAAATGCAAGATTCCATTAAAGTTGAAAGAAAACTTTGTACGATAGCTAGGACCATCCATGCTTTATGATGGGAGTGTTGGGCAATAAAAAAAAATTTAAAGTAAAAAAATATATATCTATAAGACAGCTATAGGGCCATCCATACTTTATGATGAGAGTGTTGGGCAATTAAAATGTTCAGAAAATGAACATATCTGAAATGGGATGTTGAGATGGATGGATGGCAATTACATTGACAGATTGGTAAAAAAAGATGTGCGTATACGAACAAGGTGGGAGTTAATGCCAATTGAGAATAAGTGGAGAGAAAATAACCAAAGGTGGTTCAACAATAAACCAATAGAAGCACCGGTTAAGAGTGATAAGATATTAGTTGAAGGAGCTCCTGCAACTAGAGGTAAGCCTAGTGGAGAGAAAATAACCAAAGGTGGTTCAACAATAAACCACTAGATGCACCGGTTAAGAGTGATAAGATATTAGTTGAAGGAGCTCCTGCAACTAGGGGTAAGCCTAAAAGAACTTGGGTTGACGTCGTAACAAAGGGAAGGGTTTTTTGTTAATGTTACGAAGAACATGGCTCTTAAGGCTAAACGGAGATGAATGAAAGAAAAATATTCAAATAGCCAACCCCAAAGTTTCGGGAGTTTTCTTCTTGTTGTTGTTCCTTTGTTCCATTTTATCCCTTCATCAACTTTATAAACCGGCCACAACATTATCCTGTTCCACAAGACCTTTTGGGAAATCTTCATTGTATATGACCTAAACATCCCTTCTGTAGTTACTCTTTTCTTTTGATATAACAACTCCCAACTTCATCTTCTTAAGTATGTTACAAGTCTACCTTAAAATCCTCATCTCAAAATATTTGCATCTTAATTACGTCTCAACACCCCTCATCTAACTATCTCAAGTTTTTTGGTTTGTCCATGGGAAGTTAAAGAGATGACCATGGGAAGTTAAGAAATGTCACCTTTAAATCATCACTGATATAACACTCTCATGCCAATAGGCAAATAATTGATTGATACAGTGTAAATCATAAGATATAAAAATCAATTAGTAGCCTTAGTTTGACAGTATGTATGTTTTCTTCCTTTCCCGCTAACATTGTCCTAAAACCCTCATGGAAGAGGAGGAAATAAAAATTGTCGAGAGACATCAAATAAAATTGTGTAACATATATTTCCGATAAATGTATACTTAAAAACAAAAATAATCAGCATTACATTTTGAAAGTTACTTTACTGATAACATGCAGCACTTACTATAGTTTGTTACAGACAGCAATTTTAAGGCATTTGTGAGAACCTAAGAAGACGCTTCAGGTTGTCCTAGTTAAATCTAATTCTTAATTGCCTGTGTCGTGTCCAGTATGTTGGTGCTTTATTTACATGGAGAGAGCTTGCTCTCAACATGCCTTGTAAAATTTTAGTCCCACATTGGAAAAGCACCATGAGTTATCTCAACATATATAATTGGGTGTGTTGTTGAGAGATGCACATGGGGTGGTGACCCTAAGGAGGGAACCATGTGGGTGATTTTACTAGGAGGTAAGAATAAGGCTCCAAGGATTAAGCATTAATGCTTTTGTCATTCTCTTGGATTAATTCCACTTGGAGCTAAGCCCCAAAGGGACTTAGCGACTCGGACTCGAGCTCGGGCTCATGGGCTCATGAGGCGTAATGTGGCGTTTTGTTGGCGCACTTTGCACTTAGCACGTCAGCAGTCATGCGGTCTTTATGCGGCTCATATGCGGCCATGCGGTCTTATGCGGCATGCGGCCTCATGCGGTTCATGCGGCTCATGCGGTTCATGCGGTCCATGCGGCTCATGCGGTCCATGCGGCTCATGCGGCTCATGCGGTCCATGCGGTCCATGCGGCTCATGCGGCTCACGCGGCTCATGCGGTCCATGCGGCCCAAGCGGTCCATGCGGCCAGGCTGCTGCTGCTGCTGCCGCATGGAGGGCTACGCTGACTGTGCAGATTTCAAATCGGTTATGGAAAGGGTGAATCAATGCGATTAATTCAGATCCTATCTTTGTGGGATTTGAATTAATTTCGTTACAATATTTGTGGGATTTGAATTAATTCAGTTCCTATCTTTGTGGGATTAAAATTAATTCGTTGCTATCTTTTTGTGATTTGATTCAATCTTTCCATAACTGAAGAGGCGGCTAGGGTTTCCACCCTCTCTCTATAAATACTCTCTTCTGGCCTCCTTTGTGACTACTACGAAAAATAGAAGTCAGAAAAGGAGAAAGAGAAAGAGAGTTGCTGCCGCCATTGCAAGTCCATCCGAGGAGTCAGAACAGAGGTGACTTCGAGCGTTCCACAAGTTCTTCAACTTGCTGGTTCCTGGAAGCAGATCGTGTGGGACGAATCTTGCTTTGAGCAACGGTGTTTTGACACCCCAGCATTGTTCTTCTTCTCATCTCTCTAGATTATTGTAACTTGTTCTGTCCCAATTGCAACACGTTTGCAAGAAAGAACAAGAGATCTTCTCTTTGCTATTTTTCTCCTTCATATTGTAATTTGGCTATTTAGTTTTATTCATAGATCTTGAGTTTGATCATCACAAAGTTTTGTGTGACATCTCAGATCTCGATTGCATTAGTTTTCATCTTCGATCAAGCCCCCGGGACTAACAATCTCAAAGCAAGATCCGTATAGATGGAAAACATTAATGCTTCGCTCCTCCAATCGGACTTCTGCAAGTTGGAAAAGTTCGATGGAGAGCACTATCAAGTCTGGAAGAGAAAGGTGTACCTAACTCTTCAACTGAAAGATGTTGATCATGTTCTGTTGGAGGAAGAACCCTCTGTTCCAGACACTGGATCTACTGCCGCCATCAACGCGGCTACCAAACTCCAGGCCAAATGGAGAAGAAAAAATAGCATCTGCAGGCTTATCATCCTGAATGCTATGGAGGACTCCCTGGCAGAATCCTACTCGAAGAAGGAACTTGCCAGAGACATATGGGAGTCTGTGGAAAATCTGTATGAAGAAGATAAGAACAGGAGCAAAATGTTTGTGGTTGAAAAATATCACAAATTGCTCTTTGAGGACGAAAAGTCCATGTTACCACAGGTGAAAGAATTTCTGAAGCTGCGATGCCCCTTCCCGACAAGTTTGTCGTCGGAGGGATCGTCTCAAAACTTCCTGCTGGATGGAGTACCTTCTATGCAAGGATGCACAGAAAGAAGCTAGACATTAGCTTGGGAGATCTACTTCAAGAGATCCATGTTGAGGACGAGATGCGTTCTCAACAGAAGGTGGACACTCTGTCCAAGCAGTTGGCTAAAGCCAATCTGGTGCAAATGAGGGATCCCAAGGGGAAGCAGGCGGCTTCTCATCCCAAGAAGAAGGACTTCACTAATCTGAAAGTGAAGGGTCCTTCTTTCAAGCAACAGAAGACAAAGTCCCACGTGACTTGTTATAATTGTGGCAAGAAAGGCCACTACAAGAGTGAATGCAGATCTAAGCCTAAACAATCAGAGAAAGGTGAGCCTAATAAGGTTTCATTGGTTTCTAACGTTGTTGCTATGATCGGACAGGTCACAACTGTGGGGGTTGACTCTGACTGGTGGATAGACACTGGTGCGACTTGCCATGTCTGTTCAGGCAAGGAATGGTTCGTCACGTACCAGCCGATATCTGAGAAGGTTGTCATGGCGAACCAGGCCCAAGCTGAAGTTCTGGGGATCGGGACCGTGGAACTGAAACTCACTTCTGGGAACACTCTGACGCTTCAAGGTGTGAAACATGTTCCGGCGATTGCCAAGAACCTGATCTCTGGGAGCCTGCTCTGCAACGCAAGCTTGAGGATGGACATCAATGCTGGTCAGATGGTGATGTCCAAGAAAGGAACATACTTCGGGAAGGCTTATCAAACCGAAGGCATGTTTAAAATTCAGCTTGTTAACCAGTTTGAAGACATTAATGCAGTTGCATTTTCTGATTATTCTCTTGAGTTGTGGCATAATAGACTAGGACATGTTCATTGTAAGAGAATTAACAAAATGTCTAGTCTAGGACTTATCTCCAAATGTGGGGGTAAGGTGGAGAAGTGTGAGGTGTGTGCTCAGACGAAGATCACAAGGAAACCCTTTCATCGGGTCAATAGAAGCACAGATCTTCTGGAGTTGGTGCACTCCGATATCTGTGACTTCAAACATTTCTCCACGAAGGCCGGGATGAAGTATTTCATAACCTTCATCGACGACTTCTCAAAATACGCGTTCGTCTACTTGCTCAAGTCCAAAGACGAAGCTTTCGAGAAGTTCAGAGAGTTCAGGGCCGAGGCTGAACGGCAGACTGGACAACAACTCAAGAGGCTGAGAAGTGATCGAGGTGGGGAGTACAGGTCTCATGAATTCGCATCGTTCTGCAAAGAACATGGAATCATATGCGAGACTACTGCTCCATATTCTCCTCAATCCAACGGAGTAGCAGAGAGGAAGAACCGGACATTAACAGAAATGATGAATTCCATGCTGCTCACTGCAGGTCTTCCAAAATGCTACTGGGGAGAAGCTGCATTAACGGCCACTTTCATTCTGAATAGAGTGCCATATGCAACTTCGGACGTAACTCCTCATGAACTCTGGTTCAAAGTCAGACCCAACTTGAATGTCATTCGAGTGTGGGGGTGTCTGGCGTTTGTGAAGCTTCCAGATCTGAAGATTCAGAAGCTGGGGACAAGGACTACGAAGGCTATCTTCTTGGGGTATGCCGAGAAGAGTGATGCTCGGAGATTTCTTGATATTGAATCAAATCATATTATCGAATCTCGCGATGCTGAATACTTTGAAGACAAGTTCGCAAAAGACAAAAACATTGTTCTTTCGGACATTCCGGAAAATGATGTAGGTACTAATGAGACTGAAATCTCATACGAGCCAGTAGTCCAAGAAGAAGCTGTTGTTGATGGAACAACTCTTGCACCAGAACTCGCCGAGCCGTCAGCTAAGCGAGCGAGGAGACCGAAAGATTTCGGAGATGACTTTGTCACCTATCATGTGGAAGCAGATCCGCTTACCTATGATGAGGCGATGAAGACCAGAGATGCTATCTTCTGGAAGGAGGCAGTGAATGACGAGTTTGACTCTATCACCTCCAATAACACATGGGTGTTGGTAGATCTACCTGAAGGAGAAAAGCCTATTGGATGTAAATGGATCTTCAAGAAGAAGATGAAGGCAGATGGAACTATTGACAAGTTCAAGGCCAGGCTGGTCGCCAAGGGATTTTCTCAGAAACAGGGGATAGACTACTTCGACACGTACGCTCCAGTAGCTCGGATGACCACCATCAGGATGTTAATCGCTCTAGCAGCTATACATAAGTTGGTGATACATCAGATGGATGTAAAGACAGCGTTCCTGAATGGGGAGCTGACCGAAGAGATTTACATGCAACAGCCAGATGGATTTGTCGTCAAAGGTCTTGAAGACAAAGTCTGCAAGTTGGTGAAATCATTATATGGTTTGAAGCAAGCTCCCAAGATGTGGCATGAGAAGTTTGACAAGTTATTAGGTCAAACGGCTACAGAGTCAGCGAGACGGACAAATGTGTTTACACAAAGTTCGCTGATGGAAGAGGAGTCATCGTTTGTCTGTACGTGGACGACATGCTAATCCTAGGTACGGATATAGGCTGTGTCACAGAGACAAAGAAGTTCCTCTCAACCAAGTTCAGTATGAAGGACTTGGGGGATGCAGATGTCATCCTGGGCATAAAGATCATCCGGACAGACACTGGAGTAGCGCTGTCACAATCTCACTATATTGAGAAGATGCTCAC
This sequence comes from Iris pallida, assembly GCA_029216955.1. Taxonomy (NCBI): domain Eukaryota; kingdom Viridiplantae; phylum Streptophyta; class Magnoliopsida; order Asparagales; family Iridaceae; genus Iris; species Iris pallida. Next base: position 1,303,038 of record JANAVB010008799.1, read on the forward strand.
ACGCTATGGGTATAAGGATCTTCCAGGGATCGATACGCCATACAGGTGTGATCAGAAGCTGAAGCCAAACTCGAGGGAAAGCGTCAGGCAGCTGGAGTATTCTAGCGTTATCGGAAGTTTGATGTACGCAACTACTGCCACAAGGCCTGACATAGCTTTCGCCGTGGGAATGCTGAGTCGGTTCACAAGCAACCCAGGGGTTGAGCACTGGAAAGCTGTGAAGCGAGTAATGAGATATCTCAAGAACTCAGACATATGCACTGCACTACAACGGGTATCCGACAGTAGTGGAAGGCTTCAATGATGCTAGCTGGTGTTCAGAGGTGGAAAGCGAGAGATCCACAGGTGGATATATCTTTTCCTTGGGTGGAGCTGCTATATCGTGGAAGTCGAAGAAGCAGACTGTACTCTCTCGTTCTTCCATGGAATCTGAATTCTATGCACTTGAAACTGCAGCAGATGAAGCAGAATGGCTTCGGGAGCTCATGTATGATCTTCCAGTAGTTGGGGCTCAGATACCGGCGATACCGATATACTGTGACAACCAGGCGACTGCGGCGGTGGCATCAAATGACCTCTTCAACGGGAAGAAGAGACTGTGCGGTTGAAGCACAGGGCAGTACACGATCTTATCAAAAGAGGTGTAATTGCAGTGGTTGATGTTCGGAGTCAGGAGAACCTGGCAGATCCGTTCACAAAGGGCCTCAAGCGCCAGTTGGTCGATGACACAGCTTGTAAAATGGGCTTGAAGGCATTCTGATAGTGTGTCTTTGTAATCCTACCATAAAGTTTTATGCTATTAGTTCAAAGAGAAATCTACTAGGCATCTAACTTTTGGTTCAAAGGAGGATCACTGACTGGGAAACTATCAGGTAACAGTGGGTACTTGTTCTCTGGAACATGGAAGGGATACGGACCCATAACCACTGTTGTCTACTATGTATTTTTCTGCGGAAAAAACAAATCCTGTGGAAGGTTGGCTTAAACGCCTTAATGAGTTCTCAGGCAGAGTGAATGTCTGGTGTGCTTTACAGGAAGCCGGTAGAGCAGCACTACAAGGAGTGAAACTCCATGCTACAGTGGGATGACTCCACCATGAGGTTCCCAGGTAGGGATAATGCCTCGGCTTTGCAAGCCAAGTCATAGCGGCGTAGCACCGCAAATAGGCAGGTAGCCTAATGCTGTATGACGTAATTAAAGAGTTGTAGACAGCACTACAAAGGGGAGGATGGCCCCATGTTACAGTGGCACGACACCACGATGAGGTACCCAGGTAGGGGTAAAGCCTCGGCATTGCAAGCCATGTCGTTGCGGCGTAACACCGCAAGGAAGCCTTAGGCTTCATGCTGGGTAGTTTGGCACTACAAAGAGGCTTGTGACCTCATGCTACAGTAGTATGACACTACGATGAGGTTCCCAGGTAGGGGTAATGCCTCGGCTTCAGGCCATGTCATAGCGGCGTAGCACCGCAAGGAAGCGCAAGGCTTCATGCCATATCTCTTTAATAAAGAACTCACCTATAGTGTATAAAAAGAGATATCAGGCCGTCTCTTGAGGGTAAACTTGTAGACGCCCAAAATTATACACTGAAACCAGGCTGGCACAGGGCCTTTAATGTGCAGCCAGAAGCACAAGTAACTACACTTTGTGAGTGGAAGAATTACAACTGTGGTGCAGAATTCAAGGCGTAGTCCATTCTTGTATCACATTGTTATTTAACCCATGCGGGAAGATTCAAGTCGTCAGCGACATCTATCCTAATGCAAAATGGACAGTTACTGTGGGGAACGCTCAACCCTGGACACATATTATATGTTGTGATATGTGGGGGATTGTTGGTGCTTTATTTACATGGAGAGAGCTTGCTCTCAACATGCCTTGTAAAATTTTAGTCCCACATTGGAAAAGCACCATGAGTTATCTCAACATATACTTGGGTGTGTTGTTGAGAGATGCACATGGGATGGTGACCCTAAGGAGGGAACCATGTGGGTGATTTTACTAGGAGGTAAGAATAAGGCTCCAAGGATTAAGCATTAATGCTTTTGTCATTCTCTTGGATTAATTCCACTTGGAGCTAAGCCCCAAAGGGACTTAGCGACTCGGACTCGGACTCGGACTCGGGCTCGGGCTCATGGGCTCATGAGGCGTAATGTGACGTTTTGTTGGCGCACTTTGCACTTAGCACGTCAGCAGTCATGCGGTCTTCATGCGGCTCATATGCGGCCATGCGGTCTTATGCGGCATGCGGCTCATATGCGGCCTCATGCGGCTCATGCGGCCATGCGGCTCATGCGGTCCATGCGGTCCATGCGGCTCATGCGGCTCATGCGGTCCATGCGGTCCATGCGGCTCATGCGGCTCATGCGGTCCATGCGGTCCATGCGGCTCACGCGGCTCATGCGGTCCATGCGGCCAGGCTGCTGCTGCTGCTGCCGCATGGAGGGCTACGCTGACTGTGCAGATTTCAAATCGGTTATGGAAAGGGTGAATCAATGCGATTAATTCAGATCCTATCTTTGTGGGATTTGAATTAATTTCGTTACAATATTTGTGGGATTTGAATTAATTCAGTTCCTATCTTTGTGGGATTAGAATTAATTCGTTGCTATCTTTTTGTGATTTGATTCAATCTTTCCATAACTGAAGAGACGGCTAGGGTTTCCACCCTCTCTCTATAATACTCTCTTCTGGCCTCCTTTGTGACTACTACGAAAAATAGAAGTCAGAAAGGAGAAAGAGAAAGAGAGTTGCTGCCGCCATTGCAAGTCCATCCGAGGAGTCAGAACAGAGGTGACTTCGAGCGTTCCACAAGTTCTTCAACTTGCTGGTTCCTGGAAGCAGATCGTGTGGGACGAATCTTGCTTTGAGCAACGGTGTTTTGACACCCCAGCATTGTTCTTCTTCTCATCTCTCTAGATTATTGTAACTTGTTCTGTCCCAATTGCAACACGTTTGCAAGGAAGAACAAGAGATCTTCTCTTTGCTATTTTTCTCCATATTGTAATTTGGCTATTTAGTTTTATTCGTAGATCTTGAGTTTGATCATCACAAAGTTTTGTGTGACATCTCAGATCTCGATTGCATTAGTTTTCATCTTCGATCAAGCCCCCGGGACTAACACAGTACGTGTCTGACATGAACACAGCAGACAGAGTTTGTGCTTCCTGGGTTATTACACAATTGCTAAAACCTACAGTAATGTAATTGGGAAACCACCATTAATGTTGCTAACATGATCTTTTCTAGGTTTTTGGATTATATAATGTCTCAGATATCAATAGCCTATGTAAACAATAGTTCAACCAAATAAAAAATGAGCTATTTTTTTTGGATATGTTGCTAACATGATATGATTGATCTTTTATCTAGGTTCTAGTCCTAACCTGTTGGGAACAGTGTGACTCGAACCAGAGTTGGCCCATGAGGTGCGATATTGGACTGGGCCCATATGCCTTAAAAGGAAATTCTCATGTAAGACATGAACCAATCTCAATTAACTACACCTCACGATACCACCTCTTACCCGATGTGCAGGGGTAGACCTACATGGGGGCGAGTGGGGGCAGTTGCCTCCACTGAATTTTGCTTCCGAGTTAAATATTCATGTTCTTATTAAATTTTCTTCATCAATTCTATGTTTTGCCCCTCCGAAATTTGTAATTCTCAATTTCTATATACATATTCACATCAGATTTTACTTTATCCTTCATAGTTTTCATTAATTTTATGTTTTGCCGCCTCCGAACTTAAATTAAAAAATATTTTAGACTTGCTTTACATTTGAGGTTGCACCTTTCTTTTAAATTCTTACGTCCACCCCTGCCGACGTGGGACTAAATTACCAACTCCATTGTCATCCCTTTTGAGATACAATCCAACATAACCAACGTTGGTTCAAATTCTTAGCCAAGATGCAATTTTTTTTTTTTGCATGTATATATCAACAAGCAACGAAATATAAAATCGGTTTTCCTCTGAAAAAATAAAATAATAATAAGCTTACTCTCTTCCCGCATCCTTCGGAACTCGCTGGACTTGAACTCGTTCCTCGCCGACCTCTGTAGGCGGAGCATGAACAGCTCCCCCTTGAGGTCGACGATCTCTTCGTTGATTTCCTCGGTGGTCTTCGTCCTGATTTCCTTCAGCTCCTCCTCTCTCTTGGCCATTTTGATTGCTACTGTCCTGGCGGGAGAGGGGGCCGGCTGTGGCTTGATGGAGATGGCGGCGGTTCGGATTCGGAGGCCATTGAAGGAGGAGTTCAGGGAGGGGAGATGGAGTTTGGTTCTTCCGGAAGGGACCGGGGAGAGGAGGGAAGAGATGAGGAGACCCCAAATGGAGCATTTTTTTTCTTTCTTCTTTCCTTCCTTCGCTGCTGCTTTCTCCTCCTGATGCTTGTTTAGAGTGAGGATGATAGCGAGGATAAGGATGTTATTTCTATCGGCAAATGTAAAGGCTACCCCTTTTTACTAGGTTTTTTCTAAGGGCACCACACTTTTTACTTCGGACTAGCCCAAAAATGTTCAAAAAATTACAAGTTTGCCACCCATTTTTTATTTGGGATTAGCTCAATTTTTTTCAGCAAGTAGGACTGCCAACATGCTGGCAGTCCTCGTAGAAGAAGAAGAAGCAGCAGCAGCATATGGGAAGGCAGGCCCTTGCGCTGCGGAGCTCGTCGACAGCGTCCCGCCGCCAAGAGGGTTCATCGACGCCTGGTCCATCGACAGCTCGGCCGAGCAGATGCCCACCCACGCTCTCCATGTCCAATGCGGTCTACGACGACGACGAGGAAGGAGGCGGAGGAGGAGGAAGGAGGCGGCGGCTGGTAGTGGTGGTGGCGCCGCCTTGGAGGAAGGAGGAGGAAGGAGGAGGAGGAGAAAGGAGAGAAAAAAATCCTAATGTTTGGCTGCCCCCAAGTAAATTGTGGGTGCCCCAAGCAAAATATCCACCTGCTTGGGCTGTCCCCAAGTAAGGACTGCCCCCAAGCAATTTTTGTGGTGCCCTTAGAAAAACCTTTTACTAAGGGTCACCAACTTAAAACTTTAAAAAAAAATACAAGTTTGTCATTTTGAAAATACTAATGGGACGTTTGGTTCAAGTTTTTTTAGCTTGGAAATGAGTTTTGAATTCCTTACCCATGTTTGGTATGTTTAGGATTGGAAATGAGGAGGGAATAGGAGGGGCTTAGGGGGAAAGCTATTCTCATTGACTTGGAAAAGTTATTCCCAAGTCCCCCTTGGGAATAGATTTGCTTTCCTAGGAATGATGTTTGGCTATTTTGTTTGGACGGTTATACCATTTTTTATTTTCAACATTTCAACTTTTATTCCAAACATGTAAATCATCATGAAATTAATAAAAGGGTATTAAAGGAAAACTAATAAATTAATATTTATATCCCTTTGTAAACCAAACATGGAGATGAAATTTTTAAAAAAAATTGAACTACCTATTCCCAACCTAACCAAACACGGGTGTAGGAATGTTGAATTCATTTTCCATGGGAAAGGAATTGAAAACCTATTCCTAGGAATACAAAAACTTGATCCAAACGAGCCCTAAGGGCCACCCTGCTCCTGTCAATCTAGGACTGCATGGCTTGCCTGCAGTCCTCGATTGACAATCTTTTCTCTCTCTTTTTTTTTTTACCTACAGTGACTGCAGGGCTTGCCTGCAGTCCAAAGTGAAGATAGGACTGCAGGCAAGGCATGCAGTCCGCCTTTCCCGCGAACGATCCATAGTTGCTCTTCTCACTGGCAAGGGAGGGGAGCTCGGGGGGGCTGCTGTCACGACCCGCACCCGTTTTTTTTTTAAAACGGATACGAGACGTGTCCAAGCCATCCTACGCCGCAGTGTCGGCGGTAGAACGCTGTCACGGCCATGAAGATCAAAATCACAAATAATGTTCATTCACATAATTAATTTAACTTACATATTCACAAGTTTTACATTTGCAGAAAAATATAAACTTGTACAATATTTGAATGACTACAACTCAACTATCTAGCTAGTCTCTAGGCTTCGGCTGCAAGTACACCCGTATTCCCATGCTAAGTGAATCCACGGCTAACCTGAAAATATGGTTTCCAGTCAGGAATAGAACGAGCACAATTCACTGAATGCAATTTCAAATAAAGAAAATGACTATACAACAGAGGTTAGACATCAATTACATGTTTTTGAAAATAAATAGGAAATACGGAAAACCAATAGCAAATAAATGACACAAATACTTTTCCCAACTGTTAGAAGTACCTTTGATATGTGATCAGTCTGGGACACTACATCGCACGGTCTACGAGGTCTACTTACAAAAAAATAAGCACTGTCTACGAGGTCTACTTGCATGAAAAAATAAGCACTGTCTACGAGGTCTAATTGCAGAAAAATAAGCACTGTCTACGAGGTCTACTTGCAGAAAAATAAGCACTGTCTACGAGGTCTACTTGCAGAAAAATAAGCACTGTCTACGAGGTCTACTTGCAGAAAATAAGCACTGTCTACGAGGTCTACTTGCAGAAAAATAAGCACTGTCTACGAGGTCTACTTGCAGAAAAATAAGCACTGTCAACGGTCGGATCACACATCCTTGGTACTTCTCATTCCCGACTCAACAATTTATAATAGAATATAAAAGTCACATAATCAATGGCCAATCAATGAAATATAGTGAAAATCAATATCGAAATGCAGACAATAAACTGTACTCGCTTGTGGTCATGTGCTGGTGTAACCGATAATCTGAACCACTCAGAATGCCACAATAGTCAAAACTCGTACAACAGTCCCCGAAAGCTGAAATAAATATTACCAATGTTCTTAGAATAGTCAAAATAGCTAGGATCGTCTGTCCTTAAGTCCAATTCTGGACACAGGGGCAAAACGGTAATTTTGGGCCAAAACGGTGTCCGCCGTTGGAACCGCTTTGCACCGAAAAAACATGCCAGAGTTAACGGTCTCTAAAGTCATCAAACTACGTGTCTACGGATCCAGTTTTTCGATACGAACCCAACCGTATGTCCAGAGTTGGATTCCGGCAGGCCGTGCACAAAATCACCCGTCGAGTCAGACCGTGGGGCCCGCAAAACGGCGTTCCAATCAACTGTCTCAGAATCGGACCAAACTTGGTATACAGGACCAGAAAAATGATACGGTCCTGTTGGCGTAAGTTTCATCTCGATCTGATGAGCGTGCACAAAGTAATTAAGAAATTTGCACAGAGGCCGATACGGTGAATTTCGACGGATACGCATCAAATTCGTCGCGCACACGCGACCAATTTGAATTCCGTCAAAGTCCACACGTCCACAAAACTATTACGTACCTTTCGATGCTTTCAGTTCGCGACCACGTCGTCCGGATTGGCGTGACGCACGTCGTATCGAGGAGTTTTTTCAATATTTTTAATATTTTAAAACAGATTTTTTGCCAAATTGGAAATTCGATTTCTTGACGCACAGTCGATGAAATCTGATTCTACAAAAAGGGATTCGAAGCCCTATAGGTTGTCTAGGACTGCCTTTAATTATTTTTCGAAAACTTCTAGCATGCAGATCCTAATATGCCTTCCAAGTTGGGTCTTTGGGACCGTTCATTCGTTATGTTTTAACAGATTTTTCGCGATGTTGGGTTCGATTTCTCGACAAAAATAATACTCGTCGTCGTAAACTAATTCAGGGATTGGGAAGAGGGTCATGCAGGCTCTACATAGGATTTCGTAGATCAAAATTCGATCGAATATCGATGGAGAAAATAGGAAGGAAAGGGATACCTGCTGTTCGAGCAATAACAGAGCAAGACTCTGTTTTCGGTCGGCCACGGCGGCGTTGGCGGCGCTCCGGCGCTTGTCACGGCGGTGCAAGAAAGCGCGTGCGGTCGTGGTCACCTGGGGAGGGCGTGGGTATGAGTCAGGGTTAGGGTTTTGCTCGCTTTCGATCTCTCGTTCATGTTTATATACGCTGTATATAGCAGCGGCTGAACGAACAGGGGGTCGGTTTCCTGTGGGTTCGGATGTGGGGTGTAGTGCCCCGCTTCTCGCGGTCCACTATATAATACCTACGGCTTGCTGACTCAGTCTTGAACTGAGTGTTTGGGGAAACCTTTGCCGGTATCGATTGATCACGGATGAAATGCAATGAACCTTTCCAATTGATGGATTGGCTTCTATTGAAATGAATCCAAGAGTTTTGCTGAATGTTTTCTCTCGCTGCTTGGTTTTGTTGAATGCGTTTTCGTGTTGGTTTTCGATGATTGGTTTTCATTGTTCGCTTTCATCGCATTTCGCATTCATTCCGAATCTTGAGAGAAAGAGACGAAGTATGCTAATCAACTGTTGGTGCCAATGTAGGTCGCGTGAATTGTTCGTGAACGGCGCGTGAAGTCCCTCCTTCTCTCAACTAAGATTCATCTTGGTGAGTTGTTTCAACCGAACAAACATTGATCTGTACGCCTAAGAAAAATGATCTCTAGTCCACTATGTTGCCTTGTCCCGATGATCAACGATACCCCAACAAAGATAAGAGAAGATAATTAATTGAATCAAATGAAAGAATATGTGTTGCTACTCTACCTGCTCGATAAGAATGATCATCTGCTTGTCACCAGTATGCTTGAAAATGTAGACATGTACAGACGAACTTGTACGTGTTGAGATGAACCTGAAGGCACGAAACAAACGTGTCGTATATCTGTGCATAAGTCCAAATGTGTCTCATCTGATAGAACGGCTAGAGCATGCATTTGGTCTCGGACAACTTGTATACAAGGAAACATTTGTCTCTCGGGTGGTATCTGGGGGCACCTGGAACCGCTCGGCCTAGAAGAGATTAGGGCCTCCATGTGAAAATAGGAGTCGATCTGAGTCCTTAGCGACGAGCTGAACCAAAGAGTCACAGCGGCTCATCTTGGGGATAACCCATGGACCAACATATAGAATAGTCCACCTGCGTGACCCGAATGACAACTTCAATATCTGCAAGAATGAATCATGAATTACTCATTATGCAAATTGTGCTAACGTAGTTTTGTGCAGGGATGACTGCTGGCGAGGGTAAGTTGCTATGAATTATATTCTACTGTCATGTTCTTATGAATTGTTAAAAAGAACCTAGACAAGTAGAAAGATCACTAGTAAATGTTAGCTCAACATATTGATTTAGTGCAGAGATTTGCGAGTTCGACCAAAAGCCGTTCGCCAGTACATGATGTGTGCTGACCCACGTTGTGGGCATCCTTTTCAGAAAGCAAAAGGAGACATGGGGATATCAAGTGAGGCACCGAAGCTCGTCTATCCCAGTAGAGCTCGTGGATCGCCTCGAAGTTTCATTTTTGTTCCAGTCAAGTTTCAAGTTTTCATTTCCTTTGAAGGTGTCTTTCAATTCCAGCTTGTAATAAAGGATATGATGTATGGGCATTGTGGCTAATTTCAAAAGAGCGTTTCAAAGAGAATCATGTAGCCAAAGTATAAGGCAAATCTGAGTTCGCAAATCTTTGTACTTGTATTCCAATCAAGCTATCAATAAAATGAGTATTTCTATTTCAAATTTCTGTGTCCAATATTTGGTTTTCTGCAATGAATGGGTGCGTGCGTGTGTTTTGCTTAACTAGTGGGTGCGTGCGTGTGTTTTTGCTTTGTGCATGTACATGGCCTTGTGCAAGCGCAACTTAGGCTTGCACGGCATCACGCCTTAGCGAGGACGATCGATCCCGCGGGGATCCAGGCAAGACGGACGACCCTAGCGGGATCGGGGCGTGACAAAGTGGTATCAAAGCACAGTTTTACGTCCTTGGCCTCTTGCAAATATCGTTTTCGAAAAAGTATATAAAGTACTTTGATGGCTTTCAAAAGTGTCCCAATTTTGAGTTATGAAACCAATGCCCCATACAATAAGTCCATAATATTTTATGAGACTGACAGAAGTTATACTCTTTTGTAGAAAAATGGCCCCTACTCGATCCGCTGCCTCGACGGATCCGATAGAACGGATCATGAGAATGTTGGAACTGCAGAGGCAGGACAGTGAGGAAAACAACCAAATAACAGGCCCAAATAGAGGCCCAGAAGAAACAGTTGGAGTCATTGACTCAAATTGTCACAGCGCTTGCGGCAAATCGAGGTACCACCGCAGCGACTAAACCAACGGGAACGCCCGAGATTGAGCCCGTAGAGGGTGACGAGCCCCAGCCAGCGCCAAGGCACACTTCCTTTAGGCCAAAGGACTTCTTAGACGCGAAACCTCCAGAATTTGAAGGCAGGACATCACCCGACAAGGTGATGGACTGGATTGATAAAATGGAGAGTCTGTTCGCGTTCATAGGAGTTCCGAGTAGCAAAAAGGTAGTTTGTGCCGTTATGCTCCTACGGCTGCGGGCGAAGGATTGGTGGAAGGCGAAGAAGCCGGCGCTGCTCGCAACGGCTAAAAATGGAAAGATCTCATGGGCCTCATTCAAGAAGGCATTTCTGGATCAATATCTGCCTCCAGCCATGAGCAAGAAGATGGAGGATGACTTCATCACACTGAAACAGGGAGATATGTCTGTAGAGGACTATAAGTCTGAGTTTGCTAAGCTGGCAAATTTTGCCGCTGTCATGCTTCCCACAGAGCAGACTCGCATAAATCGATTCGTTGGAGGTCTGAATGACAATATCCAGTTAAGTATGCTGAATCGAGAATGTGAGTCCTATTCTCAAGCCTTTGAGGCGGCACTACAGGTGGAACAGTTCCAGCTGAAGAGGGCATCCAATAAAGTACAGTACGGTCGAAATTAGCCCGCCAAGAGATATCATGACGGAGAGAAAAAGACTGACGGGGAACAGAACAACAAGCCTGTATGCGGCTTCTGCGGTCGACGAGGGCATGTTAAAGAGGACTGCCGCTATGTGAATGGCTAGAGTTGCAGTTACTGTGGCAAGAGTGGGCACATCAAGGAGGACTATCGTGCCGCTAATCACGCTTGTTTTCGTTGTGGCCAACAGGGCCACTCAGTCAAGTATTGCCCGAAAAAGAATAGAACGGATCAGAATAAAGATGATAACGAAGAGCGTGGGCAGCTGCCAGGCCCGCCGCCGCTCCGGGATAATCCGCACAACCATGAGTTGCGGAACGCCAACACCGCGATAGCGCGCGTCTTTAATCTCTCCACGTTGCTTGATCCAGAATGCAACACAAGTGGAGGTGAGTTTGTATCTTAAGTTTTCAGGACAAAACTTTTTCTCAGTGGGTTATTATGTAGTGCCCCGCTTCTCGCGGTCCACTATGTAATACCTACGGCTTGCTGACTCAGTCTTGAACTGAGTGTTTGGGGAAACCTTTGCCGGTATCGATTGATCACGGATGAAATGCAATGAACCTTTCCAATTGATGGATTGGCTTCTATTGAAATAAATCCAAGAGTTTTGCTGAATATTTTCTCTCGCTGCTTGGTTTTGTTGAATGCATTTCGTGTTGGTTTTCGATGATTGGTTTTCATTGTTAGCTTTCATCGTATTTCGCATTCATTCCGAATCTTGAGAGAAAGAGACGAAGTATGCTAATCAACTGTTGGTGCCAATGTAGGCCGCGTGAATTGTTCGTGAACGGCGCGTGAAGTCCCTCCTTCTCTCAACTAAGATTCATCTCGGTGAGTTGCTTCAACCAAACAAACATTGATCTGTACGCCTAAGAAAAATGATCTCTAGTCCACTCTGTTGCCTTGTTCCGATGATCAACGATACCCCAACAAAAGATAAGAGAAGATAATTAATTGAATCAATGAAAGAATGTGTGTTGCTACTCTACCTGCTCGATAAGAATGATCATCTGCTTGTCACCAGTATGCTTGAAAATGTAGACATGTACAGACGAACTTGTACGTGTTGAGATGAACCTGAAGGCACGAAACAAACGTGTCGTATATCTGTGCATAAGTCCAAATGTGTCTCATCTGATAGAACGGCTAGAGCATGCATTTGGTCTCGGACAACTTGTATACAAGAAAATATTTGTCTCTCGGGTGGTATCTGGGGGCACCTGGAACTGCTCGGCCTAGGAGAGATTAGGGCCTCCATGTGAAAATGGGAGTCGATCTGAGTCCTTAGCGACGAGCTGAACCAAAGAGTCACAGCGGCTAATCATGGGGATAACCCATGGACCAACATATAGAATAGTCCACCTGCATGACCCGAATGACAACTTCAATATCTGCAAGAATGAATCATGAATTACTCATTATGCAAATTGTGCTAACGTGGTTTTGTGCAGGGATGACTGTCGGCGAGGGTAAGTTGCTATGAATTATATTCTACTGTTATGTTCTTATGAATTGTTAAAAAGAACCTAGACAAGTAGAAAGATCACTAGTAAATGTTAGCTCAACATATTGATTTAGTGCAGAGATTTGCGAGTTCGGCCAAAAGCCGCTCGCCAGTACATGATGTGTGCTGACCCACGTTGTGGGCATCCTTTTCAGAAAGCAAAAGGAGACAGGGGGATATCAAGTGAGGCACCGAAGCTCGTCTAGTCCAGTAGAGCTCGTGGTTCGCCTCGAAGTTTTATTTTTGTTCCAGTCAAGTTTCAAGTTTTATTTCCTTTGAAGGTGTCTTTCAATTCCAGCTTGTAATAAAGGATATGATGTATGGGCATTGTGGCTAATTTCAAAAGAGCGTTTCAAAAAGAATCATGTAGCCAAAGTATAAGGCAAATCTGAGTTCGCAAAGCTTTGTACTTGTATTCCAATCAAGCTATCAATAAAATGAGTATTTCTATTTCAAATCTCCGTGTCCAATATTTGGTTTTCTGTAATGAATGGGTGTGTGCGTGTGTTTTGCTTAACTAGTGGGTGTGTGCGTGTGTTTTTGCTTGACTAGTTGTTTTTGTGCAGGTACATGGCCTTGTGCAAGCGCAACTTAGGCTTGCACGGCATCACGCCTTAGCGAGGACGATCGATCCCGCAGGGATCCAGGCAAGACGGACGACCCAAGCGGGATCGGGGCGTGACATGGGGGAACCCTCGGGTCTGGGAAAGCTTGGGGTCGGGTTCCTTTGCTCTTTGGGGGCTCGGGCTGGGCTCAGCCCATAGGAGGGTTTTATTAGTGTTTTCTTTTATTCTTCTTTTCCTTTTTCTTCCTTTTAATATATATAATCTACATATATATATATATATATATATATATATATTTTATATATATATATACATATATATATATATATATATATATATATATATATATATATATATATATATATATATATATATATATATCCCTATGAACATATATACATATATATATACCCCCATATAAATATGTATTTATCTATACATACACACACTTATATATGTATTTATATGGGGGTATATATATATGTATATATGTTCATAGGGATATATATATATATATATATATATATATATATATATATATATATATATATATATATATATATTTATTTATTTATTTATTTATTTATTTATTTATTTATTTATTTATTTATTTATATATACATACACATATCTACATATATAATATCTATTTATATATACATACACATACACACATATATTTATTCTTCTAATAATAATAAATAGTTTATACTCAATAACCACAATAATAAATATAATAATAATAATTCCACTAGTAATTAAAATAATTCAATAGTAGCTCCTGGATGGGCATATCATATACTCCCATTACTGGGCTCCAGAAAATCGTACAAATTTTGTAATACATTATTTAATAATAATAATGCTTATAATCTACCTATAACAAATATTTAGAAAATAATTGCCATATCCTAAAAATATATACAAAAATATTTGCATTTACCAAACACGTCTACAAGGCCGTATTTGGTCCCACTATATGCCTGCATGGGCTTGGATTTGACTTGGGCCCAATCTGGACAGATTCGGTATAACCAGGTTCCCTAAAACTCAATAATATAATTAAATAATAAATACGCTCTTCGGTAAGGGTTAAGTCACAATTTTGCCTGGTTTTCCTAGTTATGACGTCACTATGGCTCGGTCTTCCCTACCAGGGCTAATACACTAGTCAAAGCACGCTATTGCACTATCTGTGCCACGATTTCTAATCACCTTGTACTGTAAAACTCAACCATGGCTAAGTCTTCTACCTAAATAATTAAATAATCATTTATAAAAATCTAAAAAATCACCATTTAAATGAAATGAATAATAACAAAAATATTTCAAACTTTTTCGGGAAGGGGAGCTACAAATCTACCCACTTTAAAAATAATTTTGTCTTCGAAATTCTAATTCGTATCTATTCCTTAAATTCAAAGAGGAAATCTAACATTACCTTAATCTCCTCGAATTTTATTCCTCAAAAATAGTTCATATCCCCTCCTAGCCATTTTGTAACTATGAAACTCCGAGGACTTCTATCCACCTTTGAACACACTACTCCCGCAAAGCTATGTCACTAAAACTTTATAATCTTCCAACTACTTGCTAAACTTGCTACCAATAGATATTTACTGCATACGGCCTCTATTATCCTCTCCTACCCTTCAAGCAATCCAAACTTTAACAAGCAACACATTTACACAAGTAGCTAAGAACTATTAGTAAATTCTAAAAGCATGACCACACGTCGCTCTGCAATAGAAGGGACAGGAGGATAAGGAAGGATAATCAAGAGCAATTATGAAGTTCCAAGAACGGTAGAGTATCCCAAGATGCAGATAGGAAGAAAGTCTATAAACCATCGACTTATTCGCTAGAGTGGGCTACTTTAGTCCAATCACTTGCTAAGTCAACGAACCCTTCGTTTCTCAGAGGGTCTTGCAATCCATGCAATATGAAAATTTCGTTCTCGAAATTCTAAACAGGTTCCATAATAGAACGGAATTTGAGAAATCAAGATTGTAGTCTTTTCCGTGGTTATTTAAACACACGAGCAAGGGATATAAATATAATACAAGATCATATCGCGACTTCCAGGTAGATGGATTAATGGTCACGAATGACTTCACATTCCAAGAGGGGAGACTACATACTAGGTACATGGACCTATTTCAACTAGTGCGGTTTTCCAGTCCAAATATGGTGGTACATATGGATGGATTTTACTGGGTCTTAATGGGTTCCCTGATTGGATATCAATCATCGGTTGGATGAACCTCAGATTTCAGTCTATATTGACTGGTCAAGATCCCAACGATTATACTACTTCTACTAGGTTAGGGTAACTTAGAATAGGTTTCCACCCAAGTGATTGAGCTAGTTGCCAGTCAGGTTGGTTAGCTAGGTCCCTAAAACCCAAAAATGTGCCTTCAGTGACTTTTGTGTTTAAGTAGTATGAGAAGGCACAATTGTGTGGCACACTAGCGACATGTGCTTAGTGGACTTCGAGTAGATCACAACCATATATTGGGTCGAAAGGTTTGAGTCGAGGTCGAGTCTCTAATTGTAGTCGGGAAGTATACGAGTATTATGGTAAGGGTTATATCTAGTCCTTTTGACCTGAAAGTCATATCGTAAAAATAGAGTACAAGGGTACGCGTTTGAGCGGGACATAATATACCTAGATAAAGGTGGACTCGTCTAGATCTTGTATATGAAATTTGTTGGAAGATAACAGTTGTCTCGTGCTCCGGATATTAATGTCACGGTCAGGGACACAAAATGATCTAGATGGAAAGTGGGAGTCCTTGAGGCACTAATTATCATAGAAATTACTCTAATCAATCGGTAATCCTCGCATATCCCAAAATTTTAGAAAGCTTACAGTCTACCCACCTTAGAAGCTAGGACATGGGTTTTCGAATAATGTGGTCGGAATAATTTCAAGGTTCGGGTATCGTACCTCAACTCTTATTAATAAAGAATCAGGCACGGCGTAACAGAATACGGTAGATATAAGTCAAATCGATCATTCCTTAATAACTGGAAAACGAGTGTGTACAATGACACATGGTCGATTAAAATAGAATGACCTACTCGTCCACCATATACGAGAGTTTTCGACGGGGTAACCAACTCTAAGGCACATCCTACGAAAAGATTTCTAACAACTGCCCCGTGAGTTTCTATTTGTGTTAAGCCTGCCAGACCATTGTCACAAGAGTTCTAGGGGTATGGGCTTAAGGGTTGCTAGTTAAAGCAAGCTTCAAGCAATAAATTAGAGACTCACAACAAATTGTTTTCTTGAGAATAGATAGTCTCCTAGGTTGGCATCTTGACTAAGGGTAAAACCCTAATCATTCTCAAATTCAAATGGCTAGAATGACCAAATAGTAGTTTGGGGGTCGAGGGTAGAACGAGTAACTCAATCTCATGGCTGGCCGATGGTAGTTACACTTGTGTATACAACTATCATAGCCATGGGGATACTCTGTATCTCTCTACCAATTGTGAACTTTCATCTTTCCAAATCAGTGAAAGGCAAAAACAATAGAGTTCAAGGGAGATGTCACTGAATATAATTACGTGATTCAAAGGCGAATGTATAATTCAAGAGAAATTGTCAATGCAGTCGCGGATGAGATCCTAGAGACATCTATATCTCAATCCACATAGGTTAATCAGAGGGGGGGCGAACCGGGTGCACTACGGTTGATCAGACCGTACTACATCGATTCTGATTAGACAATATGTTAGTAGGCGTCCCCACTAAGTATATGTCTTGAATCAAGCTCGAGAACAGAGTAAGCTTGTAAAACTAGACTGTAATAGCAACGTAGGTCAAGATAGTCAAATACAAGTATGTGAGATTTTTGAAAGAAGGCACAAGTAGTTCAAGTTTGAGAGAATCAAACTTCAGCTGGTGTTCTTGCTTACTTGGTCATCCTCCTACCTTCTTATCCATAAGTCCTTGGTCGACTAATGGGTTATGGTCCTCCAAATTCTATATTCAAGGTAAACCTATTAGCGTCAGTCAGTTACCTCGTCAATGGATCACAAGGACCACGGAAGGTCAGGTTGGAAGATATGCTACCGAACTTACAGAGCTTCCACTAGTTTGGCTTTGGATCTTATGGGACGAACATGCATTTTCCTGTCCTCTATGGTATCCTAAACTTGTAATCATGTCTGAAATCATGTTACCGAGAATTATGCCTCGCCCATATACTCCGGTCGTGGTAACCCTTGGTTCCGTGATTCAGATGTGATATGCTATCGGATACTCTACCTTATATTGACACAAGGGTATCTAAGATCTAAAGAGATCAACGAGAACATAGTTTTAGCAATGTTCCATAGACTATGATTCTTCGAAATGATTTCAATTCTGGGGGTTGTGTCTTGCCAGTGCGCTGCCGGCTGCAGTGAACCCACACTCTCCACTCTCAGGTAATTGGCGACAGTGCGCTGCTGTCTAGCCATCACAGTCGTTAAATTACCCTAACTATACTCCTAAGAACTTCAAGGAGCTGCTAGAGATTCAAACTAGTTGACTATGATAGAAAGTGTAACATCTGCCTATAAGTCTCAATCCTTAAAGTAAAAGACTGATCGAAAGAAAATATCTGAAGACAAGCGAAGTAAGAACATCCTAATCTTTATCTCATATATATTTCAAATGGCTAGGGAAAAACTTTGAATCAAATCTAACTAGAGATTTATACAGGAATAACAGAATCATGAATTATAAACCAATTCCATACAGTAAAAATAGAATTTAAAATAGGCAATACTAACTTATGATATAAGATTTATATCTACATAGAGCAAAAGAAAACTGAGTAGGTTATCAAGATTATAGCCTTAATTCCGAAAAAGTCTAACTAATCAAGTGAGTAGTATACCCACGTTGGATCATATCATCACGTCAAAAGCAATAGTGTGTCTATAGGGATCTAGCAAGCTATCTGAATTTAATAATTCTAAATTACATGGCCTATCTAACAACCTTAACTACCCGACGATCAATTTGAACAAGGGACTCCTAGTCCTAGTCATTCTCTTAAATTAAATTAATCCCTAATTCGTGAATGAGCATTTCCTAGTCGCAGGCTCGCAATAATATAAATAACTTAAGTACTATCACGAGTTCGCATGATTTGCGAAAATCGACCTGCATGGGCCACCACAAAAACTTGTCACGACCCGTACCTTTTTTTTAAACGGATACGAGACGTGTCCAAGCCAGCCTACGCCACAGTGTCGGCGGTAGAACGCTGTCACGGCCATGAAGATCAAAATCACAAATAATGCTCATTCATATAATTAATTTAACTTGCAATATTCACAAGTTTTACATTTGCAGAAAAATATAAACTTGTACAAATATTTGAATGACTACAACTCAACTATCTAGCTAGTCTCTAGGCTTCGGCTGCAAGTACACCCGTATTTCCCATGCTAAGTGAATCCACGGCTAACCTGAAAATATGGTTTCCAGTCAGGAATGGAACGAGCACAATTCACTGAATGCAATTTCAAATAAAGAAAATGACTATACAACAGAGGTTAGACATCATTACATGTTTTTGAAAATAAACAGGAAATACGGAAAACCAATAGCAAATAAATAGACACAAAATACTTTCCCCAACTGTTAGAAGTACCTTTGATATGTGATCAGTCTGGGACACTACACCGCACGGTCTATGAGGTCTACTTGCATAAAAAATAAGCACTGTCTACGAGGTCTACTTGCATAAAAAATATGCACTGTCTACGAGGTCTACTTGCAGAAAAATAAGCACTATCTACGAGGTCTACTTGCAGAAAAATAAGCACTGTCTACGAGGTCTACTTGCAGAAAATAAGCACTGTCTACGAGATCTACTTGCAGAAAATAAGCACTGTCTACGAGGTCTACTTGCAGAAAATAAGCACTGTCTACGAGGTCTACTTGCAGAAAAATAAGCACTGTCTACGGTCGGATCACACATCCTTGGTACTTCTCATTTTCGACTCAACAATTTATAATAGAATATAAAAGTCACATAATCAATGGCCAATCAATGAAATATAGTGAAGATCAATATCGAAATGCAGACAATAAACTGTACTCGCCTGTGGTCTTGTGCTGGTGTAACCGATAATCTGAACCACTCAAAATGCCACAATAGTCAAAACTCATTCAACAGTCCCCGAAAGCTGAAATAAACATTACCAATGTTCTTAGAATAGTCAAAATAGCTAGGATCGCCTGTCCTTAAGTCCAATTCTGGACATAGAGGCAAAACGGTAATTTTGGGCCAAAACGGAGTCCGCCGTTGGACCCGCTTTACACAGAAAAAGCGTGCCAGAGTCAACGGTCTTTAAAGTCGTCAAACTATATGTCTACAGATCCAATTTTTTGATACAAACCCAACCGTATGTCCAGAATTGGATTCCGGCAGGCCGTGCACAAAATCACCCGTCGAGACGGACCATAGGGCCCGCAAAACCGCGATCCAATCAACTGTCTCAGAATCGGACCAAACTTGGCATACAGGACCAGAAAAATGATACGATCCTGTTGGCGCAAGTTTCATCTCGATCTGATGAGCGTGTATAAAGTAATTAAAAAATTTACACAGAGGCCGATACGGTGAATTTCGACGGATACGCATCAAATTCGTCGCGCACACGCGACCAATTTGAATTCCGTCTGTCACCCCCAGTTTTTAGGAACATGGGTATTTTTGTCATTTTGTACTTTTGAATATTTTTTGTAACACCCAGTTTTCCAGATGAGGATATTTTTAAAATTTTGTAATTATAATTATTATTTATTGATATTTATTTTACATTATGATTTTTGGTGATTTTTTATTATTTTTTTAAACTATTTAAAAACTGGTTTAAGTCATGACTTGTGATTTTGGTGTGCTGCTAGTAAAACCATAGAGACTGCATGACCTAGAGCCTAACCATGTCATTAGGATGATTTAATTATCATTTTTAGTCTAGGGGTATTTTGGTCATTTTGACTTACTTGAATTATTTGGTGATTTATTTAATTGGTGAATTTTAGGTTGACTTGACTTGTTGAGACCTAGTGAACTAGCCTAGAAGCTAACCCTAGCTATGGTAACCCTAGTCTAACTTAGGTTAACCTACATTTAGTCATTAGAAACTAATTTTAGAATGAGAAGATTTGGTTTAGTGCATTTAAGTCATGGTTTATGGTTTCATGAAATGACTTATGGCTAAATGGTTTATTTGATCATGACTTGGCCCATGGCCCATAACTAGAAGCCCTAACCCTAACCAAATCCTAAATGACCAGCCATAGGGATCCCCATCCTATATAAACACTTATTCTCTAGGGCTTGCCTCCTTCTTTCATTCATTTCAACATTGGAAAAAGAAAGGTATTGTCCCTCTTCCAAAAATCCTCATAAATCCATTTTAATTCCTTTTTAATCCTAGTTTCTTGCATTAGAACCTAATTTCCTCCTATTTTCTGAATGTGGAATTTAATCCCAGCTTTGGGACAATTTGGAGCTTTTGGCATCAAGAGAAAGAATCCCCCATTTGAAGCTTTTCCAAGCTTTTTGCACATATAGGTAAAACCCTCTAAATTGATTTAAATTTCAGTTTTCTTTGCATGTAGGACTAGATCTAGGAGTCCCCTAGGTGTTCCTGAAATTTGGGTGAATTTTGTGTCCGTATCGGACACGTGTCGTAGTGAATGTTAGGTGTTTGTTAAAATGTCTCAATGGATTGAATGTTACTGTTTTCCAAAACAAATTATATATTTTGAAAGCTCCTAATGTGTGGAATATATTTCGTGAAGACTGAGTTTGATTTGACACTATTTTCGTGTCCAAAATTGGGTCGGACACGCTGCACGACACGCGCGCTCAGTGCCCTGCTACCACCCCCTGTTTTCTCCCTTATTTTGCCACGTGGACTCGTGCCACTTGACACGAGGGTGGGGGCAGTCACTGACATGACCCCCATCAAGTTTGGTGAGTCCTCGTGTCGTGTCGGACACGTAATTGGACGTGCACGGGTTTTATACTGAACTGCACGCAGTACAGTTCGTGTTCTGACACGAGCTTTGTGTCGCCCCTGGACACGTCGTGGTGACGTGTCAGGGTGTCGAACATGTAGCCCTATACTTGGGCTATATGTGGACACGAACACGTGGCTCCATGTGAGCTGTGTCGTGTCCACGAAGCATCGACACCTCTGCACGAGGAGTACTGTGCATTGTTTTCCTGATATTAATTTTTTCTTCTTTTGGACACCTCGTGTCCTATTTCCTGGACACAATTGTAACCCAATGACTCCTACAACTGTGCACTAACCTTCACCACCCAATAATTTGTGGTTTTAAATTGTTTTTAGCTTTCAAATTTCCTTTCCCCATTTATTTCTGAAACATGGTTCACTGTTTCAATTTCTGAACTGAAATGAGTTTTCAAACCAATTTTCCCTGATTTAAATTGACATATTGCTTCATCTACCTATGTGTAATAGTTACAGCAATGTTTGATTCTGACTTGGTGTAAGAAAATTAAATGTTGAATTCGAATATGCCATGAACTGTGTGTTCTAGTTTTGGGAAATTCAGGATTGTTGTTAGTTCAGAGTTTTATGTGATCCTTAAACTGCTTTTCCCTAATGATTATTGCAGTGTTAGTTGCCTATATATGTCTGAGTATTAGTCTTATGGCAGTTTGCATATTGATATGGGGTTTATTTTGTGTTGGGAATATTGGTTTTGAATAAGCCTTGAACACACAACTGAAAAACCATAACTGTCATTTACACACACTCGCATGCATTCATGAGCCTATGAAACCTGATTTGCCACACACATTTCACATCTGTCCATGTGTGGATAGCAGTAGCCAAATCCTTCACTGCATTCACTCACATCCATGTATCACACAACATCGGTTCAATATCCCCACTTATTCCCTGATAATGACACAGTATACACTCTTCAAATTCCTGTGGACACACACCTAAAAACCTGAGATCCATATTGCTAAATCCTATCTACTAATTGTCATATACCTACTCACAGTTTTCTGAAAACAAATCTCTGTTTTCTCTTATTATTCCCTGTCCTAACTGAACTGTAAATGTTGAACTGTCATTCCATTTAAATACTGGGAATTCCCTCTACTGCACTTCACCAAATCTTTTCTTGTATTCCACTCATCCCCATTGTTCAGTCTCATGGTTGGTTCAGTTTTGGAATTTCATTTTGAGTTGGCATTGGTGTTTACTGTTTGGAGCTGTCATTTGAGTTCCAAAAATCTGATGTGGTGTTCACTGTTTTCCCATTTAGTATCTTGATTCTCCTAGGCAAATTGCATAGTCTACTCTATGTTCCATACATACATTCTCATGGTTGTGTTTATAGTTTTCAATATGCTAATATCTGGCCAAACTGAAACACAACCTTGCTTCTTATTTCTGTCAGTGCATTAAACTGTCAAGTGAACCTTAATTCCTGAGACACTCTACCCTGTTAACACATACCCTGTTATTGATGGTTAAATGCAATGATTATTTAATTCCTTATGTCTGAATCTTGGTTACATGTTAGGTCCATGTAGATGATTGGTTATAGGATTCGAATTAGGCTTTGGGACTGATTAATGCAAACTGCCTTTTGCCTTGTCCTTTTTTCTGAGAACTAAAAGCCTGAGATTGTGCACCCATTCACTGATTTCTAATCACATTTCAACTGAGACACATTGATGACTGCACTTGTTTATATTTACCTATAACTGGATACACAGCCCCTTTCCCCTTCTCTATATGTATAGATATATGATATATGTGTATATAAGTGTTTGTTATGGATGTGTCCTTTGGGAGTGGAAGTGGGGTTGTGAGTAATATAGGATAGATCCTTTGAGTTAATATATATGTTATAGATACTTGTGGGTATAGGCATATATGCATAAGATATGTGGGTTGCCTATAGTAGGTTTATAAACTTGTAATATGGATGTTTGTGGTTAGATGAGATATAGAAAATTGGTTTATGTGTTAATGGTTTTTGGTTTGAGTTTAGCTTAGAGGTAGAGTTGACTTGACTAAGGAGTTGACCTATAGTCTAGTAGTGACCTACCTTGAGAAGACAGTTAACCAAGTTAGCTAAATTCATATGGTGGCTTATAGTTGAGTCTAATTTAGATTGATTTGGTTTGATACCATTACACCCTACCTAAACCTTTGACCTAGAACTTAGTAAATAGTCCCAATACCCAAAGTTTTAGGGCAAGGACCAAGATTGGCCTAGTTTGGCCAATAGATGACCAATTTGACTTGTTGACCTAGAATTGACCAAGGTTTGACCCAATAGTTCAGGATTGACCAGAGTTGACCAAGTATGACTTGGACCTAGTTGACCTAGAAATCATGTAGTTTGTATTGTAGCTTTCAATTATCTTATATTTTACATATCATGACTCATATTACTCTGTTTAGGACATTGTGACTCTGGTGCAGACATCTGATATTACATTACTCTTTTCAGAGTATCAGGCGAGTACATTCTCTGATAGTTCTCTCATTTATTTGTTAATTACTGTACTTCAGTTCTAGTTAGCTGTATGTGATTCTCTGTTACAAACACGTATTTATTTCTGAATCCATGTATACGACACACATACTTACTCGTCTTACCTCTATTATTCGAATCATCATACGAATCACTATTCGAACCACCTATTCGTATCTTCATGTGCTAGTTGGACTTGTATTCGATTGATGTGTCGGATTTTGGATTCATTTGTATTAGATGGGCGGGGAAATACTTGATTAGACATGTGAACATTCCCACTATTTGAACCATCCCCTGTGAATAATATTCGAACGATAGCCATTCCACATCCGGCCAGATGTGTGATGTGCCGTATTTACCCTTAGCCGTTTACATGTCTAACTAAGTATTTTAAAATACACTTGAAGAATTTATTCGAATCATTATTAGAACATCATGTGAATCACTATTCATATCATCTTATTCGTATCACCTTATTCGATTCACCTTATTAGAACAATGATTAGAATCACATTCGACTCATCTTATATTAGACTCACTTGGGATTATACTCGACTTATATTGTACCATCTGAACTCATTATGTTACTCTAGTTCAGCTAGATTTTATTTTACAGTCTTCTTTGCTATATTTTTCTTCTTGTTTAGTTATCTTACTTTCCTTGTACTTTAACTGCTCTCTACATCATTACTCGTACAAACTGCCATATTCATTAATACAACTGTCTATAACTATTTTATAGTTCTCTGTCATTTACTTGGGTTTTCTAGATGAGATTGTGCTCGTTCATGTCCTGACTGGACCTGTTGAAAATATTACAGATGCTTGCCCTGAGGACATTTGCCCTACTTGCCTTGGAGCAGGAGATGGCTTAGCTACCTATGGCCCCGACACTCAGGAGTGATCGGGAGACTAGCTAGTAGACTTGGTTTAGTTTTTTTTTTATGTTTTAGAACTTGAATTGTAATAACTTGTGATATGAGTTTGTATTTGAGTTGTTTAAGATATTATTATTTAGTAGTTTATAAATGTTGTTATTTAGTTTTTAGTTATAAATTTCTGTGTTATCTTATCGTGCTTAGACTGTGATTGAGATTTCATTATACCTATACTTGTCCTCCGTTCGGAGTTGAGACTTGACAAGTACTTTATATATTTGCCCGACACTGCGGCGTAGGCTGGACGTACCCACTTCTCGTGCCCTTACTCTAGGGTGCGGATCGTGACACGTTTTTAGTGGTGGCCCATGCAGGTCGAGAGTCGTATTTGTGCGATATCGTGGTAGTACGGCGACTTAGTTGTACTGCTGCGAGCTTGCGATAGGACTGAGAGATAGGCTTTACCGGAGAGGCACTCAATCACAGTTAGGGAAAATTCTGCTTTAAATCATGCCATCTACATATCGTACTGATTTGCCTTCTTTGAAATAAACTGTCCTCCTTTGATATATCGATTCCTGCTCAGTATTGACTTCCTTGTTCGATCTGTCTTCAGGATGGTGGAGACACGATCACATCACTCTGGTGCAGCAGTTGTTGTAGAGTGGACTGCCACCTCTCAGCCAGTTCAGCAGGGTCAGGAGGCTGCAGCTCCTGCCACCTCTACTCATATTGGGACTTCAGCAGCAGCAGCTAGGGGTATGCCTCCACCAGCTCGGGGGCAGGACCCGGTCATCCCAGAGATGGAGTTCCAGCAGCCGCCGCCTACAGGACACGTGGATGTGGCACAGATGTTCGCTTACTTCCAGCAGTTTATGGACCGGCAGCAGGCCCGGTAGGACAGGAGCATGGAGTTGGCCCTTACGACGGTCGCAGCTCGACCAGTGATCCAGCAGCCGAGGACACCGGGGATCGAGCAGTTTCAGAAGATGAGTCCTAGAGACTTTCTGGGGACAGAGGGGATTCTATATGCCGATGAGTGGATCGAGCATATAGAGGAGATCTTCCGCCTGGCCAGGATACTAGCAGATCTTCAGATCGAGGCCGCAGCTAGCCGGATGCGAGATCTTGCTCGCACCTGGTATCAGTCAGACCCCAGGATGGGAGTAGCTGGACAGTCCTGGGAGGAGTTCAAGGGCTTCTTCAAGAAGAAGTTCTTTCCAGATTCAGCGCTTCGAGCCTTGGAGTCGCAGTTCGAGAGCTTGGTTCAGGGGAGCCTGTCAGTGGAGGAGTACGCTGGGGAGTTCGGCCGTCTTGGCAGATTCGTAGAGGGTTTGAGCGAGACGGCGAAGGCCCAGAGGTTCCGGAAGGGTCTGGTCAAGGAAGTCAAGTCCTTGACCAAGGGCAACAGGGATGCCACTTTTGAGGAGATTTTGACGGGAGCCTTATTGGCTGAGGATGATCTTGAGCTTAGGCTTAAGAGGGGACGAGACCCAGTCGGGGGCAGCAGCAGCGGAGGCCAGGCCAAGAGGCCTCATGTACAGATTCAGCAGATGCAGGCACCGGTAAGAGTACAGCAGGCACAGCATCAGCCTAGAGGGCAGGACCGTACGGTACAGACTTGTGCTTACTGCAAGAGGACAGGGCACGTTTGTGAGACTTGTTATAGGAGGCGGAAGGTTTGTCTGTTTTGTGGATCCGCTGCTCATCAGGTCAGGGATTGCCCTACTGCACCCGTATATGACGGAGCACCGGGTCAGAGAGAGGGAGCTAGGCCACCTGTAGCACAGCACCATGCCCAGAGGGGTGGAGCTTTTGCGATGGCAGTCGAAGAGACCGATGCTGCAGGTGATGGGTTAGAAGGTTCGTCTTCCTGTTTTTCTTTCCCACTTTTATGTGTGATTTCCCTTAGTACCTGCCAGGATATTGTTTGTGATTGCTAGATAGTGTAGCTACCATGTTCGAGACTGTGGAATCACGACCAGTAGGATTGTGTTGCTTCGACTTTGATTGATTGGGGGTTTAACCTAGGAAGGGTGCGATCATCTTAATTTCGAGGACGAAATTTTTCTAAGGTAGGTAGGATTGTAACACCCAGTTTTCTAGATGAGGGTATTTTTGAAATTTTGTAATTATAATTATTATTTATTGATATTTATTTTACATTATGATTTTTGGTGTTTTTTGATTATTTTTTTAAACTATTTAAAAACTGGTTTAAGTTATGACTTGTGATTTTGGTGTGATGCTAGTAAAACCATAGAGACTGCATGACCTAGAGCCTAACCATGTCATTAGGATGATTTAATTATTATTTTTAGTCTAGGGGTATTTTGGTCATTTTGACTTACTTGAATTATTTGATAATTTATTTAATTGGTGAATTTTAGGTTGACTTGACTTGTTGAGACCTAGTGAACTAGCCTAGAAGCTAACCCTAGCTATGGTAACCCTAGTCTAACTTAGGTTAACCTACATTTAGTCATTAGAAACTAATTTTAGAATGAGGGGATTTGGTTTAGTGCATTTAAGTCATGGTTTATGGTTTCATGAAATGACTTATGGCTAAATGGTTTATTTGATCATGACTTGGCCCATGGCCCATAACTAGAAGCCCTAACCCTAACCAAACCCTAAATGACCAGCCATAGGGATCCACGCCTTATATAAACATTTATTCTCTAGGGCTTGCCTCCTTCTTTCATCCATTTCAACATTAGAAAAAGAAAGGTATTGTCCCTATTCCAAAAATCCCCATAAATCTATTTTAATTCCTTTTTAATCCTAGTTTCTTGCATTAGAACCTAATTTTCTTTTATTTTCTGAATGTGGAATTTAATCCCAACTTTGGAACAATTTGGAGCTTTTGGCATCAAGAGGAAGAATCTCCCATTTGAAGCTTTTCCAAGCTTTTTGCACATATAGGTAAAACCCTCTAAATTGATTTAAATTTTAATTTTCTTTGCATGTAGGACTAGATCTAGGAGTCTCCTAGGTGTCCCTAAAATTTGGGTGAATTTCGTGTCCGTTTGGTGTCCGTATCGGACACGTATCGTAGTGAATGTTAGGTGTTTGTTAAAATGTTTCAATGGATTGAATGTTACTGTTTTTCAAAACAAATTATATATTTTGAAAGCTCCTAATGTGTGGAATATATTTCGTGAAGACTGAGTTTGATTTGACACTGTTTTCGTGTCCAAAATTGTGTCGGACACGCTGCACGACACGCGCGCTCAGTGCCCTGCTACCACCCCCTATTTTCTCCCTCATTTTGCCACGTGGACACGTGCCACTTAACACAAGGGTGGAGGCAGTCACTGACATGACCTCCATCAAGTTTCGTCAGTCCTCGTGTCGTGTCGGACACGTAATTGGACGTGCACGGGTTTTACACTGAACTGCATGCAGTACAGTTCGTGTTCTGACACGGGCTTCGTGTCGCCCCTGGACACGTCGTGGTGACGTGTTAGGGTGTCGAACGTGTAGCCCTATCCTTGGGCTACATGTGGACACGAACACGTGGCTCCATGTGAGCTGTGTCGTGTCCACGAAGCATCGACACCTCTGCACGAGGAGTACTGTACACTGTTTTCCTGATATTAATTTTTCTTCTTTTGGACACCTCGTGTCCTATTTCCTGGACACGATTGTAACCCAATGACACCTACAACTGTGCAATAACCTTCACCACCCAATAATTTGTGGTTTTAAATTGTTTTTAGCTTTTAAATTTCCTTTCCCCATTTATTTCTGAAACATGGTTCACTGTTTCGATTTCTGAACTGAAATGAGTTTTCAAACCAATTTTCCCTGATTTAAATTGACATATTGCTTCATCTACCTATGTGTAATAGTTACAGCAATGTTTGATTCTGACTTGGTGTAAGGAAATTAAATGTTGAATTCGAATATGCCATGAACTGTGTGTTCCAGTTTTGGGAAATTCTGGATTGTTGTTAGTTCAGAGTTTTATGTGATCCTTAAACTGTTTTTCCCTAATGATTATTGCAGTGTTAGTTGCCTATATATGTCTGAGTATTAGTCTTATGGCAGTTTACATATTGATATGGGGTTTATTTTGTGTTGGGAGTATTGGTTTTGAATAAGCCTTGAACACACAACTGAAAAACCATAACTGTAATTTACACACACTCGCATGCATTCATGAGCCTATGAAACCTGATTTGCCACACACATTTCACATATGTCCATGTGTGGACAGCAGTAGCCAAATCCTTCACTGCATTCACTCACATCCATGTATCACACAACACTGGTTCAATATCCCCACTTATTCCCTGATAATGACACAGTATACACTCTTCAAATTCCTGTGGACACACACCTAAAAACCTGAGATGCATATTGCTAAATCCTATCTACTAACTGTCATATACCTACTCACAGTTTTCTGAAAACAAATCTCTGTTTTCTCTTATTATTCCCTGTCCTAACTGAACTGTAAATGTTGAACTGTCATTCCATTTAAATACTGGGAATTCCCTCTACTGCACTTCACCAAATCTTTTCTTGCATTCCACTCATCCCCATTGTTCAGTCTCATGGTTGGTTCAGTTTTGGAATTTCATTTTGAGTTGGCATTGGTGTTTACTATTTGGAGCTGTCATTTGAGTTCCAAAAATCTGATATGGTGTTCACTGTTTTCCCATTTAGTATCTTGATTCTCCTAGGCAAATTTCATAGTCTACTCTATGTTCCATACATACATTCTCATGGTTGTGTTTATAGTTTTCAATATGCTAATATCTGGCCAAACTGAAACACAACCTTGCTTCTTATTTCTGTCAGTGCATTAAACTGTTAAGTGAACCTTAATTCCTGAGACACTCTACCCTATTAACACATACCCTGTCATTGATGGTTAAATGCAATGATTATTTAATTCCTTATGTCTGAATCTTGGTTACATGTTAGGTCCATGTGGATGATTGGTTATAGGATTCAAATTAGGCTTTGGGACTGATTAATGCAAACTGCCTTTTGCCTTGTCCTTTTTTCTGAGAACTAAAAGCCTGAGATTGTGCACCCATTCACTGATTTCTAATCACATATCAACTGAGACACATTGATGACTGGACTTGTTTATATTTACCTATAACTGGATACACAGCCCCTTTCCCCTTCTCTATATGTATAGATACATGATATATGTGTATATAAGTGTTTGTTATGGATGTGTCCTTTAGGAGTGGAAGTGGGGTTGTGAGTAATATAGGATAGATCCTTTGAGTTAATATATATGTTATAGATTATAGATACTTGTGGGTATAGGCATATATGCATAAGATATGTGGGTTGCCTATAGTAGGTTTATAAACTTGTAATATGGATGTTTGTGGTTAGATGAGATATAGTAAATTGGTTTATGTGTTAATGGTTTTTGGTTTGAGTTTAGCTTAGAGGTAGAGTTGACTTGACTAAGGAGTTGACCTATAGTCTAGTATTGACCTACCTTGAGAAGACAGTTAACCAAGTTAGCTAAATTCATATGGTGGCTTATAGTTGAGTCTAATTTAGATTGATTTGGTTTGATACCATTACACCCTACCTAAACCTTTAACCTAGAACTTAGTAAATAGTCCCAATACCCAAAGTTTTAGGGCAAGGACCAAGATTGGCCTAGTTTGGCCAATAGATGACCAAGTTGACTTGTTGACCTAGAATTGACCAAGGTTTGACCCAATAGTTCAGGATTGACCAGAGTTGACCAAGTATGACTTGGACCTAGTTGACCTAGAAATCATGTAGTTTGCATTGTAGCTTTCAATTATCTTGTATTTTACATATCATGACTCATATTACTCTGTTTAGGACATTGTGACTCTGGTGCAGACATCTGATATTATATTACTCTTTTCAGAGTATCAGGCGAGTACATTCTCTGATAGTTCTCTCATTTATTTGTCAATTACTGTACTTCAGTTCTAGTTAGCTGTATGTGATTCTCTGTTACAAACACGTATTTATTTCTGAATCCATGTATACGACACACATACTTACTCGTCTTACCTCTATTATTCGAATCATCATACGAATCACTATTCGAACCACCTATTCGTATCTTTATGTGCTAGTTGGACTTGTATTCGATTGATGTGTCGGATTTTGGATTCATTTGTATTAGATGGGCGGGGAAATACTTGATTAGACATGTGAACATTCCCACTATTCGAACCATCCCCTGTGAATAATATTCGAACGATAGCCATTCCACATCCGGCCAGATGTGTGATGTGCCGTATTTACCCTTAGCCATTTACATGTCTAACTAAGTATTTTAAAACACACTTGGAGAATTTATTCGAATCATTATTAGAACATCATGTGAATCACTATTCGTATCACCTTATTCGTATCACCTTATTCGATTCACCTTATTAGAACAATGATTAGAATCACATTCGACTCATCTTATATTAGACTCACTTGGGATTACACTCGACTTATATTGTACCATCTGAACTCATTATGTTACTCTAGTTCAGCTAGATTTTATTTTACAGTCTTCTTTGCTATGTTTCTCTTCTTGTTTAGTTACCTTACTTTCCTTGTACTTTAACTGCTCTCTATATCATTACTCGTACAAACTGCCATATTTATCAATACAACTGTCTATAACTGTTTTATAGTTCTCTGTCATTTACTTGGGTTTTCTAGATGAGATTGTGCTCGTTCCTGTCCTGACTGGACCTGTTGAAAATTTTACAGATGCTTGCCCTGAGGACATTTGCCCTACTTGCCTTGGAGCAGGAGATGTCTTAGCTACCTATGGCCCCGACACTCAGGAGTGATCGGGAGACTAGCTAGTAGACTTGGTTTAGTTTTTTTTTTATGTTTTAGAACTTGAATTGTAATAACTTGTGATACGAGTTTGTATTTGAGTTGTTTGAGATATTATTATTTAGTAGTTTATAAATGTTGTTATTTAGTTTTTAGTTATAAATTTTTGTGTTATCTTATCGTGCTTAGACTGTGATTGAGATTTCATTATACCTATACTTATCCTCCGTTCGGAGTTGAGACTTGACAAGTACTTTATATATTTGCGTGAGTTGTTGATTAGATAGTAACCTAGGACAGCGTTCTACCGCCGAATTTCTAGAGAGCAACTCTATTGATTTCATTATACCTCTATCTACCACTTTCTCTCTCTTGTTTTCCCCAAATTTCTAGAGAACAACTCTATTGATTTCATCTCCAAATCCACCATTTCTTCTACCAAATATTCTTCTTTTCTCTTCTACTCCATGAAAGGAAGGAGCTAGCCAAGTTTGGGAGGATTCGGAGCTCGTTCGTGTCCTTTTGGAATCTCTACGTGTCGGTGTCGAGTCGGAAAGCTTTTTCATTTGAATCTCTCTCCCGGAAGGTATAATCTCTCTTCTAAATCACCCCAACATGCATATAGGAATATTTTGAACCCGTAGGAATGACCCCCATGGTTGTATCTCCATTTGTGTCCATTTCGTGTCCATTTGGAGGTCATAAGAGTGTCCTTTGTGTTGTGCTTTGTGTCCATGTGGGAAAACTCCCAATTTTGGACACACCATGTGGTTAATATTTGTGTGATTGATTATTCTTATTTTAATTTCAAATTTAGATGTTGTTCTTGTGTGTCCCTATATATATATATATATATATATATATATATATATATATATATATATATATATATATATATATATATATATATATATATATATATATATATATATATATATATATTATTTTGTGTCCCTATGTATATTTTTATGTGTGTGTGTTTGAGTGTGTATGTGCCTATGTATATATGTATATAGATATATATATATATATATATATATATAGACATGTGTGTGTGTGTATGTATTTATATATAGATATGTATGTGAATGTATATATATATATATATATATATATATATATATATATATATATATATATATATATATATATATATATATATATATATATATATATATATATATATATAGAGAGAGAGAGAGAGAGAGAGTAGATAAAATATATATATATATATATATATATATATATATATATATATATATATATATATATATATAGATAGATAGATGGTTAGATAGTTAGATATATATATAGATAGATATATGTAGAGAGTAGAGGAAGTAAGAGTAGAGAAAGTATAAGAAGATGAAGAGAATAAGCTACAGTAGCAGCAATAGCACTAGCAGGAGCAGCAGTAGTAGAAGGAGAATAAGGAGGAGAATGGGAAGGAGAATGGGAAGGAAAATGAGGAGGAGAATGAGGAGGAGAATGGGAAGGAGAATGGGAAGGAGAATGAGGAGGAGAATGTGAAGGAAAATGAGGAGAAAAATGGGAAGGAGAATGGGAAGGAGAATGAGGAGAAGAATGTGAAGGAAAATGAGGAGGAGAATGGGAAGGAGAATGAGAAGGAGAATGAGGAGGAGAATGGGAAGGAGAATGGGAAGGAGAATGAGGAGGAGAATGGGAAGGAGATTGAGAAGGAGAATGAGGAGGAGAATGAGGAGGAGAATGGGAAGAAGAATGGGAAGAAGAATGAGGAGTAGAATGGTTAGGAGAATGAGGAGGAGAATGGGAAGGAGAATGGGAAGGAGAATGAGGAGGAGAATGGGAAGGAGAATGGGAAGGAGAATGAGGAGGAGAATGAGAAAGAGAAGAATGAGGAGGAGAATGAGGAGGAGAATGAGAAGGAGAATGAGGAGGAGAATGAGAAGGAGGAGAATGAGGAGGAGAATGAGGAGGAGAATGAGAAGGAGGAGAATGAGGAGGAGAATAAGAAGGAAAATGAGGAGGAGAATGAGGAGGAGAATGAGGAGGAGAATGAGAAGGAGGAGAATGAGGAGGAGAATAAGAAGGAAAATGAGGAGGAGAATGAGGAGGAGAATGAGAAGGATAAATGTAGGAAATAGCGTATTGATGAGATATTGAATTTGACTTCTAAGATGGGGTTAGAAATAAGTTGTCTTGGTAGGTAATGACTATATGAGGGTAGTTTAGGCTAGTCTTGGCCTCCGTTGACCAAGAGTTGACTTTTTAACCAAAAGTCAACTTCAAGTCAACACTTGACTTAGAATTGACCAAAACCAAATCAGAGTTGACCAGTTGAGTGAAAACTAACTGTTAGTCAACATTTGACTTGTTTGACCTAGGGTTGACTCGGTATTGACCAGAGTTGGCCAGAGTTGACTTTTTGACCAAAAGTCAACTGTAAGTCAACCTTGACCCAAATTGACCTAGTTTGACTTGGATTGACTTCCTGTGACCTTGTTTGACCTTGGTTGTCCTAGTGTGACCTAGTTTAGCTTGGTGTAACTTAGTTTGACCTAGTTTTGACTTAGACTTGCATATCATGATTAGATTAGCTTTCCTTTCATTATTAAACCATGTTTTGACTTGTAGTATCTCATCTTTAGGTCTGTGATTACTCTGAGCGTCTGTACACCTTATCAGCTCAGGACCACAGGCGAGTACATTCACTGATAATTTTCATTGTCTTGATATCTACTATATCCGATTCAGTTGTAGTGTCTTACTTGATTCTCGACACGATAGTTCACGGACTAGTATACGTCGAATCCTGTCATGAGATGTTATTCTCGGATTTTCCTTGTATTTGGTGTGTGATATCCATGTTTCATGTACTTATATAGACATTGATTTGGGAGTGGGCTGATCACCTGCTTTTGAATCCATGTCATGAGTGCCATGTCCGAATCCATGATACTATTCGGGGATAGGAGAATTATAGGGGATGTGATCAAAGCCCATCTTGTACAATCTTGTGATACTAGCGCCACCCTCACTCACGTAGGGTGAGCAGATACCCTTGTCGGGTTATCCAGGTTGGCGGCAGACCCTTTCCAGAGATTTTCCTGTGATTGTCGGGCAAGTGGATAACCCTACCAGACTCCCTAGCCGATCATTTCGCTCTAATATTCAAATCAATATTTACATTTATTGTCGT